>VYXF01001415.1:204647-327906 GCA_013397295.1 Polioptila caerulea
GGCCCGGCCAGGTCATCGCGCCCGGGTGAGTGCGGGCCGGGGCCGGGCGGGAGGGACGCGGCTGCCGCGCTTCCTGCGAGCGGGCCGGGCCGGGCCCTGCTCACAAAGGGCCTTCCTCCGGAGCTCTGCCGTGCGCGAGGGAGGAGGAGGAAGCGGCCGGGGAGGTGCCGAGGGGTCGTGCTCCACTCCCGTGTTTAAGACCTGAGCTCGTCGCTGTGAGCCCTGTTTCAAGAGAGCTGTGCATCCCTCCTGCTGTGTCAGGGTTCTCTAAACACTGCCCTTACTGGAAGCACTGCTTGGAAATCACAAAATCACAGAATGAGTTAGGTTGAAAGGGAACCAGAGTGGGTCATCTGGTCCGACCTCACGGCTCGTGCAGGGTCGCCTTGCGGCGTGTTGGACGGGATTGCATCCAGACGGTTCTGGGATGTCTGCAGTGAGGGAAGCGCCGCAGTCTGGGGAACCTCTTCCAGTGCATGGTCACCAGCACAATAAACACGTTGGTCCCCGTGTTCAGGTGCAACTTCTGTGCATCGGTTTCTGCCTACTGCCTCTTCTCCTCATAATACTCCTTTTAGTTTGGTGGTTAGGTTGGTGCAAAAGTCATGGAGCAAACAGAGCATTTTGTGCTCAGTAGAAGGAATTTTATTGGGAGACAACAGTGCGGCAAGGCATCTTAAAATTACTAAGTATGTTGGCAGCCTAAATGTTTTTAATACTGTAGATGTCTTAATGTATAAGGCTTCACAAATATAACCAAGATGTTGTAATTTTAACTTTCAGAAGAGCAGGGGACTAAAAAAGATTTTTTTTTTAATAGTTTAGCAATGGGTTTGTCTTGATAAGGTTGAATGTTCGTTGACTTTTAAATTCTTAAATGCCTGATAGATGGTGGGCCACTCAGATTTCTTGGTTAAATTGGGCAAATAGCCTGTTACCCTGTACTTTAAGCAGATTTATTCTTTCTCAACAGGAAACTAGTTAAACAATCTACTTCCTCTGTTTTATGACAGCAAGCTATTTTCTTTGATTGGAGTTCTCTTGATTTTTAGGTGGGAGTAGCCAGGCCTAAACTTTTCTTGTTTGAAATTCACCAGTGTGTGCAAAACATCTGTGTATGGGAGTGCTCTTAAAGATCCAAGAAAAAAAAACAGTCTGATGCATTTTTGTATCAGTCAGTCATATAACGTGCTACTGAGGAGGTGCAAGCTGTGTGTTTCTTGCAATAGAGATATCTTTTTCTGAGATAAGACGAAGGCTTTCCTTTTGTGCTGCATCAGCATTCTGCTGTTGCATCTGGTGCAGCAGCATGGACGAGCTTTAATACCTGGTGTCATGAATGGAGTTCTGTCTGTCTAAGTTAATAAACAACAAGATTGAATTTAGCAGCAATTTTTTAATTGAGTAGCAATTTTATATAAATAATGCAATAAAGTATATTATATAATTAAGCATATACTACGATTTGGCAGTGACTGGTTAAGTATAATCAAGGTTCATATAAAGCGTAAGTAAAACTGACTGGGGTGAAGAGGGGACTTCTCACCCTACCTTACATACAAAACAAAATAAGCCCAAACGTACACTTTTATACTGTATGCTAACACATATTCATTGATATTTCTTGTAAATCTCCTCCTATTTTTGATTCTTAAAATCTATGTCACTATATTGCATTGTGCATGCTCTACTTATACTTAGGGGGTCTTCTATCTTTTGGGGTCTTATTTTTGATGAAGGCTTATTCTCTTCATCACTGCCCTCTTGGAAACCCTACAGGTGGCACGTGCACACTAAGCTTTGTGTTATGTGAGTAAGCATTATCTTCCAAAAAATATGCCTCATTATTTCACAGATAAAAGCACAACTCAAATCCTATACTTGAAATTGTCCCAAACTGGTTCATCCCAAGGCTAAGTCTTTTTTGAGATCTTACTTATCTCAATACTACATCCCGCATTCTAGTCTTCTCATGTAACATCTGCAAAAAGGCCCCATCTGTTTTGTATCACTGATAACTTTTTCCTTTATTACNACCCTACAGGTGGCATGTGCACACTAAGCTTTGTGTTATGTGAGTAAGCATTATCTTCCAAAAAATATGCCTCATTATTTCACAGATGAAAGCACAACTCAAATTCTATACTTGAAATTGTCCCAAACTGGTTCATCCCAAGGCTAAGTCTTTTTTGAGATCTTACTTATCTCAATACTACATCCCGCATTCTAGTCTTCTCATGTAACATCTGCAAAAAGGCCCCATCTGTTTTGTATCACTGATAACTTTTTCCTTTATTACTTTGTAACAATTGTTTTTATTAATGTTGTTACAATGTAGTTGATACAGTTGCAATTTAGTTAGCACAAATCATATTTATTTATCACGCCTGGTGTAGAACAAAGGTGTTGTAAATGCTAGGTCACACTAAAAAGGATCTTAAAAGTACAGACTGAAATTTTAAAACACCATATGCATGATGAAATTCATGTTGCTAGCACTGAATAGAAGGGAAGGTAACTTTATCTGGTCTTTTCATTGTGTTAGCTAAGCAATTGGAAGGAAAACCAGTTTAAAGTAGTCTGGATCTTCTGCTGGTGTAGTAGCATTTTAGTTTTAGCTGTGCTCAATGCCAACTTCATAGACAGGAATGCACCAATTTTTATACAGTGTTCTTATTGGATTTGTCTAGTCATGAGTCTCTTGATCGTAATTAGCAAGTCCTTGCTTTGAGACAATTAGAAAATAAATGATGTTTTTTTATTACTGCTATTCTTGGCTTCTGGAATAAAGATTGTATTTGATATTGACCCTTGCTAGGCATGACACCTCTGGGATTCTGACTTTTCAGTCAGGTTCCTCTGTTGCATGTTACAGTAGTATTTACTGGGTGAGTGCAAGGGAGAAATTCAAGTGAAGAGGTGGAATAAACATGACCTAAGGGTAGTCAAACTGGTCAGCAACTGAAGACATAACTGCATTTCTTTGGTCACTTAAAAGCTTTTTTTTTTGGCAAGCATTTAATCTCTTGCCTCTGGCTTCCCATTTTGTGGAATTGGAATAATAACATTTCACTATCAACAATATTTCAATATGTGTTAAGATTTTGCATTATTAAAACAGAGGTGTGATTTAAGTAAGCAGCATAGCTGAAATTTATTCATCATCTGCAGAAGATGCCCTTTTGTAATTCAGACTATCCAGAAAAGTAGGTGCCATGCTGCCTTCAGAAGAATGAACTTGGCTGATTTAGCACTGAATTCTCTATGAACTAAAGATATTTGCAAGTAATTGTCAGACCCTGGAACACTGTAGAAGTGCTGTTTCTATTCAAAATATTTTTCCTTTTCATTAGAACATGAGAAGATAAGCTGATCAAACCTTTTTATTTGAGGATAAACAATAAGAGTGGCTGAATTTTCTTCTGTATCAGTTAGGTCATGATATTTCTGGAAATAAAGACATGGTTTAGCAAAAGTCTCTCCCCATTAAGAAGACACATTTCTAACTTTTGATTATTTTTCTTTCATATCAAGTATGAGATGAAATTTTTTGCTGCATGAAAGTAATTTTGCACATTTATAGCACTAATTTTTTTGTAGTGTTATTACCCACTTTTTAGCATTGACAGGAGTGCAAACTTTCACCAGGGAGGAGCCCGAGGCAGGCAGGCAGTAGGTGGCTTTTGCTTATTCTTGCAGAGGTAGGCTTGCATCACATGTCAGATTGAAGCTTGAGAGAGAAAGGTGTCTAACCTTTTAGGACTGTAAATAACAGGGAGAACAGGAAGCAGTTAATGAAAGGCCTTTGATGTTAATGAAGCATAATTTTGCTGGGTAGCAGGAGCAACAAATAAAATGCCAAAAATCCTGCGCCGCTCTGTGTATTATTAATGCCAGTTACCCATCAAGGTTAATCATTCTGATGATGCTACAGGTTTGGCAGGATTCTAGGTTGGATCACTATTAATGTTTTATGCAAATATTTATATAAGCGTTTGTAATATAAAATGATAAAATGATTGCCCTACTGATGGGACAGACGATAGCAAGGGTTCACAAACTTCTGTTTAGTTCACATTAGAAGAGTCTTCTGAAATATTTGTTAGCTGTATATTTAACCTGGGTATCTTTGTGTCTTACCACGTACGTTTAATAGTGAAAATTCACATTCTTCTACAGAGTATATTTGTGTTGTAATAAAAATCTTGTTTAAACTATCTGGATCCTAGTGAAGCAAAACTTGATGTTTTTGGGTTTTTGAGAAGATAGCAGGAAAGAGGTGGGGATTCATTCTCTAAAACTGTAGATTTTTGTGTTGTTGCTTGATTTTTTTTTGTGTGTGTGTGTGTGTCAAAACTTGATTATATATTTTAAAAAGAATATCTTCTTTTGGTTATCTAATATCACATAGGCTCAGGGCCTAGTTTGCTGTCTAATTAACCCCAGACCACAGCACCATGCAGCTTACAGTCTTCCAAGGGGAGTAAAATGCTAATGAATTGCAGTTTACTTTAAAGTGATGACACTTCTAACAAACTACAGGAAAAATACCTTGCTGTTGGTTAGACACAAATGTTTTCCTAGTATCGTGGCAAATATTTAATGAAGTTATGAGTCTAAAAAAACCCCTCAGTGCCAAACATTGAGGATTGTTGAATAATACTTAACAATCCCAACTTACTGTGGCTCTTATCTAATTCCTTTTTATGCCTGAATTAATCCCATTAGTTTTTTCAATAAGTTTTGATATGTATCTTTTTGACTTGTCTCTTTTTTAAAAATTTTCCCACTCTCCTTTCTGCCATATACTGTGATACCAAGAAACAGAAGAAAGCTGTCTCTCTGGTGTTTGGTGGAACTGGAGAGTGAAAGAGATGCAAGCTAAATGAGGTCTTTTGTCTTTCATTGCCTTCTCTTTCTCCTATTCCTAGGCACCTTACAAGCTGGAAACTCACAAGATAGCTCATTGTACTGAATGGTGGAGGACAAAGTTCCTTTCCTTTACATGGCCGTGTTTCCACAAAACTTGTAGGAGCTTCTTTATCTAAGAGGATCAAGCTGCTCAGTCAGGTTAGGTCGGAATCAGTCAGGAATCAGGCTTGGGATTTACCAGTAATGTGGTTGTAGCAGCCTTGTGTGTGCAGTTTTTCTCAGTGTAGTTTTCTTAGACCATGGTTTCCTGATTGCTTCATGCTAATAGGAGAGTTGGCTGGAAGGGATGCTCAAAGTTGAGTGCCTTCAGCTTGCATCGCGTAGTATATTGGAAATCATGTAGTTAAAGATGGCTTGGTTTCTTATCTTTTTTTATTTCTGTCATTCCCTCCCAATCTCCTGTAAAATGGTGCATAGTAATGAGTTCTCTCATTTTGTTCAGTTGTTTCAACAGGAGTGTGGTGTAGGAAAAGAGGGAGTAATTTATCCTTTCGACAGTAGCCCATAGATTGGCCAGATCAAAGTGATTGTGTAAATGCCAGTAGAGTCATCAAGGGAATAAATGACATGTCAACATTGGGAATAACATTTTTGAGGTTGTGTGTGTTCCATTTGGCATTTTGTATGATAGTCTTTAGTAACATTCTTGTCTTTGCAAGGTTTCTCCCAAAACAGGGAATTTTCTGCTCTCTTACTTTGTGCAATGAGTTGCTCATCTTATTTGAGCTTAAGGACTTTTTGCTTGTGTGTATGTAAGGGCCAGCAGACAGAATGAGATAGCTCATGGTAGTGTTTTATGCATCTCATTGTAGAACTACAAGTGGATTATAGCAATGTTTTTAAAATGTTGATTTATAGATGTCTGTGCTGGAAATAAGATCGTATTTTTACCCAAATGGTAGTGGATTTTCTCTTTTAGTTATTACTATCTATTTTCTTTGGGGTATTTTGGAGCTTTATTGTAATACTAGAGTTGTTTAGAAAACCAGTCTTTTTCAAAGGCAAATGTTCATGTTGTTTCTTCTCACAGCTGCTGGTTTTCTCTAATTGTTCTCCTCTAAAGCGAAAACGTATGGACAAAAATTCTCACAGAGTGACTGCAGTGAGACCTTTAATTTTTATGTTGTGCAATACATAGACATTTGTCCTGAGAGGGATTGGAAAAGTTTGAGGAAGGGAGAGAGTGACAAGACTTTAGCTTTGAATTGTTCTGGAAGTTTGTCTTGCCCCAAAGAGTTGGGTTTTTTTCTCTTGAGCAGTCTCAGTAGTACAGCTTTCATGCCTACTTGGACCTTTCTGATTTGATGACTGTGTGTTTAGCCTTAGCTTAAGGGCTCACCCTAGCAGGGATCACAGATGTTTGGATTTTTAAGGTCAGATTTACCTAGTGGAAGACTCCCCTTAGGTAAATGGCTAATGAAACATTGGAACCTGCTAAATAAAAGTGAATATGGGGTGAGGGTATTGCAAATTCTTAAACATTGACAAGAGTATATGAAAATATTTGCAGATGGGACATAGTAGCCTCAAGGTTCAGTAAAGACCTGCAGCCTTTAATTTTTGGGACCTCTTTTGAAAAATGTTAATAGACAATTCATTATAAGTCGTCACTTATAAAATATTCTTACGGATATCTATTTTGTGAAGTTAAAAAAATAAAGTTTAACTTAAGGTCTTCTACCATATATGAATAGCTGAATTGGCAGTAGTTGTCTTTTAAAGCATATAGGGGAACATGAAATGACTTCCTGGAGAGCAAATAATGCATTACAGGTTACAGCTTAAGGATCATAATTATACATTTTGCCTGGGTTTGGTTTGGTTTTGCTGAAGTTAGACCTGCAGAATTGGAAATAGGGGAAGGATAGAACTGTCACCAACAGGAGAGACTACTGGTCTTAAAAAGGCTTTGGAAGGTGGAAAGATTCCTCTGGTTTTCTTTAACACAGTGTTGCTGTGTTAAAGGAAATGTGTCCTCTTTTAAGGGAAGAGTTGGGATATTGCCAGGTCACTATTGCACTACTATCTTTAAAAAAAAACCAAAACAATGAAATGGCTTTTCTACAACTGTTTTAAGAAGGAGTGTAGCATAAGGCAGTGATTTTGACGCAGTAGAATTGAATAATGCCTATTTGTTTCCTTTTTCATGCTTCCTAGTTTAATAATTACATCTAAGACTTCACAGCATTCGAAAAGGTGTGAAAGGCAAATGGTCTTGGTCCAAGCTTAGTGGAGTGAATGCTGTGGATTCTCATTCATGGAAGAGCTGGGGTGGGGGGCAAATGGCCCTAGGCCAAGGAAAGCATTGCTCAAGAAGAGAGCTTCATTAATTTTACAGCTATTTATCACACTTACCTTTTATAAGCTGAGCAGCTTTCTAAGCTGATGTCCTCTGCTTTCAGAGTGTGTTGGGTTTCTGGGCTCACATGACGCTGTTGCTGTCATATGGTTGTTGTTAAATGTGGAGCTGCTGCTCCTTGTTCGAACCCTGTGGTGTAACTTAGGACATAATTGCTCTTAAGGGTGTTAAGGGCTGTTAATTTTTCCTATGTAAGTGTGTTCATTTGCTTTAACAACAAGTCCCAGAGGAGAGCACACAGGATGCAGTGTCCAGATAAGTTTGCCACAGTATCTATAAAGGGAAAGGACAGGAGGAAGCTGTTAGACTTGAGGATTGTGCATCCTGCAGTAAGCCTCTTCCTGGGACTATGATTGCCTAAGTTCGTGATTTCAGTGGGAAAGGTGATAAATGTTTGGAGAAGGTGTAATATTCTGTTAATAGATGCAGCTTTCCAAAGCAGAGAGGGGGAGATCATAGGATCCTCCCAGATTTCTTTTCACAGGAAGAAGTAAAGCCCATGTTTATAGCATTAATGTCAGCTCTGTGTGTGTGTTTGAAACTGTCTCTTTCTCAGTCACCTTTCTCTGCTTTGGTGTCCAGGCTGTTTTGGTGTTCACCTGTTGCTGTTTCTCTACATGTTAGCTTACAGGTGCAGGAGGCAAACCAGATTTGTTCCAGTACTAACAGGTGATCTTGGCTGGGCATGAGAGGAATGCAGTGGCAAGTTGGCCTGAGATAAGGGGAAGTTATGTGCCTTTATCTGGAGGAAAGGCGTATGCTTCAAAAAAACAAAAATTAGTCAGCGGTGGGATTAGTCCAAGACTGTTTTCTGGATTTGCAGCAGTTCATCTGCAAGTACCATTCTTTAGTAACTGATGTGAAAGGTCAAGTGTGGTTTGAGAAAACTGCAGGTTTAGGTTAATTAAATTAATTCTGACAATTAGGAGGCTGTCCAGTCACTACGCAGTCGCTTTAAATTTTTGAATAAATGCCACTTAGATTGCCAGGGTACATTGCATAGGTTTGGATTGATCCTGCTATCAAATGGATGCTCCTAAAAAGGAGCTTAGCAGTGAATCAAGGTAAAAGATAGACATATTGTCAAAGGGAGAGGGGAGAAGAGTCAAATGAAATCATGCAAACATAGGGGGATGAGAAGAGACCTAAATTCTGTGAAATCTGTGAAATAATCACGCAGTGAATTGCCACTAGGGAAGGGCCACTAAAATACTTTATCTCGTGCAGTTCTTTTAAAAAGCCAGGACTGATTATTTGTTTTCTGTGAAATACATACCATGTTTAAAATAAAGGAGATCTAAGATGCTTACACAGGAAGAGGAGGTGTAATTTCCAAGCATATAATGACTGCCAGTGAGAAGGGCATAGATCTGCACTGTTATAAATGGAAATTCTGGTAGTATGATGGCTTGTGAAGACTTGTTTTGAAATAAACCTGACCTGAATCTAGTTTTTGCTCTCAAAGACGGAAATAATCCTCATTTGTGGACATGAACTGCAGTTTTGTTAGTAGAGTCATCATTCATCTGGTTATTGAAGAACAGGGTTCACACTGCAATTAAGCATTTGCAGGTATTGTTTAGAAACTGAATTTCTGCTTGGAATTCCCAAACACTTAGTAGTCAGACATATGAATGAGAGATTTGGGCATGCAAAATAGTTTTCTTCATGTTGTAGTCTGCTTATTGTAGTAGAGGTTTGAAGCCACACTTAAAACACTACAGCCAGTTTATAAAAGAGCTCAGGTTTTGTTGGTTTTTTGCTTTTTGGTTGGGTTTTTTTTTTAGGTGCTTGACTTTAATTTTTTTTTTTTTAATACTAGGGAAATGCTGTAGCTCATTATGATAGAGTTGGTGAAATTTTGTTGTGACTGAACTGTATCTACTTATTAGAATTTTTAAAAAATAGAAAGTCTGAAACATCAGTTTCTCCATCTGTAAAGAAGAAAACAAGTCTCTTCTAGTGACTGTTAAGTGTTTGAGAGAAAACAGATAATTATATTTTCAAGACCTGGAATTTTGATAATTGGATGAGGAATACTTTAGTTGGACTATTCAACTGAAAAGTAGAGTTTATCTTCTAAAGAGTTTGGAATAATCAATGTTACACTTCTCTGTTTCTAGTTATAATTTCTGATTTAGTTTAGCCATTGTTTAAAGGAAATAATAAAATATCAGTTCCTAATATTAAGGATATTGTAAGATGTGGTGAGTCAAGGCTTAAGGATCAGAAATTAAAATATTTTTGTGAGAAGATTGAAGCAATATATATTTACCATGAAAATAATAAACTAAGATGAAGCTGGTGTAGAACTCGTCTGCTGCTGTGTTCAGCACTGGGGAGGCTACACCTCAAATCCTGGGTTAAATTTTGGACTTCTCAGTATAAAAAGGACATTGAAGCCCTGGAGCATGTCCAGAGAAAGACAGTGAAGCTGATGAAGTTTCCCGAACACACATCTGATGAGCAGCAGCTGGAGGAGCTAGGGGTGTTTAACCTGGAGAAAATGAGGTTCAAGGGAGGACCTTATCACCCTCTACAACTGCCTGAAAGGAGGCTGTAGCCAGATGGGAGCTGCTTCTTCCAAGAAGTGAGCAATAGGAGGAGAGGAAATTACCTCAAGTTGTGCTGGAGGTGGTTTATACTGGATATGAGGAGAAATTTCTTCATGGAAAGGGTTGTCAAGCAATGGAATGGGCTGCCCAGGAAAGAGGTCAAGACACCATCCCTGGATTAATTTAAGACATGCAGATGTAGTGCTTAGGGAGATGGTTTAGTGGTGGGCTTGGCAGTTTTAGGTTAATGGTTGGATTCAGAGATTTTAAAAGAAGAGAACCTGAGCTGTTCTTGGATGTTGAAGTTTCCACATTCAGTTTTCATTACTGTGTAGCTCAGTAGCATATTAATGGAGAGTTGTATCTAAGTGAATGTAAACTGTTTCTGGACCTACAATACTCATTCTTATCAGACTCCTTTCTAAACTGTGGTTAGAAACTGACCTTAGTATATGATTCAGTGACTTCTAAAGTTGTGAAAATTAATAATTTGAAAATTTTGATTGTTGTCTTTTTTGCCATGTTGTGGCAAGAGTATATATCTTAAGGGGCTGACAGTCAAGTCATAAACAGAATTTATTCTTTGAATTCATTCAATCTGTGGGTTACTAATCTACGTGTCTATAATCTGCCTTCTGTAAATGGAATGCCTACCTCTTTTTCAGGACTGTCTTGGTGAGACTGGAAGGATGCAGCCATCCTGTTGTTATGAAAGGCTTGTGTGCAGAATGTGGCCAGGATTTAACTCAGTAAGTACTGTCAGCTCTTTTTTCCAACTTCTCCCTGCTTCTGATTAGGAATTCAAGCTCTTCCTTCTCTCATCTAATAGAGTCATAAAATATCCTAGGCTGAAAGGGTCTTGGAGGTCATCTAGTTCCAACCCCTTTGCTGTGAGGAGGGACATCTTCCACTCAACAAATTTGCTCAGGGTCCCAGCCAGTATGGCCTTAAAAACTTGCAGGGATGAAGCATCCACAGCTTCTCTGGGCAAGCAGTTCCTGTGCCTCATCACCCTCAGAGAGAGCAATTTCATTCCTATAGCTAATGAAACCTACCCATTTTTGCTTAAAGCCATTCCCCCTTGTCCTGTCTCTACACGTCCTTGTAAATAGTTCCTCTCCAGGTCTCTTTTAGGCCCTTCAGGTTGCTAAAGGTTGTAAAGAAAAGGCTGCTCTAAGGTCTCCACTCATTTAGGATTTGGAGGCAATGTAGGGTATCTTAGGTAGAAAATATAAGGAGCGTGTCTAGAGAGGTAAATTCTCATCATACTTTGCTTTCCATGTACTCACCACTGAGACTGAGAGTTGTATGGTGTGTCAACAGTGGAGTGCTTAGTAAACCTGAGAGCTGTATCTGTGCAGGTTCTGATAGCAGAGAGGTAATAGCAGTCTCATTCACATGACTTTGCTTCATTTGTGCTCTATCTGAATGGGAGCTAGCTTGTCTCCAGTTGTTTTGCACTAAGGCTTCTTAACTGTTTTCAATTTTTTGTGAAATATTCTGCTGTGGAACTGAAGGAATTTAGGCCTTAAGCAAAAAAGAATGCAAATTCAAAAGATGATTGTATTTCTCCTTTGCTGTGTCTCATTTCTTGGTAAAGAGAATGTTTCTTCTGCATATCAAATTACTAATTCAACAGCAAGCTGTATAGTTGCCTGGATTTTATAAATTATTGTTGCATACTCATTTCATTTGGCTGGAAATATTTTGGTTTCATTTTAATTCATTAATTCATTCATGCTCATTGTTAAGAATTATTTTGTGAACATTATCCCACAAAGCAGTGCAAGTGAGCTGAATATTGAGAGTGCTATGCAAGAAGTAGCCCGGTTAACATTTGGACATAACTGTTTATTAAAGTTAAATATTAATATTTTGTAAGCAAGTATTATTTGACTAACCTAGCAAAGTTTGGATAATCATGAATAGGGCTTTGTCTGTCTTGAATGAATACTTGATTTGAGGTTTGAATACAGTCACATCTAAATATTATTCTACTGCCATCGTTTCATATGCTAAATCCAGACAAATTCAAGGTATCCAGCAAATTGGGTTTTTTTCACTTATTACTTCTTACTATGTCTTATGTCTGTGTCTTCATTTTATACAAAATGGCATATACATCTGAAATACTGTATTATGACTGCTGAGCCTACATCAGAAGATGGTTCAAAAGCTTTGGTGCTTTTCTTCCTTGGAGAAAAGCACGTACATTGTTCCTAGTAGTCATACAACTAATGGCCTGAAAACGTTTAATAATTTTTAAAGGCTCATTCAAAATGCCACTCAGGGTTATAGATGAAGTTTTCTGAACTCTGAAGCAAAGGATTTAAGATGCTAAAATGTACATGTAGACTTTAGACCAAATTAATACTTCTGTTCCTGGACATCAATGCTGCCACACACTATAGTACAGATACTTGTCTGTGGTTGTGACTGCCTCAACTCAGCTCTGAGGAACAGTTGTTCCTCAGCAGTTTGCTTGTCACAAAGTGAAGTCTGGTTTTAACTCTTGTTGTAGATCTGATACTAAATGTTGTCCCTGCTAGTACTGGTACATGGGAGAATTAAAAGATGTGCATGTGTCACCTAGGACAAAATTTGTATGGTATGGTAGTGTTTTTTAATATTGTTGGATCATCAATTAGATGTCAGAATTCCCAATAAATTGATTGATGTAAGCTAGTGAAAGGGATCCTATACAGGGTTACTTGGTCAGTTTTGTACTCTTGTTTTGCACTCACACACACTCTGTCTGACATATATGTACCCACACAAGGGTGACACCTATTCTGTGTTGATATCTGTATATGCACACATCTGTATACCAGTAAGACTGATAATATATACATAAATAAAATAGTCACAAACATACAGAGTTCCTCACTCTGTTTTCTGCAAATGGGAAGAGCATGTAAGGAGAATTTTTTTGATGGTATTTTTGAAGCAGCAGTCACCTGTAAGTCACTCTGTGTGCAGAGAGTAACTTTGCCTATCCTTTACTTATATTTTCATACTCTGGCTTGGAAAACAAGTAGATAATTGCACGCTGAGTGCAGAAAAAAGGAACTGGGTAGTTTTAAATTTGAATGGCTTGAATAGTTGTACCTAGTTTATAGCTTGTTTTTTGATGCAAATTAATACATAGATGTGTTTCATCTTAGTGTCATGTCTCAAAATAATTGTGTGGAAGTATAACTTACTACAGTGACTTTTTGCAGGATTTTTTCTGGTGAGCTTCTTGGATGTCTATCCATTTTGTGTAGTAACTTGCATTAGCAAGGATTTGAAAGAATTAGTTAAAATAGCTCTTTTTAATAATTTTTTTTGGTGGTGGTTAGTTTGAGGCTACAGATTTTAGTCTGTTTAACATTTCATTAATCTATTATTCCCTCACGTGATGCTTCTTTTCCCCATGTGATTAGGATACGAAGCAAGAATGGAAAACAGAGTGTGCCATTATCCACAGCTACTGTATCAATGGTTCACAGTGTCCCAGAACTCAAAGTTAGCTCTGAGGTAAGTATCATCATGGTTTCTTTGTTCACACCTTTCTCAGTAGCTCCACAGTTGAGAAACTTAATTGCAGTAGTTTTGTAAATGTTGTATGTACTTGATACAGGAAGTTTTGCTTCCCTTTGAAGAGGAATTTGGGGTTGAACATCAGTAGCCCTGGGGTTTTGTGAGTTTATCTTAGTGTGGATTGATTTTTTCTCATGGTTTATACTGGATTTTTTTAGAGCTGTATAGTGAAAAGTGTCACTTTGATAGCAGCCTGTAAACTTAATAGTTGAGCATTTTTGTCACCAAGAGTGAACAGTTAGTGAAAAGTTCGATTAGCTGAAATCTCTTCAAAGCTTGCCATGTCTCTGAAACCTAGCTTTAACCTTTACTTTGAAATTGACCCACTAAATCTAATGAAGCTAGTTTGCTGCAACTTACCTGTATGGTAAAATTATTTCACTATTTTTCAAATACTCCAAATATTCTGAATTCATTAATATTTCAAATATTCATCTGAGTTATCAAAAGATGCTTCTTTATCTCTCAGTTTGTGTAGGGGGAAGGAGTGTGTTTATTTTGAAAATGAACATTCTGTTTATCTTCTTTATCAACATGATCTCTTTTTACTTTTTTATGTTGCTTCTTGATTTTTTTTTTCTGGTAGTTCTTCAAAGAACACCAGTGAGGGGAACTGTGAAGATATAAACAGCTAGAGGTGTCCCCATCATAGAGGAGTGTTTGAAAGAGCAGTTTGCACTTGATCCTTGCTGCTTCGTAGTGCTTTAACTCTACTTTTAAGTTCAACTGTCTTGAGGGTAATGCTGCAACTTGCTATCAGAAGTGAACTCAGAGCTTCACGTGGTACTTGGAAAGTTTGTAAATACACACAGGAGGAGTAAACTTCACTCATTTGCTGGATTATAAGGTCTTACTGTTAGTGCCCATGTGGCACTGCATGATCTTAGTTATTAATGTCTGAAGGCATACATTCTTTAATCTGAAGTTCACAGGTATCATTTCTGTCACCAGCTGCTTCAGTTTTACACTTAGTTTGGGGTTTTCAGACATATTGTACTTAGTGATGCAAAATTGTTGGATGTAGCAGTCAAAAGGTCAAAAGTTCTCAGGCCAAAATATGAATTTTACTTTCAAAGCTACTGCTATTTCATATCAGGACACTTGGCCTTAAATCAGTGTTTACTTATGTGTTACATTTGAAAGTTTTTTGTTGAGTGTTTAAATTTTAGGAGTTAATAGTGTCACAAAGATCTGAGAATAGACTTGGAGAGCATTTTTTTTTTCTGTAAAAAAAAAAAAAAAATTGTTCCACACCTGCCATTGCTACAATTATGTTGAGGCATCATTTCTTGTGAAGTTAGTTTGTAGCAGAAGGACTTCTCATGTGTACCATACACAAAAGGTAATAAACCTAATTTATTTCTATGAAGCTAAGCTTAGCAGTGAGTATTTCTGTTACAGCAAGCTGAGCAGCTGGGAAGAGAAGATCAACAGCGACTACATCGAAATAGAAAACTGGTGCTCATGGTAGATTTGGACCAGACGTTGATCCATACTACAGAACAGCACTGCCAGCAAATGTCCAATAAGGTATTTGGGGTTACTTTTCAATCCAATATAACAAGAGGAATGTTTCTAACAATATTTAGATGATGGTTCTTTAAAAGAACATTCTGTGGTTAGGTAAAATTGTAGTTGAAAAATAAAAGAAAATGAGAAACAAGTCTTCTGTAATACGTTCCCTTTTTCTGTACATTTAAATTGACGTTTTTCTTTCTTCCATTCATACTTTCCTGCACTTTTCCTTTCTAATAATTTTGAGAGATGTTTCAGGTAGCTATTTTTAATCTCCCCTTTCCTTCCTCTGCAGTTCACAAGCTAACTACTCACTAATGAGTCTATTTCCCCTCCAAGTCTGAGGCAGATACAGTGAATTACTGTTCAGAGTCCCTTTTTGAGCAATCTTGTGTGTTCCCATGTCTGTCATTCCATGAGTATATGTAGGGATGTTTTTAAAATTTTTGGGGGGGAGTGAGGAGGGGGGAGGTTGTGTGTTGTGGTTTAATTTCTTCATGAAACACTTGTTATTGAACTGACAAGGTGTATTGGCCTGTAACATTTCTAATTTGGAAGCTCTAAAATAAGAAACATGTTGAAATGTGTACAGTGTATAGAACAAGAGGATGCTAACTGAAACATCAATATCATGCAAACTGTGATTGCTTAGTTCTTTTCTTGCATGTCCAGTAGGCTCAGCATATGTTCACAATTGCTAGGAAGAAGCAAGCTAGAAATGTACATTGCAATTAAGAGGAAAGGGAACCACGAATATTCAACTTAAGTATTAAAAAATTTTACGTATCTGAAGGGCTATGCCTCTATCAATATAAATTCATGGTTTGGAGAAAAATAATTTTTAAAATATTTTGAGGTTTTTAACTGGGATCATTATCTGCAAGCTTCCTTCCTGGTTTACTCTCTGATGCTATGTTTCCATAGACGGGCTTTTTTGGATGAAGAAAACACTTTCTCTGAGCTCAAAGCATATTGAAATGGGTCTGTCAGAAGTTCACTGGGAGGTGTTGATTGTAGTGAGATCCTGAACTTCTCTGAAACAAGCAGGTTGAGAAATTTCTCAGACTGGTTTGCCATAAGTAAAAATTTGAATGAAAGCCATCTGCATCATGCATTTTTCAACAGTACAGCTTCCTGCATTTGGAAGCCTTATTGTTGGACAGCCTGGCAGAGAGCAAAAATGTGCTTTGGATTTTATTCATCCACATAATCTTGTGGCGAAAACTTGCTTTGATCTAGTAGGACCAAATAAAGTTGAAGTGGGGGAAGAGGGTAGCTCTGGAATGCTGGAATTTTTGTTTGCTATTTTGACAATATTCAACATGGTTTTTTTCTAGGGAATATTTCATTTCCAGTTAGGTCGAGGTGAGCCTATGTTGCACACACGTTTGCGTCCTCATTGTAAGGAATTTCTGGAAAAGATTGCCAAGCTCTATGAGTTACATGTTTTTACTTTTGGCAGCAGACTGTATGCCCATACAATTGCAGGTGAGTAGTATGTTGCATTTAACAATATTTACCTACACTGCCTTCATTCTCACATGATTAATTTTTTTGTGCAGTTGTCTTCAAGTATTTGTTCTTTGTTTTGTGCAAAGCCACCTCCTAAATAGTCCTGTAAGTAGAATTCTTACCTTGTTTACAAAGCGGTGCATGTATGGCCTGTAATTTTAGAAATAATCGTGGTTTTTTCCCCATCAGATGTGCTTTGCTGATGGTTAGAGAATCAGTTTGTTAACTAGTGCCTTCTTTTTAAGTAAGAAGTTATGTTGATGGACCCTAACAATGATCTGCAGCTTTACTTGTCTTACAAACCTAATGTAACTGTTCCATAAAACTCAACAATGTGACATCATCTTGTGCTATGGGGAACACTGTCCCTCATGTCATTTCCTTTCACCAAAGGAAGTTCTGCTGCTGTAAATCAATTTAGAGCAGTTCTCTTTGTGTCCTGGAGCAGAGATATTCTGTGAAAAACAAATCTAGCAGTATTTTCACATATTTTTTTCAAGAACTTAAAAATATTTTCTCCTAGTAAGTGAAAACTTGTATTTGAATTAAAACAGTAGTATTTAGTAGTATTCTATTGTGTGGGTCATTGGCTGAAATGTTTTCTTTTTTCTGAGAAGCATTAAAGAAACCTGCCCTGTTTAAGCCGGTGTATGGGTGTGAATCATGTTTGGAGGGGCACCGTGTGTTTAAACTGTCCAGGTGGGGTAAAAGCCATCTTGCATCTCAAAAGAGCATTTTCTCCCCAAACTTCCCTTTATCAAGTCTGTTGGTCTAAGACAATATAATTAGCAATATTTTAGGTTACGTCTCTCTGACTATCCATGCTGTTGTTTCATGTCTCCTAGCTTTTTTTAGTCATCTTTCACATTTGTGCTTTTTTGTGTCATATTGCCAGGAGTGTTTTGAACAACAATGTCCCTGTAATCCCACTTCTTGGCAAGAAATGAAGAATCTCAAATAGAGAGCTAGCTATCCTAGTTAGTTCTAAAACACTTCAGAAAAAGAAAATATACAGTCAAACAATTTTTTATGCATGTTAAATGCCATCTAAGTGGCTTGTAATGACAATTATAAGAGACTTCTAAATGACAACATACAGTATTTCTGTAATCAGAATGTGATGCTTGTTTGTGGTCTCCAGCTAATACTCCTTGAAAGGTTTGAGGCATGTCCTGTTCTGCCAATCCAAGTCAATGTTTCTGTCAACAGTCTTTGACTGTAGTTTGAAGAATCTTCCTAAAGCTTTGTCAGTCTTGCTGTTGGACTAAGTCTTGCGTACTGCTAATGCATGAGCAATTCTGTACCTTTTTGTCCTTCTTAGAATGTGTTTTTATCTTCTGTGTCAAAAGAGGAATAGTGCACTAGGTTTAAACATATGGTAGTCAGAAAGTGAGAGAGCTGTCTTCCTCACACAGATCTGTGTGCCATAATCTGGCCCAAGGTCAGAAGCTGTATAGCAAATGGCCTTGAGAGCCAGGGGGGACTTGCAAAGGTAGTTAACTCACAATGTCTAAGTGCTTTCCCTGTCTTCTCTCTGTATGTGATTTGGTCCTCTGCCCCTTTTAGTCTCTAAGCCCTGATGTGCATTACCCTGCAGTCCCTGTGCTGCCACAGGCTGACACTTAGTGAGGTCATCATACTCAAGCTACCCCATTTGTTCCATAGAGGGAACCAAATGGGCAAGTTAGGGTATTGCTGCTTCCTGTCACCCACAGCCTTCTGGATTTCTGCCTGAAGCTGTTTAACCTCATCAAAATCATTCAAACTGCAAGTGGGTTATTTGTGGACTGCTGGTGATGGTTTCAGCTGAAATCTGTGGGCAAACACTGGGTGCAGCCTTTGGTCCACCTGTGCAGCCTAGATGCTCTACTAGAGAAATACACAGCTGATACCTATAGAGAACACTTGATGGCAGTGTTGGTTAAATGGTTTCTCACAGAGCTGTCAAGTTTGATACTTTATTGTTATCCCTATGTTACATAAAGAAAGAACCTGTAATAAAATGCTGGGGATCTTTTTCATAAGAAAAAGGTTGTTTGCTTAGGTCCTCTGTAGACGTCCTATATATCTTTGTGAATTCTGAACTCTAAGCTGTTCCTTTCATGTCCTAGAAGGCTTTTGAAGAAAGATGACATCTTGTCAGTCCTTTTCTCTCAGCTGACTCTTGCCAGCCATTAAGTGGGATTAGCTGATATTTGTCAACACCATTTATATCTGCTGAAATAATTTATCCTAAACCCTCTTTTAGTTTGACGTGTTTACAAAGTGATATCTGGTAGTATGTTTACAAAGATGAGCTTTGGATTTTATTATCAAGAACTCCCTGGAGTATTTCTCTATGAAATAATTATTTTGAGCAGTTGTTACTTAAAAATTTCTTTCTCTGCTCTGTATAAGAGAAATTTGGTATGTTAAAAACTGATGTCAGCTTAAAAGCTAGTTGTAAAATGCCACAGAGAATTTTGAGTTCAAAAGCCATTAAGCAACAATAAAGCAATGTGAAATCACTCCAGATTTACAATGCAATTTCAAAAGTTGGACCAAGTTGAGAGCATTCATATGTATGGTTTGTTATAGCAAGTATATTACAGAATGTATACTGTGTGTATGTACAATCACCAGTGTCTGGAGTTGTCCCAGCTCCTGAAAGATTGGGTCAACAGCACTTTCCAGGTTGTAAAGTAGAATATCTCAAGTAGAACTGAAGGCAACCTGATTCTTCAGAAATTGAATTTTAGTTTTATTTATGAAAGGACTTAGTCAAATTTATGTTGGTTCCAACGGTTATATAACTTCTCCTGGAAACTGCTATTAAATTCAATCTTTCTCTTAAGATTTGAGACATCTCAGTATGGGTCAGTTTTCAACGTTGTATCTTCTGATGGTTTTAACTTAGATTTTACTTATTTACTAATTTTCTTTTTTAAGAGGGTCTATATAAGAGCAGGCAATACAGTTTGGTAAGGCTGTGTGCAAAGAGCCAGTCTGAGATAATGGGAGACAAACAAGTGGGGCAGTAATCTCTGCTAGGCGAGTCTACTGGATAGTCCTTCATAATGTGGTGAAGGATAATTATAGTATCTTCAGTTTGTTCAAGAAACTTGGGGACATACTGAGCACAAGTGTCTAATTTATGAGATTAAATGTAAGCTCAGTTTGTCTGCTCAGTTTGTCCCAGTCTCTCTTGGTCCCTGTCTCAACCCATGAAGCCTTTATTATGTTTTCTCTCCCCTGTCCAGCTGCAGAGGAGAGTGAAAGAGTGGCTTAGGTGGATGCCTGGTATGTTGAAGAAAACAAATGATGTATGATGAATGAAATGTTACTTGCCCTTTCCTTGAGATGTGAAAACATGAAATTGTTTGTTATGTTGATTTAGTTGACTAGGAAATATTTAAAAGAAACCAAACAGTTAAACCTAGAAAGAACTTTTTAAAAAAGAAACCAGTGCTGTTTTCTGTGTTGTTACTCAGGTAGCTTAGCTTTGGACTCTCCTAAGGTGGGCTTCTATCTTTGCAGATGGATCTCTATGCTCAGTATATTTTTAGTTTAGTGATAAAGCATTACTGTGAAGCTTTGTAATGCTACCTTATCTCTAATCCCTGGCAGCCAGGCTTTCTGCATTTTGACTTTTTTAGTTCAACTTCATTTTTCCTACAGTTTTAGCTCAGCAACATTGCAGCTGAGTGCCTCACTGAAGTTTTGCCATATAATCAGTGCACTTCCGTCTAATTCAGTGTAGAGAGTTCCTGTGTATTCAGACAATTAGCAGAAGAGAATATTCTTGGGGAGAACAGCAACTTGTATGACAGCTTTTTTAGTTTGTCAAAGTATCTGTGTGTACAGCAATAAATCTTTGTAGCTAATTCTCTCAATTCATTATGCCTAGGTACTGCAAGGGTCTCACTACAGGGGATGATTCTACGAGTTTGCAGCAATTCTTAAGCATAGTCGGGTGAGTTAAGGTTGAACCTCTGTCCTTAACTCAGAATTTTCTTGCTTTTATGGGTTTTAAGTTATTCCAATTACACATCAATATTAATTACATACAGGATCAACTTTCAGAAGTGATGACTGATTTTTAGGTTTTTTAAAACTTTGTTTTTGAGGTCCCAACTTAAGGTACTCTTGAGAGCTGGACTGTTAAAAGGAATTGAACTGTGTTCTGTGCAAGTCTGAGCTCCTTGAAAGAAAATTAAAGTTGGTCCATAGAGTCTGTAGTCATTTTGAATTCTGTTTCTGGTTATAATATGGCCATCATTTAAAGTAAAAGACTGTAAAACTTGAAAAGATGGTTTCCAAGTAAGTATTGACTGCCTTGTATTATTCATAAGAATAATGAGAAGTTGATACTAGTTTCAGTACAAATTCAGTAAAATGAAAAATACAGGTTAGCATGTAATATGCTAGTTTCTTTCTAAGCAATTACGTGGCTGTGATCTGCTCATAAAGGTGAATTTCATTACTGGAGACTAGGTTCAGAAGCATGTGCATGTGTGTTTGTACACCCGAACAATCATTTTCCTAAATAAACTTTATCTTGCTTTAAGATCAGCTAGCACAGCTTCTGTTTTGGTTTTGGGATTTTTTGTTTGTTTGTTTGTGTTTTTAAAGAGTGCAGTCAGAAAAGTTACTACAACTGGGCCTAAATATTTCTAGAATATATTATGTGTAAACGTATTGATGTAGTTCTTAGAGGTACAACTTAAAACCTACAAATGCAAGAGCTCTGGCTGGAACTGTCCCTTAACTTTCTACTGTGCTTAAATATTGCAGCACATTGCCGACTCTTGTGAGACTTCTCTGCAGTCCCTAGGCATAATGAGTTAAGGAGAGCATTTAGCTTTAAAGAACCAACTATAGAGAGATAATTGTAAGTTGCAAAAATTGTGTATCTATCACCTGCTGTATCTCATTCAGCCTTATTTATTTGGCTGTTACAGATTTAGTTTTGTTGCCATCTTGAAAGAAAGTTAGATACAATTTTTTTAATTAATCTCACTGAATTAGCTACAAATACTTGATCCACTGTACTTTCTCCCATCTGATCTCATGCCTTAAAATTGTCTGTTAAACTGCTACTGCACAAATTAAAATAGCAGAAGTATATAAAATATAAATAAGGAACAAACATTTTGAACATTAACTTTTTAATTTCTTCTTCCAAAAGGATTTTTGGACCCTGAAAAGAAGCTTTTTTCCCATCGGATATTGTCAAGGGATGAATGTATCGATCCATTTTCTAAAACTGGGAATCTTAGGTATGTATATAGGTCTTAGGCATTATACAAAACAGGGCAACAAAGAAAATATGCTAAATAAAATAAAAATTACTCCCTCTGCATTTAATGTGTTTTCATCCTTCTTTGTCTTCCTTGTAAATATCAACACCATCTCAGTAAAACTGAGGTGTTGGGCATTGCAGTGTTCCCTCTACTTAATGGGTTATGTGGCAGCAGAACAGTAAGGGTGTGATGCCATGGCATCATGTTTTCACTTTCACTTCTTTTTCTTGTAATAACAACCATATTTCCACTTTGTCTTGTTGTGATCTTGTGTAATGACTTTTATGTTGTGGGTTTTTTAATTAAACCAAAATTCTCAGTTTGAGTTTAATTCATAATTGAATACCTAGTATTCTGGCTTTCAAATGTGCTAAAAGCACCTTCTGTTCCTAGTGTTTCTTGAAATTAGGTCATCTAGAGCCTTGAGTTGATATTCTAGTCTAAATTCACATTCTGATCTTTTTCAGAGTATGAAGCCAAGATTTTTTCTAAGACAGATATGTTTAATGCAGCTTTATGTAATGCTAAAAGTTATTGCCCCTCCACACCAGATTGTAGCAAATTATTTTCTTGCCCTGTTTTTTTATGCATCTTAAGTACTCTACCTGCTTTTCTTCCTAGGTGATAGGTGATATTAGTACTTCTATTTCCTTTATCTTGGATGGAATGAATCTACTCTTCGAAAACTCTTCTTGAGTGTTTTAACTATCTATATATAGGTAGTGTATTGACCTTGTGATAGTTGACTTTGAGCTATTGGTTGACAAAAACCATTGAAAACTAGACTGAAATGTTGTAATGGTTTGTTCTCACAGAGGTTTCTTGTTTTCTGCTTTTAGCCGTTGGGACACAGATTTTAAAAGAGTTGTTTCCTTTTTTTCCACTAACTGTTATTTGTTCAAAGCTTGTATTTTGAATGCCGTAATTTTAATATTGCTGAGTTTTTGTAAGTTTCTTTTCTAAGTTCTGTGCTCTGCAGTCATGCTCATAATAGACCAGAGCATCAACAAAAATAGCTTTGATTACTATATAAATTTCTAAAACTGGCTTAATGTATCAACTATTTTGTCTCTTAGAGACCTCTTTCCATGTGGAGATTCCATGGTTTGCATCATTGATGATAGAGAGGATGTTTGGAAGTTTGCACCCAATTTGATAACCGTGAAAAAATATGTATACTTTCAAGGGATAGGAGATATTAACGCACCTCCTGGATCAAGAGAAATGCAAATGAAGAAGAAAGGTAATTAGATTGTTTTTAAACCACGTTTATAACTTTGTCCACTTCTCAAACATGATTGATGTAAGTCATTGAGATGGTCTTAGTAATATTGCAGTTGCGCTCAGGTGGGCAATCCCAGACTATTGAAATTGACAGCACAAATGTGAATTGCTTAGTAAAACTGGACTATTCTTACTGAGAGCATTCCTTTTGGCATCAACCAGAGTAGAAGGGAAGCAGTAATAAGTGTTGTGGCTGAGAACTAATTTGGCAATATACCAAACTGTTCAAGAATGTGTGGAGGGGGACAATTTCTCCCTCACACCCTCACGTAAAACATACTGACTTTTTCTTCTCTGTAGGTTTCTTCTGTCCCCTTCCTTGCCCTTGGGACTTGGAGGAATAGGTAATAAACTCTGGCCTCAACACACTGCTGAGAATGAATGTTGAAATCTGCTTGCCTCCCAGTCTAAATTGTGCTAATAAAATTAGTGTGAATTTTTAGCACCTACTGAACATGGTGTTCTGGCATTAGACACAAGAACCATATGTTTAACAGGTTCAGCAGTGTAATGCACATAATGGATTTAGAAAGTACACATTACTAGATTGGTAATTATTTGGGAGAAAAATGTATTTGAAACACAATGTCATAAGAAAGAATTGTCAAGCTTTTTCCAGTTTAGCCAAGGGTTGGATTTTTTTTCAATTTAATACTTGTGGTGTTACTCTCTTTCCCTTGATGAAACAGACATGTCCAATAAACCAATAGAAATAGTATGATCAACCTGAATCAGGTGACTGTTATGTGGGACCTCTACACTTGACTTCTGTTGTTTCTTGCAGGGCAGGAATGTGATTTCATAGTGCTCCCAGTGAACGTTGGTGTGCAAAGTTTTGGAAGTCTTTAACTGTCTCTCTACTTCTGCAGACATCTGCAGACACATCCTAAAACTATTCTTCTGCTTTTGACTCTATTACCCTTTTACTTGCATGCCATCAGTCTGAGATGGAGCTTGAATGGCATCTTTGTGTTGCTAAAATGCATATGTATTTTCAAGGACTAAAGTTCAGTTATATTGTAATGAAAATTAGGTAATATGAAAGACATGGCTGTTTATAAATAAAGTTCTTGTACTCTAGTTCTGGATTTGGACCTTATGAAGCAAATTCTGCCCATCTGTCCCCCATTTGTTTATTTTCATTGCTCTAAGTTGTAATCATAAAACTTACACTACAAGATAGATTCTTTAATGCTTGCAGAGTTAACAAATGACCTGTGATTTAAAGAAAAAAAAGAAGCTGCTTTTATAACTTCTTTACAAAAGTAATGGTCGTTAGTTTTGACAATCCTTTATAGTAATCACTGACACCTAGAAAATTTTAACAACTTTGAAAAGCCTAGTGATCATTTCCAAGCATAATGAAATCTAAGTCCATATGCAAACTCTGTTTAAGGTTAATGAAAATTAAATTTTGGTTAATCTTAATAAAAGAAAGGGAAAATATTTATGTTTTCTTTCTTGCCTTTGTCTTAGCAAACCACTCCACAAAACCTGAGGCATTGGATTCAGCAGTGATTTCAGCAAAAGATGTTGAAGAAATAAAGAATGTTATATGTGTAGAAGAGCTCAGTAATGGTCTCAAGAAAACTGCAAAGGACGCTTGCACTGCAAATGGGAGTACTTCTGTAAGCAGTGAAACATCTGATGGGGATGTGAACTCACATGATAAAGCTAATGCCCAGGACTCCTTAAATGATAGCACTGGTCACAAAATGGACAGTGAGGTCACTGATAATGTGGCAAATACAAAAGAATCTCAGATTTTTTCAGAAGAAGTTGATACAACAGTTACAGAGAAGCAGCAGACTCAAGAGAAGACAACCAATGACTTGGACTTTGAACTATCGAGTGACAGTGAAAGTGACGATGGATTGGATACCAAAAAGTCATCCACTTCGGTATCAGATAGTGAAAATGAGGAAAAGAGAAGTTGGAAGAAATCCAAACAACCTCTGCAGGATGAAAATTTGCAGCAAGAGAGTTGCACTGATGTGAGTGAGAAAAAGGATGATCTGGTGAACCATTCTGGGGACACAGAGTCTTCACCAAGTGAAAATATCCAGGACAAAACTGATCTTGAAGCACAAGAGGAAAGTGAACAGGAAAGCCTTTGTGATTTAGGAAATGGTTCTGGAGACAAGAAAGAAGCTGAAACAGAATCTCAGATTAGTGAACAGTCTGGAATTACAATGGGTGAGTCCTTAGACCAGAGCATGGAGGAGGAAGAGGAGGAAGATGATACAGATGATGATGACCATTTAATATACCTCGAGGAAATCCTTGTGCGAGTTCACACTGATTATTACACAAAGTATGATAAATACCTGAAAAAAGAGATTGAGGAAATTCCAGACATCAGAAAAATAGTACCAGAACTAAAAAGTAAAGTCTTAGCAGATGTAACCATAATATTTAGCGGACTTTACCCGACAAACTTCCCTATTGAAAAGACACGGGAACACTATCATGCCACGGCACTTGGAGCTAAAATTGTGAAGAATCTTGTACTGAGTGCTGATGATCCTGATAAAGCAACACATCTCATTGCAGCAAGGACAGGTAGGTATCTGAGCAGCTTTTAATCTGTTAGAGTACATGCCTTGAGCTCTTTTGTATAATCTGCAGACTTTAATGTAACTGAGATTAGAATCAAATCGAAGGAAAGATTCTTCCTAAAACAATTTAGCAGCCTTTTTAAAAGGATCTTTCTCGTCTTTTTTGCTCAAATGTGACTTTTAATTGTTAAAAGTAGGACCCACTAACTACCATCTGATGTAATGTGTCATGTATCAGTTTTTTGTTAAGAATTGGTGATCCTAATAGTCAAAGACTCAAAGTTGTTGAAGACAAACTTTTAATATTTGTGTCAAAGAAAAGTTTATGGTTGTCTTGCTATAAAGGTATAGCAGTGCTCTCTTTCTCAGTTTCTCAGATTCACCTCCCATGGTTCTGTTTCACTTGGTATGAAATTCAAACAAATTATTTTAAGAGACTGCTAACACCCTGTCACTGCACTGTGCTTAACCTGTATTGTTTTGTCAAAGGAAATGTAAGGTTAACCTTTAGGTTATTCTAAACCTAAAGCTGACTGTTTTTTCATAGCTGTAATGGATAGCAATGTACCATTGGTAGCTGCCATAGAGAAGCTACCAGTCACCAGCTTCTAGCACACTTTTTTTTGGGTGCACCCTTAGGCTTGGTTCCCTTATTGCTGGCCTTTTGAAATTGCATCGAGTCTAAATATCTGATAGTCAATCCATGAAATCCAAAAGTAAAACTGCATGTTTTAAATCATCTAAAACTTACAGGTACTTTTAGTACGTGCTTAGACATCATAAGCAAAGAAATACATTATCTGCCACCTATTGGATTTTTTCTTTTACTTCTATTCATGTGGGGTTTTAGTACATCAGGAGCAGCTTGGTTTCATTGGTTTGTATTTTAAAGAGAGAGTACTTTCTCAAAAGTCTGTGTGTCAAGAGGCATTTAAGTAGTAAAAGCATATGATATAAATGGAGATAGACATTTTAGTAGTAAAAGCAACCTAAAACTCAGGAGATGGCATTGAAATTAGCTGGGATTCTGGGTTGTGAAGATGTGATAATTGCAACAGTGAATGTGAAGTTTTGAAATCAATGGATGCATCAGTTTGGGACTCCATTGTTTTACTACAGTTGCTGAACAGCTGTTTTAAAACTTCATAAATAGTAATACTTCTTTCAGCAAGAAATTATGCAAGTTCATCATAAATCATTGGAGACATAATAGCCATCGATGTAAGAGATGTTTTTCCAATTTCATATCTTAAAATGTTTAATTTCAAAGTTGCTTTGTTTATCTTAAACTAGATGACTTCTGAATGTAGTTATACATCAGATGCAACTATTGTGTGATGGGGTAAAATTGATAGGATAAATGTAAATGAGACTCTCCCAGACATAAACATTTCTCTAGAGTGAACAGTGTTGAAAAACACATTAAGGAACACATCATGTGATGATAAAAAGCAATTGACTTTTATTTGGATTTTTTTGGAATGTACAGTTTGAGGATTGTGTGTTTATGTAGATGCATCTATGTGTCCTTGTGTTGTATTTTTATAAGTAAATTATTTGCCACCTGCACATTCTTAGTGAATCGTACTTAAGTACATCTGAATATGAAAAACTATTTTAACTTCGGTTTTTGGTTGAATTGCCTATTGAGCTAATTCTAGATGAGTTAGATTGGCAGTAATGTCTGCCTGATGGGCAATACTGTTGTCATCTTTCATCATCACTTAATAATTATTTCTGTTACAATGGCAATAAAATAGAGGGATTTAGAGTGAATAAAACTGTATTCTCCAATAACCCTTTGTAAGATCCTTGTGGATTAACTGGTTCTGGTTTTGTGATGGGGCTTTTTTTTTTTTTTTTTCAACTGGAGACTATTATTCTTACCTCTGGAAGCTGGGAGTAATTATGCTGCATCATTCAAATTTCATTAAGAAAACTTCTTAATCAGGGATTTTAAGGATCTAAATTTTGTCCTGTCACAGTTGGATTTGTGGTAATTCATCTGTCAATGTGATTTTCATCGTGATTCTTTTATGGTTAGAGAGCATATTCACACAAACCTCTTGCTGACAGTAAGCCATACAGATAGTGCATCTTTGGCTCCCGTGGCAAACATCTGAAGCACTACTTGATGTATAATTGCTGGTGAAAAGCAGAAATAAAAGCATGTCTCTTCTTGGGTTTTATTCAGAAGTCAATGATGTGAGACCAGGCAACAGTGTTATCTATGCTTTTTTTAATTTATTTTTTTTTAACGTGTTTGTGAAAAGTTATTCTAAAATACCTTTTAGTTCAGTCTTTCTAGGTGACAACACTAACAGCAGCTCTGGCAAGCAGCTGAATGTGTATGTTTACTTTGCACTAGCTGAGATGTAAGGAAAGACACATACTTAATCTGCAGCAGTGTTTGAGGGTAAACACTATTAGCTTTCTCATGTTGAAGGCAAATGAAGAATTTGGCAGAGGATGTAAAAGGGAAGAAGTCAATGTGAAACTGAGTTACCCCTTAAGTCTTGAAGTGATGGGGTTTCCCCTGCAAAGTGACTTCATCATAGCTTGGTGAATTGAAATGAACAGCTACTGAAAAACATTTTAGGTTCTTTTTACAGCATTCCTCCCAGCCTATTAAAGGAAATACTTTATTTTTCTTTAATTATTCTTTATATATGCTTATCTGTTTCTCTGCAAGTAGGCTGTTTGTTTCCCTGGTACTCTTTCCCAGATACTCCGAATTCTGAAATTGAACAAATCTTTGTTCTTGAAAAAAACTAGGACTTTTTTCATTACATAGGGCAGAAAATACTGTCAGCCTGAATTACTGTAAAATGCAGTATCTTTGCATCATCTCATCGGCTTTTATAAATGAGTGACTGAGAAGAGGCTATCCTATAGTCCTTTCCACTTGTCTATGGGATGCATAAATCTTGCTTCAGTTTTTGAAACATCTGCTGTTTGCTTTAAGCATCAGTAAACTGCACTGTAGGATGAGTTTTTATAGCTGTGTACACACTTGGCTAAACAGTTACCACACTATTTCATAAACCTTGTTATGTTCCTTCCTGATGAAAGACATTGTAGTCGATTCTTGATTAAGTTTTTGCTGGTGGAACAGATAGAGCTGTTCAGATCTCTTAAAAATTATTGTAGTGTGGTAGGGATGGAAATACATCAGTTTAGGCCCTGAATTTTTCTTTTATTTTTCAAAATATATTTGAGTGCCTGCCATTTCCTAAGCCTGTGATATGTCAACAGCGTTTTTTCCTGTAAAATGTGTTCAAGAGCTATATCTTTTTAAAAAAATGGGGCTAAGCATTGCTCTAAACATGGCCACTGACCAGGGAAGCCTGTTGCTTTTGTTAATAAAGCACAGTGCAGAGTTAAACCTGAGCTTCAGACCTAGCTTCAGAACAGCACAACTGTCACTTGCCTTAGGTTGGTGTTCTTGCAGAAGAGCTTCAGGATTTGATTATAAATCAAGATCTATATATAAAGATTATCTGAAGAGAAATGAACTTCTAGTTATCAGATTTTATGAGAATTTTCTGGGAGCCTGGTTGCAAACTGCCATAAGGATATATTGATTTTGGTGTGTTGGAATCAGGAGAATTCTGGAAGTGCTGCTGGTGATCTCTCCCCATGCTTTGGTTAGTCCTGGCACAGCCTTGAGCACTCACACTGAGTTCCTCATGTGTAAGATTGAATCAGAGGCCACAGTTGGCTGAGCACTGTTTTCAACAAGTTCAGAAGTAGAATTGATGAGCACCTTCCCCAGCTTTGAAAAGAACAAATTCTGATACTGTCTGCTTCAGACTGTATCCATCAGAGAGTACATGTGATGAATTTGGCCCCCAATTGCTTCATGTGGAAACCCTTTGTGCCTTTTTAACTTTTTGGAACGACTTTAGAATTTGAAGTAGGCAAAGGTGATTAGGTAACAATAATGCAAAAAAGAAGTCTGGAAAATCAGTTTTTCTCTAAGTGATTTTCAGCTCAGCTGGGTAATTCTGACGTTTTTAGCTGCATCAGAAGTACTGTTGCTTGGATGAATTAAAATCTTTTTGCTGTTTTGCCTTGCTAAGCGTAATTCAAAAAGGAGAAGTTACACCGGGGAAAGGGAGAGGAGACGGCAAACGTATTATCACAGTGCTATTTCTCCTTCCAGTTAAATTTGATGTTTCACTAAATGTTGCTTTAAGTACATTATACATGTGAAATCTTGATTTATGAAGATGTCAGCTAGAAATAGGAAGCCCTCCCCAGGAGGATGCAGTTGTGTTCCCTTGTGCAGTTTTCAGTATGCTGGAGTGTGCAATAGGCCTCTACACTTCAGAAATGGGGAGGAGGCAGAAAGCCTTGATGATGTGGAGGTGGGAAAGGTAAAGACTTTTGACTCTTGGGAGGTGAGTTTGGTTACACACAAGTCTGTGTCACCAGCTTTCACAGAATCCTGGGACACTGAGGTTGTTAAAGACCATCTAGTTCCAGTAGCAGCTTCATACAAAATTGTGCTATTTTGGCTTTCATGTTTAAGTTTTCTGTCACAATCCTGTTGACTGGAGGAATTTACATAGCTCCTCAGCATACATCCAGTATGAAACAATCAGGTGTGAATGCAGAATGTGGGAGTGGGGAAGAAGGGGCAGCAAGATGAAACACCTGACATCAGTGCAGAAACATGAGTTTGAAAACCAGTTGGAGAAAGCCATCTCCTCGTGTAACTTCACTGATTTAACATGAGGTGAAGGTGCACTTTCACAGTTTTGTCCATGTTTCACCTGATGAAGTCCAAAAGGAGCAGCATAGTCCCATCTATCCAATAGCATCACTAGCTCTGGTTAACTGTTGTGTGTGCTTACTAGTGAAACCACTGCTATTGTGTATGGTGTTCAGTCAGCTCCAGAGTTATGTGCAGAACAGAATTGCCAGCTGTGTCTGATACTTGATTCAGTATCTAATGCCAGGCGCAGGTACCTAAACTTCTACCAGACTTCTTGCTCTTGTTGCCTTCTTTTTTGCTCTGAAACTCTTATGCTTATGAACCTGATTTTAACATCCTGTTTATAACAGCTGTCTTCTTACTCGTTTGTTTTTCTGATGTTGTCATTCATTTTCTCCTTTATTCTTAAAAGAAAGCAATGTCCAAGCTAAGCCTTAAACTTCTTCAATCCTTTTTCTCCCAGATCTCTTAAACTGATTCTTTATTAGAATCCCTTGCTTTATTTCCTCTGAAATATACCCTGTGTATAAATTAAATACAGCTTTATACATAACTGTTTCTAACTGCAGGTATTCCTACAATTCCTATTGTGATTAATTAAATATTAATAATACCTCCAGTCAAAGTTCCTTCTGGCACTCTAAACTGGCTGATTTCCAGCAACTGTTGCATGAAGTTTCTCTCACTTGATTTTGTAACTGATAATTAATTGGAAAACAGATTTCTTAAATCAGGGCATGTATGATTTCAGGGAGTACATTAATCTCCCTTATTAGGGTTCTATGTTTTACCCATAAAACATAAAACCTCTCGAACTGCAAAAGCATGCTGGGTTTAACACAGTTGCAGTTCTAAAATTGTTTTCACTGAATCTTTGTTGGACAGTGGTTTTATTTTTATTTCACGGCAAAAATTAAAATATGGCATGTCCAAATCATTAGAGGTTTGGACAGGGATGTATCTTGAAATGCTTATTTTTGTGTTTGTGTTTATCTTGGGTTCTTAAGTTAACTTTTTTTTTTTTCAATTGTACTAATGGGGAGTAAAGCTTTATATGTAGAGTTCTGATATCCTGAACTGTGCAATTGGTTGCATTTATAGCTGAAAAAAGAAGAAATATATTTGTGCACACAACATTGTTTCCTGTTAAACTAAATCCAAGAAAAAGAAATTATATGTATCTTGAAAAAAATATAGCCTTGTAGTCCTATATTCCATTGGGTTTGGGGTAGGGAGACAGAGGCTTTCAGCAGTTTTATAAAGGCCAGTTATCTCCTGCCCTTTCTGTTTATTTAGTCTTTTAATCTTAGGGATGTCTTAAACTGAGCTGTCCAACGAACTAGCTACGTCAATCCTCAAGTGCATTTCAGTTCATTTGTCTATCCCAGTGAATTGTAGTTCAGGTTGTACAGAGGATATTACATATTTGAGATTAGCTGCTTCATCTCATCTTCAAATTATGTGAAGAAGTATGGGTATTTCAGGATTTTCATCTAAATTGAAACAAGTAAAATCATATTGTTAAATGAAAATCAAACTCCGGGGAACTGTGATGAAAACATCAAATTAATTTACTGTCCTTGCTTCCTTGTCAAAATTGTTCTAGAACTTGATTTTTAACATTTTTTTTTTCTGGAGGCTTCATTGCTTCATTGTTCTCACATGTGTGAAAACAGACAAGGGCTCATATTATTAGTATTATTATATTTTACTTTGTTTCATTAGCTTTTGTTAACTCACTAATGTTAATGTTTTTTCCCTGATTCTCCTCCCCATCCCACTGGGGTGGTTAGAGGCATCAACAAGTGGCTGGGATTAAACCACAGTGCTGATTTTGGTTCTTTTTGGCAGATTTATAGCAACTTTACTGATTTTCTCTCTTGTTCTGGCATCCCCAGAGAGTAGAACTTGAGATCACCTGTTACTGCAAGCTGCACTGTTGGTGGTTTCACTTGGACTGCATGCTGGCCTGCCATGTTTAACTTCACATTGTTAGTTCTTGTTTCAGCACAAAGGAATTCTATCTTCTTTGCTTCCGCTTCTGGTAGATGGTGGTTGAGTGGGTGACATCCTGTTAAAAGGTAGCACACTATATGAACAGGGGGCAAACCCTGTGTAAAAGAGTTAGTGTGGTAAGTCAGTCAGGCTTCAACAGCATTGAAAAGCTGCTTCTTCTTGGTCTACTAACAAATATAAGTGCAGGATATGTTACACAAATGTGCACTCGCGTTGTTTCTTTGGCTAACATGCAGAGAAGATGCAGAGATTTTCTGTATAAATCTTAGTGGGCTACTTCCATGGTGCCAGTTCTTCAGAAAGTTACCTTCATCCAGCTTGAGTCTGAGGTACTGCATCTTACTTAGATTCTCACTTTTATTAGCTGTGATTGATTGACTGGATTGGGGAGGAGTGTTGCTTTTTTTTTTCTGTACATTTAATGACAAAGTGTTCTTAGTTTTTTAATGCACCTGGTTTATCTTCTGTGTTTCTGGGAACACTGTTATGTTGTGTTTGACCCTGTAATAGGCACAGAAAAAGTACGGCAAGCTCAGGACTGCAAGGATCTCCATGTTGTAAACCCTGATTGGTTGTGGAGCTGCCTGGAGCGCTGGGACAAGGTTGAGGAACAGCTCTTTCCCTTAAAGGATGACTACATCAAAACACACAGGTATGTGCTGTTCCTTGAGGGAATAGGGGCCATGAAAAATGGTTTTTCATGCAGTAATGCTGATTTCTTAATAAATTGGTTTCTGACAAGTGTGTGCAATTCTTATTAATTCTATGGAAGAGCTCCATGGTTTTGTCCATTTCTCTTTTGCTTAAACTGAAGACTGTCAAGGCATCAGGAGTGTGCAGTTCAGCAACTAGTAGAGTCAGGAGAAAACTTGTGGTAACATTACTTTCTTTAGCAGTTACTGTTGTTAGCTCTTTTATTTTGGAGAAGTTCATCCATAAGCTAACATAGGGAATGCCACCAAGGCATGGAATCATTCATGCTGCCAGAAAATGTACATTCTTTGATTACCTGAAAAACTGCTAAAGTATGGAATTTTTTGGTGAAATTCTGTAGTAATGAGAAAGAGAGAAACAGAAAAATACCATAGAAAATTCTAGGAAGAATTGGAAGGCATAACATAGGAGCAAAAACTGGAAGAAAGGAAGTAGTGAGAGGTAGTTTTGGGATGATAAGAAAGTGCTGAAAGAGAAAAGGTAAAAAATAATTAGTGCACTAGGGTGACAGTAAATAGAAAAGGCAGCCAAAAACGTGAGCAAAGAGGAAGTCGGCCGGCTGTCAATAGCAGTCCCCTGCAGGGTCGTGGCATGGCTAAAGTAACTCATGACAAGGCACTGTCAAGCCAGCTTCTGCTTCCTGCCTTACCTGTCTGGATAGACCCACATCTTGCCAGCCTAACAGAGGATCTTCCCTTCCATGTTCAGACAGGAAGGAGCACAGCATAATGAGGTTTCTGTATTAAACTGATACTGGTGTGATTGACTATGCTAGAGATTTACTTTCTACTTACTAGATGCCCTTTGGGGGCAGAACGTGGATGTGTAAGGCTTTGAAGACACCAAAGGAAGAAACGTGTGGAAGTGAGGCCATTTATCAAATGCGACACTAGGTTGAGACACAGATCTCTGTAAGTTAGGAAAAGACGTGTAGCCTGCGTATGGCTTGGCTACGAATACTTAGTCTTTAAAAAGTACTATCAGATTGTTTTTAATCAAACTTTGGAATGTTTTCATGGGATGCTTGCTTTGACTCAGAGACCTCACACTGCTAAGTTTGCCGTAGAAACCTGGACAGTGGCTTGTGAACGTTGTTTTTTGATGTCTAGATGAATGTTAGTCTTCCTCCCTGCATTAATTTACTCTTCCATTTTACTGAAACATGGTAATTTTTCCTACTTCTGTATTTCAAATACAATACGTTGTAGCTTCATACTTCCCCTCCACCCAAGCTTCAGTCAGTTAAATATCTGTCTTGATGCAAATACTTTTACGTTAACCCAATATGTGCAGCTGCTTTGCAAAAGATTTTCTTTTTAATGAAGCTGTTTGAAATAGTGATTACGGATCGAAAGCACTTATAAACTAGGGGAAGGGAGAAGTCTGAGAAAATATTTGCATGTAAAAGGAACTTAAGATAGCAAGGAAAGAACAGGTAAACTTGGAACTGGTTTACCGTGTTATTGCTACAAGACTACTTCAGAAATAATCCATAAAAGCATCTGGTAAAAACTCAATTTTTTTGTCACTTCTAATGTTTGTTACAAATTAATTGATTTTTTTTTTTAACATAGCATTGTTTTTTATGGAGCATAACATGCTGTTTTATTTGATTATTTTTTTAAATTATACCATTTGATTACTTTTTTTTTGTGGCATTTTCATAATTGTATAGGATGCCATAATGGTGATTCCTGCAGACTGATCTCTGAATGGTTCTGCTGACACTTCTAAAGTTGTATTTAAATGCAGCAGGGTGATCATAGACAGTTTAATATTTTAAAAAATTAGTTAGGATGACTTGCAAGTTAATACGTGTTTGTTTTCTCTCAGAGCAAATTTGGAGAGCAACGAGAAAGATTGATACAATAGCCTGCTTTTCTCTTTGTTGCATATATGCAAATTATCATGCTATGCTAATTGTGCTGTTGTTACTACCTGGAAGCCATTTCAGTAACTTTGTGTTTAGACAATTTTCAGGCACACTTATTAATATTTTAGTAATTTAAACATGACAATATCTTGTATTTGCCCTTTTCTGTTTTAAATTCAGTGAGACTTTAGTGAGGTGGAGGAGAAGAAATGTTTCTTTAGAGATTTTCCAAACCATTTCCCTCTTCTGCTTTGGAAGAAAAGGGAATGCTCGTTTTTTAAGTTCTGGTTGGATAGCTCATTTAAATTTCTAATGCAATTTTTTTTCTGAACTCCATCTAACAGAGAAAATAGCCCTGCCACGTTTCCTGATACACCCAGCACATTTCAGACAGCGCTGTTTCACCCAACACCCATCCATCCGAAATCGCAACCTGGTCCTGAAGTTCGAATTTATGATTCTAACACTGGAAAGCTGATCAGGAAAGGCACACAGACATCTGGACAGTCAATGTACATCCAGTCTCCAGCTCCTCCCATCACCTTGCCAGTCCACGGTGAACACTCGTCCTTCAGGTACCTAAAGCATAGCTAAAAGTCACATTATCTACATTTTTAGATTCTGTAGTAAATCTTACTCTTTGTTATCCTTTCATTTGATCAAATTGGCATTTTTGCTTTACTTTGTTTTCTAAAAAGCCAAGAAAATGTGCAAAAGTGAATAATCATCTGAAGTGAAGTCAGGATGCTACAATTCCAGATGCTTTTTTGTGCCTCACTGAAGTGGAACTGGAAACTTCAAATTAATTCAGTGTGTAGTTTGTGTAGTCTAAAGAATGTTACAGTAACTGATCTCTGAAGTGAGGCATCTTGATGTTCCTTAATGGGTCTTAAAACACTGGGTTATTTTTTGTTAATAAAATATACATGATAGCATTTGGTTCTTGTTTATAAAATTTTCCTCTTCCACTAATTCCTTCAAATGGGGCATTAAGTTTGTTTTTGAGGAATATCAGAAGTGGTGAAAGAGGTGTGTAGCTGACTGAGCATTGTGAAATAAGGCCATATGGCTGAGTGTTCAATACTAATCCTTAGACCATTAAGACACTAATTCTGGAGAAGGAAGAGGCAATCTGCTTTTTGCAGTACAAAGGCTAGTATCTATGTGGGATTTGTCAAATTTTGTGTTAAGCTGCAAAAACACCCCTTGTCTCTTAAACGTGTGTAAAATATCTAGAATTCATTCCCAATTATCTAAATAAAAGATCTGACTTTCTGGAATTCTAACAAGCTTAGCAAGGTTTGTTCTTTCCAATGATAAAGAAGTATGCAGTTAAAGGCAAAGCTTTTCTTTGTAAAATGTGATCAGCATTCCCTTCTACAATGTGATCAGAGTACAGCAGTTGTTAAAAGGCAATTCAGTTTTCAAAAAATAGAAATCACAAAAAAAATACAGATGCACAGTTTTCTACCTTTCTGCTTCCTTCCCTGCCACTTCAGCAGTGTTATCACTTGTGAAGATTTAGTACAGCAATGTAGCTTGTTATGTTTCCACTCTATCTTCCTGTTGTTAAATATTTCAACCTGATTTTTTTCAGTTATCTGTTTTTAGCCTTTTTCTTATTTCAGCTTTCCTGCGTTGTCAACACAGGTTTTTTGAATCTCTCTTGTTTGTGAAGAACGTCCTGTTTTCAGTTCCTTTTTAGCTGTGTCATTTAAAGTCTGTTTTAGTTTACTATGATATAGTAAATTTAGTTTACTATGATATAGTAAATGAGCATTAGAAACTTTAATCAAGAAACAGTATGTATTCAGAGAGGAGCTGAAAATTTTTTGGGTTTTTTTCTCAGTTAAAAGGAATTTTTCTAGAAATAAAGCTGAGAAGATTTTACCTGTATGTAATTGTCATGACACTTGTAAGGTGTTTCAGTATGATGAGTTAAGTTGATATTAATACATCATTGAATTATTTCAAAAGAATAGATTTTAATGGTTTCCCTACCTTTATAAACAACTTGATAGTTGGTCCACACCTAAGCCTATTTTTCCTTAATGCTGAGGTGCTTCTTGAATATCTTATTGAAAAGGAGAGAAATATACTTTGACTGTCCTCATAGTTGAGTTTCACAGAGCTTCAGATAGGTTTTGAGGGCGGAGTGAGACTGTGTCTCCTTTATACCCCCTTATCTCAATTCAGGGGAGGTTTTTGTGACTGTCAGTGCTCAGAACTGAGATATTTTAATCTGACTGTAAATCCAATTACAACTACAACTACTACAGCTACAACTTTATCCACAACTAAGCAGCTGTAAGGAAAGAGATGAGCATAAGGTCTGTGCTGAGAAAAATTACTTCCGTTCTTATTTCCTGTTGATTTGGTTCTAGTGGTGTAGCTGATGACCTGTAAACAATAATCTCTTCATTGGGACACATCTCTATTCCTCAGAGCAGTTCCACTTTCTTGAGTTAAGATCCTGAGGAGTGTTTTGGCAAAGTCTAGGAGGAAAGCAAGGCAGTGTTTAAATACCACAGTGCAGACAGAGCAGGAAGTGTGTGTGAAGTGACAAAAAGAAGTATCACAGCCTGGCTGTGTCTTGACTGAGGAAGAGCTGAGGCAGTACTGTGAGCTTTATCTTAATGCATATGTTAATGATAACTTTTTAAAAAAGCTTCACATCCACTTTAAAATTTGATATAATACTTGTCTTAAGAGAAAACTACAGTAATGCAGCAATTTATTGGTAGAGGACAATGTGTTTTTGTCATGACAGACTTAATGTGCTCCCTTGTTCACATTCTACAGAAAGAGGGGAATATTTGTAACTAAACCATTGATTTTAAGCAGGGTTAAAGTTGTTGGCACTCAAAACTGCTCCTGTTGTGGATGGTTATAGTCAAATCCTCCAATAATTTTCTTTTATAGTTTCTCAAATCTTCATCTGATTCTGAATTTCACGTAGTGGGAAACAGAATTGCACTGCTGTGAGTGGAAGCCCTTGGGGACATGGTGACTGCATGTGGCATAGCAATGGTTCTTGGTGTCTTAGTCTAGGAATAGACCTCTTTGGGCTTAGGAGAGAACCTCTTCCTTGCAGGGCTGGTTATTGCAAAGGGCTTCAAGTTACCTGAATACCATTTTGTAAGAACTGTTTCAGTTCTCACTGTGTTGGATTTCAACATTTTTAGTTTCTTTTCTGGGGTTCAACTTGAAACATAATTTAAAATTGGATATAATTAGTTTAAATTTGTACATGCAATTTGCAGTACAAATTTGCAGTACAAATTTGCAAAATGCAGTGAATTACAGATGGTTCAGTTAATGTAGTCAACATTTCGAGCAACAGGTCTTGCCATTGTGCTCTGCTCTGAGTGAGACTTGAGCACCATCTTTTTTATCACAACTGTTGCAGCCTGTGCAAAAGAGTGAAAGAAGTTTGCAGCTGTAGTGGAAGGACAAGGAATGCAATGCTGCTCAGGGGCTGCTGGTGGCCAGCAGCTCTTCTTTGAGAATGGGAAGGATTCCTCTCTACAAAAAACCTGCAAGCCAGAGCTTTGATGTGCCTTACGTATCTCAACAATTTGCATTTTCATACAGAAACAGTACTCTACAAACATTGCAGTAAACACTAAAGTTGTAATGGGTCATGAGACATGTAATGTAGTGTTATTCAAAGTAATGCAAAAGCTAGGGCAGCTTGGACTAGAATAAAGAAAAAAGTTATAGTGCAAGTTACATTTTAGTGAACACCAGTAATATTCTAACAGATGAGGTAAGGCTTAAAATATGGGTGTCATTTACATGTGAGGAGTTAAAAGTGGCACTGTGGTTTAAAATAATGCTAAGATGCATTCAAACAAGTGCTTGATTTGAAGAGGTGTGTTAAGCAGATGTTGGTGGCTTAAGCCATACTTGAAGATTTATATAAATTGATTTAATTTACAACATTTTTGTCTGAATTTATATGCTCATAGTTACTATTTTTCCTACTTAATGTTATCAGTGGTATTATGGCAGCAAAAAGATTAATTGCCAAATTGACTGAAATTTAAATATTTTTAACACTTCCATGATGATAATGTTATTTTAGCTTTTACCCTGATGTATCAAGGAAAGTGCTTGTTACTTCCACAAATGTTGAACCCACCCTACACATATATGTCCTTACGCATGTAAGACTGGCAAGCACCAACCAGCCTCTGCAGGGTTGAATATGGTGTTATTTTTTAAAAAGTACTTATAAATCTCATTTAATTAGAAATAGATGTAAATCCCTTTATTTTTATGTCTTTTTTATTCAGCCTTATAGGCAGCTGAAAATGTAAAAGCCTAAAAATGTTTTTGACAAAATAGGAATGTCTTACAAACCTTTAAGAAGACTTCATTTCACATTACTTTTGGAATGCTGTCATGAGAAGGCCCAGTGTTTCTTATCTAGTAGCAGTGGGAAAATACTGTGAAAAACATCTGACAGAAGCCTTCAGAAGCTATTAATGCAGTTATTTTACAGTTAATATTTGTGTGTAGTGTAGTCAAGTATGATCTCACACTCTATTCTACAAAAGGAGAAGTTCTGGTCAACTGTATGACAATGTGTTCTTTAAAAATATGCTAGATTTATTTAGATTTATTTCTAGTCTAAGAAAATCTGCTTGGCTGTCATGCTACATATAACTTCCCTGCAATTCTTGGAATGGTCAAGCTTGTCATATTTTTAATGGAGTTGTGTAAGATGCCTATAGCTTTTGTTTTGTCATTCTCTGTTTTGCTAAGAGTGTAAATGGCACTGCTGCCTTTCCTGACTAGGTTACATAGGCAAGGAAATCATGCTTTAAAAGAACCTTTTTGAAAATATAGTGGAATGCCATCTTATTTTCGTCATCCGCCTGTGAAAATTACTATCTGAGAGCAATTTAATAGCAAAAGAAAACAGTGTGATCTTTAAGATAGAAAACAGATAGTAGAGGGGAGAAAAAATCACCCAACCCAAAAACTGTTAGCAGAGGTGAGAAACTCTAGCAAAAAAACAGTTTGTTTACTTCATGTTCACAGCATCCAAATCGTTCAAGCTTCACAAGAAATTCCACTGTACAGGAATAAGAGACTACAAAGGGGCATGTGTCTACAGTGCTGCTGAGTTTTGCTGTGCTGCTGGGGGTCTTCAGCAGCAGATAGTGCAGGTCTCGGTAGCATGGCAGTGGCTCGGCTCTTTTCCCTTACAACCTCCCATTCAAAACAAGATTTCAGATTTCCTGCACCTATCCATGGGATCTGAGAAGAGAGATGTGTATTTGTGAAATATGAGCTGCCAAAATGAGCAAATTGACAGCTTTGTATGGTTTTCAGATTTTGTACATTCTGGAATTTAAGTACTGAAGTAAAAAAAACCCTTTATATTTAGATAACCTTTGTAAGTTGTCAAGTTCACAAAAGGAGAAATAATTTTGTAGGACCTTACTTATGGCTGACTGGATTTGCATAAGTTAATAATGGCTTTTTTTCTGGAGGACTGTGGGTCTAAAGCTGATTCTTGTAAATTGATGAGAATTAGCCATTCTGCATAGGAGCACTTGTCCACAGAGACTACACTGTGCCCTTTTTCAGTCAGAGTCACCCTCAGAAACAGGCTGATGATCTGTCACCTGGTAGCTGCAGCTTGAAACTGCTTGTGATTTCAAATACAGTTGCTTTTGTAGCTGCTTTTGGTAGTCATTCTCCAAAGACAGAGTCTTATGGCTAACAGAAATATTTTGTGACCCAGGAGCTTTATGACCTTTGAATTGGATTCTGAGTGGTGCTGAGCTGCTGTAATTTGTTCCAGGAGGCTAATGTGACAGACCAGTACTGGTAGTTAATCTGTATTGTATAGTAATTTTATCTTCTTAAGTCTTTCGTACTTAAGTAATTGTCACAGAAAAATTTACCCAAGGAAAATTTCCTGCTGTTGTTGTACATGTAGACTGTCTTTTTATTACTATCATAAAGCAATTCCCATGAATTTATGATTATTTTATCCATTTTAATAAAGATTTTGATACTCCTTTTTGTATCTGCATGTTGGAATTAAGTACAGTAATTAACAATGTAATAGAATACAGACTAAAAGAAAAAGCTACCATATTTCAATACTCTAGCCAAAAAGAAATACTGGCTGTTTTGCATCTTATCTTGGCTTAGCATGTGGGAAATGTCTGAAGATTGCAGAACTGCTCTTTCTACGTGCAGAACTCTTGTCTGTAAGATTGAGAAATAGAAGGGAGACTCAAAAGCCTAGCATAGATCAGGAAAAATGCTTTAGAAGGTAGGTGTTGCTTTTGGAATAATAAATTTGTCAGGTGATGGAGAAACTCCACTTGTGCAGGAATAATAGTGTATTTTAAGGTCAATGCATCTGCAACTCCTGAAGCTCTTGGCAACAAGAAAGGTTTGATGGTTACTTAAAATAACAATGCAAAGGCAGGAGAGTGAGTGCCTTGTCAAAGGGGGAACAAAATCTTTATCTGTCAGACTGAAAAGAAAAGCATTAATCAGGAGACTTGACTGACCTGTTGATTAATATAGGGCTTTATTAAACAAAGTCATAGATACGTGGCATTCATAAATTGTTTATAGGTTTTCATTTGTAGCTCTGAACCAAGTAAATCTTTCTGATGTGAGACCCCTGAATTTTTTCAGAGTTGTTCAGCCACATCAACAGCAGATGTTTGAAGAAGACAACCTACCAGCAAGTGAAAATGAAGAGCAGCCTGGTCCATCTAAAAGGAAACGCCAGCCAAGTATGTCTGAAACAATGCCCCTGTACACTCTATGTAAAGAGGATTTAGAGAGTATGGATAAAGAGGTGAGCTTAACTAAATCTGACAGATTTTTAACATGACATAAGTTCTAACTTTCATTAAATTATGCATGTATGTGAACTGACCTTGTATGCCACTACAGGAACTTTAAATAAAAGCTACAGCAGACAAAAGTATGGCTCAGGCTAAAATGCAGTTATGTTCTGCAAAGCAGAACAGAATACTGTGGTGTGTAAGTAGACCTTCATTTAAGAACAGCTTTTTCACATTAAATGTGTTATCAAATTTGCTCTGTGGATAGCTTTGCCATGTGTCACTTTAGAGTTGTTTTGCTCTGCTTATTTTTTACAGTAAATCTCAAAATAATCTGGACAAAAATTAGTGGTGGGATGAGAAGAGAGGTCTGCAGATGTAAAAGATACAGACTGTATGGAGGATTGGGGAGACAAACAAGAGCATGGGGCCCTGTTATCATAGGCATGTAATTGCAGTGTTGTTAAGTCGTAGCTAAAATTGTTTGGCAGGTGAAGGAGCTTTCTGTTGCAGAGTGAACAACACATCTTTGCTACAAAAGCATGTTATTTGCAATTCATTGTGAACCTCTAGCTGCTCACCATTCTATGCACTTTTTTCAAATGAACCACCATATTACATAATATTCAATGATACATAGAAGAAAAATTCGTATCACTGTGCACCATATTTTCATGAATTTATCCTCTGTGGGCCTTTACTATAAAATCTAGTGACCCTGGAGCTTGAATTCATCTTCAAGCTAAGATAGTTCATTGGGGTGGGGACAGGAGCGTATAACTTGCCGTGTTCCTGGCAGTAAGTTCATTCCAAAGTTCTAGCTGTAATAGGCTTTGAGTTATCTTCAGAAAATGTAATAAAAAAAGGGAAGGGAACTGCATGTTTCACCAACAAAAGAAAGAGACTTTATATATACAGTACAGGGTAAATTTGAGATGGACTTTTGGAAGAAACTGTAAGCTAGTATTCTGGGGAAATGTCCCGTAACTTTCAACTGCTGTGATGATCTCTTTGAATTTCAGGTGACTTCGGGCTTTTAATTTTACCTGGTAACTCTTGGAGTTGACAGCTTTTGATTTCTTTTGCTTTTTGTTCTGAAGTATTTTGCCCATTTGATCTCAAAATTTCCCAGAAATAGTATTTCTTCTTGTCATGATACTAGTCCCTGAATCCGTCTATGCCTTCCATCTATATCATCAGTGATACTTAAAGACAATTGATTTTATGATTTTATGTACTAAAATTTTTTTCTAATCGTGGCTTTTGAAAAATATTAATGAATTGCCGATGCAGTGTGTGCACTGAGTCAAAATGAAGTGTGCATGTTTTTCAGACTCACTGCATAAAGTATTTATTATTTTGTTTTTAAAGATACTATTAAGGAGCCTTATAAAAAGTCTGAATCTTTTGGCACCATTTGTTTTGTGATTGATTGCTCTCTGTTGCTACATTTATGACTAAAGAAATTAAAGTTTTTCTACTTCTCCTACCACTATAAACATCTTAAATTACAATGATTTGTTTTTAAATTATGCTTTCGCTTAAGCGGCGTATTATGCTTGGAAACTGGACTACATGAACTTCAGAAAAAATGAAGCCCAAATTCCAGTAACTTTTTTTCATAGTTGGCTTAGCATTGGTTCCAGGAGCATGATTTGAGTTAAAAGTTTTCCCTTCCACCAAATCTCTGTTCCTTGAGCAGCTGAACCAGTAGGGGGGATGTTAGGGGTTTGTTTGGTGCAGAAGCAGGGTGGGATTTTTCTGGTATTTTAGCTTCCCAATATGATTTTATCAAGGATCAAATATTAGCACTAAGACATGGAGGAAGGGTGCACACAGGACACATATCAGGGAGGTTGAACTGTACGTGGTAGTGCCTACGTAGGTCATTGTCTCCTGGAAACTCACTATAAAAGACAGGCAGGGAAAACTTGCGACTGCTGGCATCACCTTAGTAAAGGTGTTGTGTTCACATAGAAGAAATGTAATGTGAGTAATTAAGCAGGATTTTATGGCATTGTGTGGGAGTACACTTAGGAAACAGAGATGATGTGGTAAGGTAGTCTATAAAATATAAAAGCTTAATGGAGTGTACACAGGAGAGTCTGCTGTCAGGAACATTATCAAATAAAGTGAAAATAAGCTTGATAAGCCTTGCTAGTTGGGATTCCATTCACTTTGGTCACACTGTGACTACTTTAACTTCCAGAGAAAGATGTTTGCCCCCACTTCATTCTTTATCAAAACATGTTAAAGGGTAAGAACCTTTCTGGAATCAGATTGTCACTAAGAGTTGTGAAGCTTCTGCTTTTGCCACAGAAATGCTTTTGCTTCATTGGTATGCATTCAAGTGACTATGGAAGCCACAAGAACTGCAGCTAACTCCTGACTACCTGGGCAGAGTGAGGGAGTCTGTTCCAGTCACAGCAGTGCTTTCTTGCTCTGCTTCTCAGGTACTCATGCTGAGGCTGCTGGGATTAGGAGTATGTGGTCCAAGGACAGGGAAAGTAAGTTCCAGTGGGACTTTGCTGCAGTGTAAGCCAGTCCAGGCTCAACTGCTCTGCCCTAAGCCATTGTTCGTAATCATGAGACCCTATGGCAAGCCAGCTCAGGGAGCTGGTTGGGACAAAAAAGATTATTTCCAGATCGATCTTCATCATTTTCAGCTTCCTGAAGTAATCCACCATTGCTGCTACATGAGTGCTAGTGCCAGGAGCAGACAAAAGATGGGAATAAGAGTGAAGGCAGAACTGCATTTAAAACTTTAAAACTCCATCCTCAGTATTTTTACTGAATTCCCTCACAAATTCAGATAAGATCAAAAGGAGTCTTTTAGCTTGAGGCACTGGGATTTTTTCAATGAAATTAAATAGGAAATGCAGGCAATCATATATACTGTTTCTATGGGTATAACTAGCAATAAGTAACTCCTTTGCCATTAACATCTGAAGAAAATCTTGCTTTTTCTTTGCAAAAATCTGTGAAAGACCACACAGCCCTGGGTAATACAGAATTTGCATGTAGTTTATATGTGGGGGAGTTTTGTTAGAAGTATCAAAATGGAAGCTGATAAAGAGAATTTAATTATGATATATTCCCAGATTAAATCCCTTTCCTTCCTTATCCTATTTGAAAGTGTGTTTGTTACTTTTCCTAGTAAAAAAACTGTAGCTCTTTTATTGTTCCGTTGGGAAGAACTGCTGTGGATAAGCATCTCTCTTAAAATTTGATCTTATGTAGAGTATTTTATCTTCTATTTTTTTTTTATTGTAGTTGTGCTATACATACTGAGTAAATCAAAGGAAATGAATAGCATTTCAGCTATTGGGTTGCAGAGTAAGGTCACTTAGCCTTTTGTATCTTTTTCAGTTCCAAAGATCTGAGAGATCAGATTAAATGGTAGCTTCCTTTCCCTCCGACATGAAGGACTGCTAGAATTTTAGACAAGTGGAAGCACAAGAGTGTTCAGTAATAGAATTGCCATTTGAAGGGCAATTGCCAAATCAGACTAAGTGCATAAGGAATGTATCCCTACTTGGGAAATATGCAGCCTCCTGGTGCTACTGCCTCACAGTTGAGAGAATTGTTTTCCCTTTTTTCTGTACTAGCCTGACACAGTTTACCAATCAGCTGATTGCTGCTGTTTGTCTCCATTATGGGATGGTAAAGGGCAGCAGAATTAAATGCTGCCAGTCAAATTAGCTTGTTTATAGTCATTTTTACAGGACTGGATAATTTTTTACTTCTAAATAACTGGTTATCTGCTACATAACCTGTGAAAGATCATTCCATAAAAATGCTATTTATATAGAATTGTATCTAATTGTAACCTTCACAAAAAAAAAAAAATCTTAAAATAAATGGTTTCTAATGAATTAAATGCAATTAATAACTAACTAGAAGTTATTGTCCCTAACAGCTGTTCCAGGATTACTTTTGTTTTCTCAGGATCAGTTCTGTCACTTTACGGGGAAGTTACCTACTTTTGCTTTCAGTGTCTGTGTTGGAAGGTAACTGTTGCAGAAGCCTGTCCTGTAGGGAGAAGAAACTGGGCTGTCTGCAGCTCTTCTTGTTCCCCATTTCAGAAGAAATGGACTTGCTCACCTCCGGGAGACTTTATGTGCTTGAGGTGGGACTGTGTGGCATTGTCATCCTCTGCCAGGGATAGGTGGAAGTTCCTGGCTCACTACAATGTTATGTGGATCTGCTGTAGTTTACTGAGAAGAACCAGAAAGTGGAATCCAGGCTTCAAATGACTCTTACTTGTTTCCAGAAATAAGATCTATTAGCTAAAGCAAGTTGTGCAAAGGAAGGGAATGACATGCAAACCACGTCTTTCCGTTCATAACTGATAATCTCAGTACAGGATGCCATGTAACCCTCATTCCCAGAGGTTACTCATGGATCATCTTGTGAGCCTATTTCTTCAGAACTGATTGCTAGTTGCTTTTTATTAGGGATCATTTTCTTCTTAATATGTATTCCTAAATTATATTTGGAGGGAACCTTATCACTGGGATAGTATCATACACAGTTACTCAGTTAAGTTGATCTAATCCTAACAGTATTGTGTCCTGTGTGTTATAAATAAGGTGTTTGTTTTCATGTACTAATTGCTTCCTGATGGACCTTGACTTTGCTTTTCTGTAAAATGTATTCTTTCTCCTTTGGTATTTGTTGCAGACACAAAAGGTGATTTTTTAGCCTCGTACATTGTGCTAGCTTCTTTTAAAAATTGACTCAGCTTTATATCATCTTAAAGATTTACCCTTTTTAGTTAGTGTCCCTATCATAATTACATTGACATACTTGTGTGTGATAAATAACTTGACCATGAAATAAGTAAACAAGCTCAAGAGTTTTCATTCCTCTCTTCCTTTTGGCTACAAATTATTCTCATCTGTTCCTTTTAGAGCTATGGCTGTCAGTACAGTTCCCTTATGTTATTTTTCAGGTGCTTTCTAATTCACTGGTCCATGTAGATAGTAGAAATGCACAGCATTTGTATGCAGTAGAAATACATGCATTACCTTTATAAAATGTCAGTGATAAAGGGAAAAGAAATTACCTTGAGCTAAGCTCAAGATCCTGCTCTCAATTGCTCAGCTCTCAGCTGCTGCTACATCCATGGTAACAGCCATAGGTCCTCATATGTGTCAATAGTTTCAGGACCAGTCCTCGATTGATACCGGTACTGGTTTCACCGATGGCAAGGAAGTTGAAATGGAACTTCCAGTAAGGCAGTAAGATTAAACAAGTTCAGTAAGGCAGAAAGATTTCTGTTTGTTTTGCAGTACCTCCTCATCCAGGATGGTCCAGGGTTACTAATGTCCTGGAACAGCTGTGCACACATAGTTTACTAGCTGTATGATGCTTAGGCTTTTCTGTTACTGTGGTTTGGTTGCGGTGTTTGACAGTAGCATCTGTGTCTTGTCAAGTGTCATCATCCCTGCCATCTAAGGTAAAATATTTTGCTGGTTTAAATTCCTCTCAGTTTGGGACTTGGGACAGGGGAAGAGAAGAAGTAAATCTGATACCAGGCCAACCTCTAGCTTTCCCATCTCTCACTTCAGTTAGTGGAGCTGCAGAGATTCCTACCATCTGGTTGGGATATGTGGTCAGCAGCTGCAGGGTGACCACATTGCAAAGGTATGTTCTGTGCACGAGTGCATTTAAGTATACAGATTTTTCTTGAGTGGGAATTGCCTAATGAACTACTTTTGCATCTACATGGTTCTGTTAATGTGGGACATATTCTGCACGTTTTTTTCCTTTAAGTCATAATTTATAAGCTGTATACAAAGACTGAAATTGCAACGTACTGCTCTTACATAAGGCCACTTACGCTCTTACATTTTGTCACTCTGCATTTTGCTTTTATCTAAGCAAGTTTATCCCTTAATTTCTGTTTTTTGTTTCAAGTTAGTGACTGTACCATACAGTGAATTAGGAGGGAGTGTTTTTCTCCTTCAAATTGTTGAAAACTATTATCTCAGTAAGTGGTTAGCCTCTTGGTTAGTTAAAAAGTACTAATTTAATGTGGAGGATGTGGTCTTTAGAGCAAATAATAGCTGCCTGGGCTCCTTTGCACATTAACCATTCTTTCTATTTCCACAACTACGTTTCTCATACAAATTTTCTTGTTTGACATCTTAGCAAGTGCTATGTCATAATTTGTACAGATGCTAAATTTGGTTAGCTTCTTATAAATTGTACCTTTTTTTGAAGTGAAAAGAATAGGCCTGTGTGTACACTTGCTATGATCAGACCCCTTGGCCCTTGGAAGTGATGAGGTCTTGCTTTGCAATTGTCAGACAGCTTTCACTCAAACTGGACTTGTAAAAACAATTTGAACTAACTATTAGTGAAAGTGCACATACTGAGAAGTAAGAAAGGTAAATGTTCTGCTTTTCATTGAGACAGTAAGAGACTGTTATGGAAAGGATTTTCCAAAGCGTCTTCTGATATAAGCAAACCTAAAGAGACTCAGATTGGCTGGTCTCAGTCCACTGGTGCTTCATGGTGCTGTTTCCTTACTGATAGCCCTGTTGTCACCTTCCTTCACTTGTTGACTCTCATATCCCCTCTGGCCCCCATGCTCTGGGCAGCTTTTTGTTTTACTGTGGAGTGTTTATTGCCAAATGGCTTAGCACAGCAAGACTACATGTGTTGCTTGCTTTCTTTCACTGGGAGATGAGTTTTCTAGAGAGAAATGGCGAAGGTGCAATGCTAGGAATCAAGTTGCTGGTTTGTCTTCATAAACAAGTGATGGCTGGCTGACCCACCGAGAAATGTAATGTGGTTTTTTAAAGAACATAGCTTAAAGCAGTTGTTTAAGAAAGAAAGTATATTTAGTGCTTTTCCCCTGTTTTACAATTTTGACAATCACCCTTCTCTAATTTGGTTAAATAATACAAAAGTAATTGGGCATTAATGTATTATAGTGTTAAAGCAATTATTTTACCCATATCTCATCTGATTAGTAGAGAAAACTGAATAGTTTTCCAATACTATATTTAATAGTTTGGTAGTGAGAATCAGCAAGATAGAATTAAGATACCAGTACAGTGCATTGGAGAGAAGAAAGATGAGCTCTTAACAGTAGTCTGCCTTTTTTTGTTTTGCTTTGAAGCGTTCATTTTCTACTGGAAAATGGAAACTACTCTGAAAAGCAGCTGTGCTTTCATTTTTTAGTTTCAGAAGAAATAAACTTTTTTTTTTTTTTTTAATCAGTATTGGTCATGCTTAAATTGTAAATCCTCCTGACCAGAAACATTGTCTGTTTTAAATAACTCTGATTGTTACTCACCTAATAGAAAGAACACCAAAATAAATGTAGTGTAAATAAGGCTAGTGAGATTCAAATGGCTTATCAAAATGTGAAACATATTTTTTTGGTGTGATATTTCTCTGCAGACCATTAGTTTATGCACTAATTGCACAGAGCTGGTTGTCTGCTAGTTTTGTTTAAGAGGGCATCATGGTTCAAGCTTGCTTAGCACTTTAGAAGTGTTTGGAAAGAGGTTTTTTTATGTAATACCATGTTTAACAAGGAGACAACTCATTACCAAAATAGGAAAAGGATTTTTATCGAAGTTGATATTATCTCAAGTAGGCAATCGGTTGTGGATCACTTCTGTTTTTCTGTGCAGGTTGCTTAGAAAATGTTATTTAAACACAGTTTTTTTGTGTACTTGGATGTCTTACTTTCATTTTAGAGTTATTTTTTTGAATTTGTATGTCATGAGGAAATATGGGAAACATACTGTAACCTTTTGGCATTCAGATGACACACAGTACATATCTGCATTTTGTAGCTAAAAATGTAGACTACCTATATATGTAATGGCAGTCATGTCTAATGACTCCACAAGTCTAATGGCAGTCATGACAAGTTGTTAATTAAAATATGATATAAGACTTTTGAGCGAACGTGATCAATCAAGTTCATGGCAGGTCAGGCTGTTGAGGAGAAAATGAAAGAAAGCGTTTTACAGAATCACAGAATAAGCTGAGTGGGAAGGACCCACAAGGATCATTGAGTGCAACTCCTGGCCCTGCACAGCACCATCCCCAGGAGTCACACCATATACTCAAGGGTGTTGTCCAAACACTTCTTGAACTCTGTCAGGCTTGGTGCTGTGACCACTTCCCTGGGGAGCCTGTTCCAATACCCAACCACTCTCTGGTTGAAGAACCTTTTTCTACTATTGAACCCAAACCACCCCGATACGACTTCAAGCCATTCCCTGTTTTTTATTGAGACGTCACTTCTTTTATGCCTACTTTATTCATAAGCTACGTACAGATATTTGTCCTACAATAGATAATAGTAGATAATAGATAATTAATGCTTACCGAGTGGACATCAGCTAAAGAAGTAGCCATTCCTGCTTCAGTACTAACTTCTTTTTGAGGAATCTGATAAAACTCTTATCAGATTGATGGATTGTCAATAGAAAAACAGAGAAATCCAGACAAAACTTAGTCCAAGATTGGTCTCATTTACTCATCAGCAGAAATGCTTCTGCATTTTCCGTAGTCTTCGTACTTTCCTGATTCTTTCAACAGTTGATTCAGATCCTCTGCCATTCTTCCAAAGGCATTCACAAAACTGTGAATTTCATTGTAAGCTTGGGTTTTTAGGAGAGTAGCTTCTTTTTCCATGTTGCTATCATTCTGTTAAGCATAGAGTAAGGATTATTATTCAAATAGGATAAATCTTGAGCTCTGTGATACCGCAGATATGAACAACTTCTGGCTTTTAAACTATGCCTGATTTTATAGCAAATGTGTTATTCTAATGTTATTTCATTATGAAACAGAAAGTAGTTCTATAAAGCTTCCACCTCTAGAATGTATATACAAGGTGTTGGATATTCTATAGGGAAGAAGGCTTTTCGATACCTTCTGTGAAGGTTTCTCAACCAGCTCTGGTAGTACATTATGTCTCTGCCTGGCCTTAGGAAAGAGAAGCTGAAAGCATTTTTCAGCTGTTTGTTTACTCAACAAAATGGGGCAAAACCACTTTAAATGGAGTTCAATAACCTAATTTTAACATATATGTCTACCTTCATATGCTAAATGAAGTGCAGCTAGGCTGTCAATACTAATTGGCCACAGTTAAAAATGAGTTGTGTGAGCCATGTTAAACAATTTGCAAGCTGATCTCTAATATAATTCTGAGCAGCTGCATACAGAGCCTGATTGAGCCTCATCACAAGTCTAACATGTTTTTACATTTAAATTTGAGCTGTTACTCTCCATGAGTGATATTTAAAGGTGACTGCTCAAGTCCCAGTCTAAGTCTGAACTGTTTTTTCATAACTAATTTTTTCTGTTTTATCAAGTTCTTCTGATACTTGTATTTCAACATACAAAGAAATACAGATATGCAATATAGCAAAATGTATTTTAAGTGCTGTGAAAAGTCTTTGCAAGCATTTGCATAATGCTAGTCTGCTAGCAAACTTAATTTGTGGTTGGAATTCTAGGGCGATAAAAATATAAGTCCATTTTGGTGGCACAAAGGCTGGGTTATTTCTACATACAGCGTTGAAGGGCAGTTTAATTTGTACCATTACTTTTTAATCAGCTGATCTTGATGAGTTATCATAAGGTAACTTACTGTTAAATTTACCTTATGCATAATTGCTATTGCTCGTTTCAGAGACATTTTCAAGGGAAAACATCTCTGCTTTGGTAGTCTTTGTTCTTTCAGGTGCCAGCTTCAGGCACACTGAACACAGCCACTCTGTGTGATAGTCCTTCAGCTCCAAGTGTTCTAGCTCCTGTGTCAGCACCACTATTTCCATTCCATGTACAACTTTAACAGTGATTAGGAAAAGCTGCAGTACTAGAACCCCCTGCTGATGTATAAATTCTCTGCAGCAATGAGTTGCGATATTAATAATTACCTGAAAGGCTGTGCTGAAATAACTTTTTCATGTCTACAGCAGTTGCAATAATTTTAGATCTTGAGAGAACACCATTTTAACTCTGTATTGTTACAGGGTTTGTGTATGAGCTTGCATTTTCTAATTGCCAGGAGTCACAGTCAGCTCTGGACAATATTCCTGGTCACTCCTTGTAGCAAATATGATGATACTGCTTTCTCTGAGATTAACACAGACAGCTGCCTATCCCAGATATTTGAATGCTGCAACATCAAACTTGCTTCATCCCAGAGGTATTGAGGACTGGATGTAGCTGTCATACCACGATACAGAGATCATACCAGAACCTGAATGGTATTCAATCACCTTAGTATTAAGCCTGTTGTAGAAACAGACCTCTCTTCAGCTGCTGGGCTTATCTTTCACTGTATTATGGATTGCTTCTTTTCTTTTTTCTTAACTTACTCCATGCCTAATTCTGGCTGTTGAGTAGGCTAGCTACACAGGATGCTTTCACATACACAGTGCTCATATTTCAGCCCTACTTCACTTAAAAGCTACATGCTTGTCTGTACAGAGTCAAGCGGTGCCATTGCTCAGTTCGGTAGAATCTGTTTCAAAACTGCTCTGTCTTCACTGTCATTCTTAAATTTCTCATAAAATCAGAAATAGTTTTTCAATGCTTATTATTTGAGGTGATTTTTTTAGCTTGAGCACATGGATAACTATCTCTTGGTTCTTGTAATAATAAAACCAAGATAATCAGGCTTATTGAAAAGGGAAGTTTACAAATTTATTTACAAATAATGCTTCATGAAGCCAGCTGATGTCTGCCAATGCTAAGTTAAAATTAGCAAGTCAAGGCAGATCCAAGCTGGCTTACCCATCTTAGGAATGTGTTTGTTCATAGTATGCGTGAATAAATCTATACTGAACACAGCATATCAGTGTTTTTATAGCAGTGGTTTTGAGCTAATAAGCCCTACTGTATCCCAGTTGCTCTACAAAGCAATAGTTTGAGTTCCTTTGCAGCTGCAATAACTGCAGAAAGATTGTTCATGCAGGTAAATGAAAGCAATTTTTTGCCTGTCTTTTGTTCTCGCCATAATCTTTTCAATTTCACTTAGACTGTGACTTCTGAACAGCTTTATATCCTGCTGAACAAGAAGTACAGGAGTTCAACCTCTGAAAAGAAAAAAAAAACTCCTTATTTTTCTTTGAAATATGTATGTAGTGATGAATATTCAGTCTCTCTAAGCAGAAGGTATGCTTTCAGTTAACCTTGGGATGGTGAAACCCAGCACTGTGCTAAGCGTGAATTTTTTTAAAACATGTGATAACAGGGACTCATTGAGAGAAAGCTTTGAAAGTTGAGATGCAAAAAATGAGAGGGTGGTGTGCACATTGTATCAGCAACTCTTTTTATTCTTTTATGTATTTTCTTTTTAGGGTGAGGATTGCTTGGGTTCTTACATCTTCTGAAGTAAAGTCCATAATTATGGTTGTTGTTCTACAACATTTTCTGATCGTGACTGTGCAATAAGAGACTGTATTTCTGGTTGCAACATTTCAAAGTTTAGTGTTTGCCTCTGAGCTGAAGCACATTACAGCCTCAAAGGTAGTTTAAATAATCTGTAATTCAGGTTGAAGTGTTTGGAAATTAGTTCAAATCAAGTTCCCTCCCACTCTTGGTTTTCTCATTGTAATGGAATAACCAAATGGGTTAAGCCCTAAATGCTTCTCAGCAGTTTTCAAGGATAATGTGCTAAGTATACTTGCAGGTTGGCTAAGCTATTAACTACTGTCTTTGGGGATGACTTCAAAGAGAATATATAGTTTAGTGTCCTAGTGCTTCTTTCATAAAAGCTGAGGTATTCTGTTTAGAAATGTAGGCAGAAAAACCTGGATCACGTCTTATATTAGGAAAAAAATTACTATTTTAAACTTCATCCACTATTTCAGCACTATTTCCAGATAAAATAATGAGTGTATGTTGAGAATTGTCCCATTCTCTTTTAAAAACCATTTGGGCAGTCATTGAGCTGCATTGATGAAGGAAACCTGTACATACCACTTCAGAGCTGCCCCTCTGCATCAGAAAGAAACTTATCAGCTGGGCCAGAGTGTGTTTGAGTTTTAGCAGTAGATGATGCTTCATCCTAGCTAGCTGCCTAGGAATCCCATTGCTTTGAGTCTGGGCCATCAGTATGCTGTCCTCTACAAAATGCTTATGGAGGGGAACACTGCAATAGATGTGTTCAGCATCCATAGATTCTTCTGTGTTTTTAAGTGAAACTATGTGACAGCAGATACTGTCAAGAGGACACTTGACAGTATTTTGATGTTCAAAAAATAGTTGTAAAATGAAGTTTATGTCCAAAAAAGGCTTGCTCTGAGGGGCTGATTAGAAGCAATGCTAGTGGACTAAGTATTTTTTGTGCTAAATTATTTTTACCCATATTTCTATGTCTTTATATAACCTAAATAGTATAAAACAACATTAGGAGCCCAGAAACTGTATAATTCCTTGATAGTAACGTACTGCTTTCATGCTGCCCTCAGCACTTCATTAGCAGCTTCCTGCTGATGTCTCCCCTTGGCAGTGAAGTGTCAGAAAAGATCACTCAGAGCCTAGGCTGTGTGCCTTCTTAAATTGCCATGTGTCATTTTTAATAGAATGTTAGGATTTCTAACATATTATGTCAGTGGTATTTTGTGACAGTATTTAAACAACTCATGCAAGTGTTCTTTCGTTAGCAAATTAGATTAACTTATTTTTGAAGAAATTTAGATTGTGCATGTCTCTTGCTAAATCTCTAGGAATAAGAAGAAAGTTATGACAACTTCTGGAAAACTGTGCTTCAGTTAATAGCCAGACTTACAGTTCTTAGAGTCTTACAAAATTGTAAGACAAAGCTGTTCTCTGCTGTGTATCAGCAAAGCATGCTTTCTACTTTAAAGGAAGGGTAGCTTTGAGAACAAAAAAAACTGTCTTGCTTTAAAACAGGTGAGCAGTACAGCTGCAGGCTGCTATAGCTTGTTAACCTGTTCCTATGAAGTTTTGCAAGAAAAGAGCTGTAGCAACCCATGCATGTAGGGAGCTGAAATCCCTGGAATGCTCACCTGTGTTAAATGAAAAGGGAACAGGTATGGATACTTCTAGTCTTTAACCAGGCCTTTTTTATTGGCTGGGAAAAGACTTCAGTCTTTGTTCATCTTGCACACTTGATCATTTCTGTGAATTAAAGGACACAAAGAGGTATTGTTATAAGAATTTTCTCCTTGTTCCTTTCTCTTCCCTCCACGAGTTTGTGTACATTAGTATTCTTTTTGTATAGCATCAACAGACTCTCTAGGTATTCCAGTCTCTGGGTATTTAGATAGTGATTATTTCTACAAAAAGACTCTAACAGGATTTGAGTGCAACAGACTACCATACCACCTGGGGACTCACTCACTGCTTCATTTCTGTAAGGTGAAGGTTTGCCTAAAGTGGAATCGGGACACTTAGTAATATGTGGCACTTGAACTTGAGCATGCAGCTTGAGTTTCTGTTCTGTTGCAGGTTCTTTTTTTGTTTTTTAAGGCTTGCAGGTAGAGGTAAACTTGAAAGATGGCCCAAGGATACAAATTGTACTCTTCAGAAGAGAATTTGCTGATAGTACCAATAGGCTGCAGTAGTAGGGCATATTTCAGTTCATCAGATTGTGAAATTCTGTATTGGTCACAAAAGAGTATATGATAGCACTTGTAACATAACTTCTCCAAGACATTGGTCTGTTGCAGTCTTCTGCTACTCAGGTTGCACCTACACATTTAATGGAGATTCTTCTCCAAATCTCATTGCAGCTGCTTATTCCTGCTGTGGTGTACTGTTACTGCTCGTGTGTTAGTGTAGACATGAAACGAAGTGGGACAGGGAAGTGGTGTAGCAAAGCAGTAACCCAGCTTAAAAAAGCAGTTGAAGGTCACTAAGCTGCTGCTGTCTCTAATATGTGCCGAGGAGCAAGGAGATAGTTTTGTTGCATCACCCTCCAGCAGGATGCTTGAAGTGTCAGTGCCTTCTGCCTTCTTGCTTCTGCTCTTCTTGCAAGACCAGGAAACCCTGTGGTTAAATTTAAATGTACCATCTATTTGTTGAAGGTGTACTCACTCATGTTTCTGCTTGATGATTGGTAGTGGTACACAGGGGAGGGGAAAACTTCAGATAATTCTATTTTCCATTTTGGTGTTTAGTTTTTGTCCTGTAATTTCAGTGTTCTTACCTTGGCTCTCTGAGAAAAAGGAAGTTATGAGTTTTGAATTTATAAAAATAAAGCTAAATTCCAACATGCCCTCTTTTTTTTTTCTTAATTCTTAGTCTTGTTGGTTTATTTCCATTATCATTAAAATATCAGCCCTTCAGAGATCAGAAATGAATACTTAAGGTTTAATGGTTAATTGCCTGTCCTAGTAGAAAAAGGCATGCCGTTTTAAACATCTTGCCTAGCCCTCCCCTAAGATCCAAACTAGTGGGTTTTCTTTAAAAAGTATGTACCCTTTTAAACTCAGCAGCTCATTTAATGATGGTGATGAGGGTTCAGCAGCTATCAACAAGAGCATGAGTGTTTAGAAAAGATGAAGGTGAACAATTCCCGAAGATGTGCAGTGATGGGGCAGCAGATGTGAATTGCAACAAGGATTACTCTGACTCTATATAATTAAAAACTTTCTTACCTCAAGGGTGATCAAACTTAGGAAGAAGTTTCCAGGGGTGGTCCTAGATCTCCATATTTGAAGATATTTGAAATGCTCCTGGACAAAGCCTGGATTAACATTATAGAACTGGTCTGACTTCAGGCAGAGGGCTGAACAAGGTGACTGTCAGAAGTCCCTTCCAACTTAAATTATTCTGTGATGCTAGGTGTTTACAGACTAACAGACTCTAAGATGTCCCGTAAGGTGTTTTTCACATAGAGGATGGGCTAATTGAGATAGAAAAAGCAAGATTAATATTTTGCATAGTGGAAATGCAGCACTCATTGGAAATGGTTTCCATTTCCTTCAAGCTTCCAAGTATTAAGCACATTTATTACTCAAATCCTGTGATTTTTCAATAGGGGAACTGATACTGAAGAACATGCAATTCATGACTGAGTATATAAATGTATAACTTTTTCTGACCATCTTTGGTTTCAGCAGGATGCATTTTAATTTACATGTAGTCATCCAGGACATACAAGTCAATCTTTAAATGAATTATATGTGCAAGAAATCTCATAAAGGCTTTTTTCTAATGTTTGGTAACATTCCTTAAACTGTTAGAGCAATTGTTTCTCAGTTTACCAAAGTAGGTATTATAATAGGTATTATACCAAAGTAGGTATAATACCAGTGCCATATTTGATATTCGAACCTGAAGCATGCCTTTATCAAAATCCAGATAGGACAAAGGTAGTTCTCAGTGTATGGAGTTTTAAATAGAGGAAGAATACTTCTTCTGTTTAATCTTGAACAAGACTAGTCATTTCTGATATTTCTGATTCATCACTTGCTCCGATGTGCCAGTGGTAATTGAGGTAGAGAGCAGTGAAATCTGCATTTGAAGTGTTTGAGACGAAGGGGTATTGGACACTTGCATAAATGCGTTGTGTGACTCTAAAAATTGGATCAGAAATTTGAAAGGAGAAAAAAGTGTTGTAATACTAAAGAAAAAAACCAGATGAGACAGAATGTGAAAGACGAGTTCTTCTGAGGTTACTCAGAAGAAACGGGACTGAGTTACATCACACATTCTCCCTTAAATTTTATGTGCTGAGGGACAACTTAACCTAATTCAGACAGCTTGTCCTTCCAGTGACATCTTTGTATAAGAAAATATTTTGTTTCAAAATGACATAAATTCAGCCCAAATCTCTTAGTACAGATTGTGTCTATTGTAGGAAAGTTTAATTGGTTGCATGTATTATGCCCTAATATCACCTCTCAAAAGCATGCTGAAATACTTGCTAGCTTTTTTGAAGACACGGGTGGTAATATCTTGCTCCTCAGTTAACTGTACCTAAGCATTCAGCTGGTAGGAATAAACATATAAAAAGCTTTTCACTTCATTGAGGAAAAAAGTGAAATGAAAAGTTTTTGTATACTGAAGAAAAAAATTAAGATCAAAGCTAAGCTAAAAATTATTAATTATTATTTTCATTGGCGGGGGTTAAGTGGTCAGATTATTTTTTTCCATATTTGGAAAAAAATTTGTGATGTCAAACTGAGTGGATTTTTTTTTTCTGTGCAGTAAGGTTAATGGTGCAAGCCACAGTTTCTTGTAGCTATGAGAGTGATCTGGAAAGTCATTTGCTGCTGAGGAGGCAGAGTTCTGTTCCCTGTGTTAGCAGAGGGTTGCTCCCCTGCAAAGAACCCCAGGACAAACCTCTTCCAACTACTTTTTTGTCTTACCTAAAGCCAGAACTTTTCATAAATAATGGTCAGTAACAGACTAAAAACACATTCTTTCTCTGAAGGGTAGCTGTAGATCATGCTTTTACTCACTGGCCCTGAACTTTTGTTGTTGGAGCCTTTTCTGGAATTTTGGCATGGGTATTTTCTGCAGTCTAAATTGAAGAATCATTGCATTTAGCAGACACAGAGCTCTCATGTATGCTAGGGTGTCATTGTTTTACAAATGCTGTAGCCAAAGGAACAGAGGGCTCCACACTTGCTGCCTCCAGTGGGCTCAAGCTGTCTCTCCTCTCCATCCGAGCCATAAGAGCTGATGGGCAGGGAAGGTGGAGTTGAAATGCTGTTCTTGTTTTCAAGTGGTTCCCATTGAGTCTGTCTTCCTGGATAGGGGAACATCTGTATTCTGGCCACAGGTATTGTGATAATTTTTTTTTAATCTTAGACTTTACCCTTTGAAAAAAATTACAAAGAAGATTTACAGGCCTTTTGCTATTTAATGATCTTTTGGCAGAGGATTTATTTTGAAAACAGAAAAAAGGAAAGGAAGATTAGAGTTATGAATGGCTTTATAATAGGAAAAAGCCATAGCTTCCAGGCTCCAGTGAGGTCCCTGGCTGAGAAAGGCTTTAGAGAAATGATCGTATTATCTCCCTTGAGACATATTCTCTTTAGAGTCTTTGAATTAAAAAATTGTTGTGAATATTAAAATCAGTAACTTCTAGTCCATGCGAATTTAATTTAAATTTCACAAATTAGTTAGGAATGGGCTTTTTCCTCTTTCCAGCATCAGTGACGTGTTACCAGTTTAATGAACGAAAGTAATTTTCATTATACTAATAATCAGAGAATCATATAATGGTCTGGATTGGAAGGGACTTGGGTCATCTAATTCCAACTTCCAGACCATTGGCCATGGCCAGGAACATCTTCCGCTAGATCAGGTTGTGCTGAGCCCCATCCAACCTGGCCTTGAACATTTCCAGGGATATGGCATCCACAGCTTCTCTGGGCTGTTTTAGTGATTCACCATCCTCACAGGGAAGAATTCCTCCTGATATCTAATCTAAATCTGTCCTCTTTCAGCTGAAAGCCATTCCCCCTTGCTCCATAATAAAATTTATGTTTTAGAAGGACTTTGGAATCCTTAAGTCAGCACTCAAGGCACTCTAATTATAAAGGAAGGATTGCACCTTTTGTTTCTTTCAGCAGTTTCACATATTTGTCTTAGGAATGTTTACAAGCTTTCCACTCAAATCTAGACATTGCTCTCCAGGTGGGAAATTCAAAGTTTTAAGTGGCATTCTTTGAAGAATCAATCCCATTCAATCATAAGCAAGGATACAGGATTGTTATTAGTGTTGCTTTTTAATAACAATATTGGTATGCAATCTCTAAGTGACATTTCATTCTAGTCAAAGTATTAACTGCAGTAGTAAACCTCAGATATAGTGAATTGTGCAGCTGTAGTTGCAGTTACCTTACCTTTTCCTTTGCAGAGGTTAAGTGGTCAGATTATCAGAGGCAGTGGGTTTTGGATTTTTCCCTTCAGATCTGCCTTTTAGGAGCACAGTCTATTGCCCAGGGCTGCAATTAAAACTTGTGACGGCATTGTAGGCAGGGCTGTCAGCAGTATTGGGAACTCCAGCTCTTGGGGCTGCACTGCCACTTCATTTCTCATCAGGGTCCCAGTGCAGCCTCCAGAGATTACTCCTTGTAACTTCCACATGGTGTTTTTAAATTGCTGGTTTTCAAATTTGAGCATAGCAGCTATGCTCAGCATTGAGCCAAGGCTTTTTCTTCTCATGTAATTGCTTTTCATCCTGAAACTGGAAGGTTATTACCAGGAGCTGCTAATATGTCTACGTGCAGTTTGACAAGAGTAGGTAAAAATAATTCCAGACCACAAGTGCCAGGAAGCACAAGTTACAGGTTTGGTTTTGCTCTCATTCTAAAGGCCTGACTTTGAACATGACTCAGAAATCTGTTTACTGCCTAAACTAAAAAAAGCTACCCATGGTTAATGCCCCTTCACAGAGGAAAAAGGCAATCACCTCCCACTCTAAAATATACCATAAAGTATTTAGAAAAGCAAAATGTATTTTTTTTAATACTAATTATATTTTCTGATCATGAAGATCTCTTATTCTGGGACTTCAGCTGCTGAGGAACAAAGCAGTAATGTCTTCATTTCATTAATACTTTTCTATTACAAAAAGACAGTAAAATGTTGTAATGTTTCTTTAATTATAAATGAAGAAACTACTGGTAAATATCATTGGGGGTGTTGTTTTGTCGAAAGGTAGAGACAAAAAGTGTTTATGAATATAAATACAGTAAGTGATAAAAATTACAAAGAAAAACACATTCCCTTATTTTGAAACTATTTGAACACTCTGAAAGCTTGTCATAAAACTGTTTTACTGTATCATTAAAACCAGATTCTTTGTTGAATTTATTCACAGAGTAAACAACTGCTGATCTGTGATCATTTATATAAATTCACTTAACTTCAGGTACTTTTTCTTATTCTGCGAGAGGTTTGTTTTTTCTCTGGAATTTCAATTGAACAGTCGTTAAGTGCTACTGTATTTCTTTACACTTTGATTTTGCTTTTTTGTTGTTCTGCTTCACCAGCAAGTAAGAATATTTTCTAGATATATTGTTGAACTCAGCCCTTTTTATCAAGGGTACGGTGTAACACATATATGTAAAAACTAGATTAATGTTGTATTCAGTAGAAGATAGCATTCAAATAGGCAGCTATCACAGAAACTTTACTCTGACATATAAAGTTGCATAATTAGCACCCGATCTTGCTTAAGTTTGGCATATGGGTAACATCTGTATTATGCTGTTTAGCACAGAACCTAGTGGGATTTGAAATGAAAACAACTGTCCATGGAAGTTAAGTGACCCAGCACTTCACTTTCTGCCTCCTGCTTGTGCAGGGGCTTTGTCAGTCCTGTCATGGTCTCTCATTCTTCTCTGCCTAACTGCACTTCTTTTGTGTCAACAGTTACATTTTCCAAGTCAGTTGTACAAATAGCAGTTCTTCTGTCCTTCTCTTGATAAACCTTTCCTTGCTTTACCAAATGCCTGGTGCATGCTTTGAGGTGCTTGAGGAAAGAGAGGACAAGCATTTTTGATTGTGCCACAATAATGATTTGTCAATTGATTGTGTGCGCTAGGTAAGGTCACTGTTGGGTGACCTCTTGTAAGATGGGTTATGGGAATATAACTGTGCCTGCTTTATATTGGATTAATTCCTGCAAATTACTTCCTAGTGTGGAGTTAATAAACTTTTACACTATTATTTACATTTATTTTGCCACAGACAGAGCAGTTTTTTCACACCTCTGTCCTGGAAGGTTTGAAAGTTCAGTGCACAGCTCCAGAAAGATGGAGCCACCAGTCTCTCTAGTTTGATTTACAGTATAGTACCACCAGTCAGTGTTAATTTCGCATGCCCAGAAGTGCTGCTTAGTGTGTAATTTTCAGTGTCCCTTTTCCTACCTCCTCTTTATTTGCCTTCTCATTTTGCTGTTCTTTTAAAGTTTCTAAAATAGTCAGCTGATTTCTGTAGTGTACTAAAAAGCAATAGTTAGGGACAAAGCAGAAGAGAATGTTGGAAGGGGAGCCTGGGGTAAAGATTATAGGGTCATTTTACAGTTATTGTTTTACTTTATATACCACGAGGGGAATATAAGGTACATATTGAAACCCTTCCACACATTCTGATGGCTGACTATCCTTGTTTTTGCAAGTTCTTCCAAAGATAAAATACATTCAACACAATTTCAAATAAATGCTCAGGACACACAGGTTTTACACTGAAATGGAGTTGGGGTTTAGCTGTACTTACTGTCAATAACAATTGCTTGCATTGCATACCGTGAACAGTCACTTTTGTGACAGTAGAAATAGACCTAAAAAACTCCTTGTAAGTACTTGGTGATTTTTTTCTGTTTCTCCCTTAACTTGCACCATCAATTGGAGCAGAAGTCTTTTGGAAAGGCTGGTGGGGAGGGGCAGAAATGTGTGCCTCCTCTGTGCAGTATTGGAGTGCAAAATTTACAAAAATTTTGATTGTTTATCAAACCTCTTCTTTTTGTAGAATATTTTCTGTAATTCCAGTAAAGAGGTGTTTCAGACGATTGTAGCATTTTGAAGAGATCTTTTAAGCACTTGCAAGTGTTGTCCTGTTGGCTGTCAAAGGTAGCTTCTCAGTTCTATTAAAACTTCAATCCTAAAGTACTTGCTAGTTGAAAAACAAGAATTAAAGTTTACACACAATTCCTTTCTGTTTTTAAATATGTAATTTGTATTACTGTGTATGTAGTTACTTCCAAAAAATTTATCGTGATAGCTCTCTGTTGTATTTATAAAGCTGTATCAAAACATTGTCTGTAACTTAACTTCAGGAAAAATTGAAGTTGCTCATAGCAGTTTCTTTTTTGGGGTTTTTCTCGGAGCCTTGATTCATTTTGAATGTGTAAACTCAGCTTCTGGAGTAAAGTATTTTCAGATGATCTGGTTAGTTAGTACTACAGAAGGCTTTGATTTTTAGCAAAGCTTTAGGTCCTTTTCAGCTCTTAATTGGAGAATGAGACTAAAAATCTCATTGCTCTTTGGTGTTTATACTTTGCATGAGTGTATGCTCCACTCCTCCTAAATGAGAAATAAAACAGCTTTGTCACATGAGAACTTTTACTGGCTTTTGTAATTGAGTGTTTAAAAGAGTTATCAGGCTTTTAAATCAGCACTTCTCTTGCTGATTTGAATAACTTTGTCATTTTCGAGGGGTGAATCATTTTTCTATTTCAAAGGTAGCTGCTATGGATGTTAAAGCATAAGCATCCCTTCACTGTATCTTCTCAGTAAGATTTGGTATTAGCTGGTGTTTTCTTCTGAAGTGTTACATGTTCCACTTATATTAATCATACAAAATCCAATCACATAAGCTGAAGCTATAGTTGGTACTTGGTACGTCTTTATCTGTCATATTCTGAATGAGATTGTTTCCTCTGTTCTTTGAACTTTATTATTTATTCAGAGTTAGTGATAGGTATAGATAGTTATTTGGTGTTTAGATATGAATAAAGTTTTTTTGCCTATTAACTTCTTCAAGTATCATAGGCTGAAATCTCACTGTGTCGATGAAAATATGGTTTGTTTTCCATTTCTTTTGAGAATTGTGGAAGATGAAGATGTAATACTTACATTTTTCAGCACATTTGCAATTAAGCAGGAATCCATGTTTGGGGTGCCTTTCTAGTTAGAGATTTGTAGGGACCATCCCACATCGTTTTCATATGCAATGATTTTTGAAATTTGGTATATTTCTGTGATTTATACATGCATTTTATATGGCCTTTCAAAGAAATGGCATAGATTTGTGTACAACTAATTCTAGTAATTCTAACATTAAATGACATTTCAGACTTCAAACAAATAGCGTTTTTGTACAGGTTGAAAGAAAAACAGACTTGACAATAAGTAGACTGCTAGTCTGTCAAAAACTGTTCACACAAAGTAGATTTTAATATAGTCAGACTTCAGTTTGAGCGAGGCATCTGTAATACTGAAAGTCTATCAGCCTAACTTTATCATTTGAAAACCTTAACATATTTTGTAGTGAGAACATAGTTTTAAACATAGGGCTTTCTGGAAAACTATTGCTTTTGGAATGAAGGACTGTAATTTTAAATGTTAAAGACTTGCAGGAAAGGAGTTGTTAGAGCTGTGGATCTATCCTGTTGATTACTGGCCATGTCAGCTGCCTGGAGTCTTCTCCCAAAGCTATACAGGCAGGCTCTTCCTGCCATCTCATCCCAAACTGTAATACTTAAAGCACTTGAGACTTTCACTGCGTTCTGTGCATGTAGAAAAATCCCCATCCTGTGTACTTCACATTCTTCTCCTTGGTTCCCTGATGGCTTATCTCTAGCAGTGCTTTCGGTCTCCTTGACCCTTAATTGCGTTACACAATTCTTATTTGCCATGCATACAACAATTTCTGCTCACAGGAAAAACATTTTTGGACTAATGTAATTTGATTTGACACAGCAATTCCTACAGTTTCCACTGGAAACTACCATCTGGATTTAGATGCACTTAACTGGTTTGCAGTTCCTTTTAATGAGCTAAACAAAGAAATTAAAGGTCCATATATGAATGACCAGGTATAAGTGACTTCCTTAGAACTTTCTTTTAGCTTTCAGGATTATTCATGTAAAAGCAGCAGATAAGCAGTATAAAACATTTTCATCTGCAGATATTTTTCTTCTTGATAAAGCAGATGTGGATTAGTGAGAACAAAGAGTAGTAGTGAAGCATATTTTAATTTATGTTGAGATAATCTGCTTCTAGAAAAAATTATTAAATATCAATAGAGAAATGCTTATACAAGGCTTATTTCCATGTCTTCTGCCATTCACAGAAATTGAGAGACTGGGGGATCTTCACCTATGTTTTCTTATGTTTTCATCTCTTTCTGAAGGTTGAATGCTAATCAAAGAGGAGAATATAACCTTCTGAAGCTTGTTAGGGTGGCATATGAGTATGATTTGCTTTTAGTGTTGGTTTCAGCAGATCCAGACCTGTCACAGCAAATTCATAGGTTTTTAAATGATTTTCAAATCCTATGATAACTTTTCAAAGTAAAAGAAAAACAATTACTTAACAAAATATATAAGCCTTTTGATAGATTTGTTCTTGTTAATTAGCACAGTCAGGTTAAAAAGGTGTTTGTATATTTTCTTTCATTCATACTGTATTATTTAGAAGTAGACTTCTTTACAGTTATATGTATCAAGGAATACCTGTAAATATAAACATTCTTACTAGAGATCTTATTATGCCATACCCAAATGATTCTGTATGTTATAAAATATATCTAGTAGAAAGTATGCATCAGTATGTTACAGTGGTATAGATTATCTATCCCTTTAATTTCAGAAGACAGCATTCTTTTTATAATAGTTTCTTGTGTGACTATCATGTATGTGAGTATATCTACCTTCAGCTAAGCATACAATAAATATACTTCATTTGAATAAAATATTGCTAGAGTTGTTACAGAGGCTTTGTTGAAGACATTGGGATTTAATTTAAATTTTGACAGAGAAGGCCAAGGAAACTTGAAGCATATTCTTAATGATTATTGAAGAGTGATCCAATAATTATGAAAGATTAATAGAGTAGGCTGCTGGAAGATAAAGTGACTCCTCCATTCTTTGGCAGGTGGATGACATCTTAGGTGAAGGCAGTGACGAAAGTGATACTGAAAAAAAAAAGCCAGAAGAGGAAGGTGAAAAACCTCAGACTAGTGCAACAGAGACTCTAGGAAGGAAGGCAGATCAGAGACCTGGATCATCATCATCATCATCAAGTGAAAGAAGTTTAACTGGCAATGTACCCAGGTATGAATTTATCAAACATAAGAAGTGTTAATGATGTTTCATTGTGTTTGTGCTGTTCAGCATGCTTTCTTACAATCTGGTATTTGCAATCTGATGTTAAACTATGTGTAGGCAACTTTTTCTAAGTGTGTGAAATTGTCATGCTTATCTCTGCAATGTTTTGGGATTTATTTAAGGAAGTGGTCTTAGTAAATGTCTTATTGAGAACCAAGTTATCACCTGTTCAGAAAGAACTGAAGGCAACTGAACTGCACTTCTTTTAAAGTTCTCTCAGTCCTGTGTCAGATATAGAACCATGTCCTCTGCAGAGTCACTTTAAGTAAAATAAAGCTTAGTATGGAAAGTAGTGCTTTTTTCATCCTGAATTTTTGAATGTCGATCATTTAGAATAATGAGATTGTTTGGATTCTTTTCTACTTAGAAAGAAATTTAAACTTACTCGTCTCTTCTTCAAAATTGATTTTCATGTCCCAGCATTGACTGTAGGATAATAACTATCAACCAAGTTGCTACGTTAGAACTTAATAAACTAAGTGCTTATGTTAAATATTTTCATGAATGGTTCTCAGTTTGCAGCCTGTTAATAGCTTTTAAGCTTAACAAATTAGAGCAAACAATATAATATTTCAATTTAGAATTGCAGGGGTCATCATCCTGTACTACAGGGTGCTGAAAGTGCAAACATGATTCAGATTTTTTTTTCTGCTCTCTAACCAAACTCTGTTCCCAACCATAAGACTTTAACACTTTTTCCTTAACGAGGATAAGTAGGAGGCCTTAAGCAGCTGACTTTTTTTTTTTTTAACTTTTCTGGCCTTTGTTCTAGCACACAAAGAAGGTATGAGAGAAACTGCAAAAACTGTCACAGAATATGATATATAGATGTTTACAGAGAGATTTTGATTGAGATTATAATGTTGCTGTGTGTTGGGTTTAATTGGAGAAAGAGCTACAGGGGAAGCTTGCATGGCCTTTTAGTTTATTATGAGTATTTCTAATCATTGAACTTCTTCAGAAAAAAGTCTGAAAGTTATTAGAATTTGATTTGTCTCAAATAGAAGAAATGGATTTCTCTTAAATGAAGTTTGGAAGAGGAAAGGCAAGAAAATGATGGATGTTTTAGAACACAGATTGAAGCAGTAAGGCATGGTGGTGGCATGTCACTGTTAAGTCATCCTAATACTGTGATGTTTCCTTGTGTGAAAGACATACCAGTTTCTGGAAATCTAAAGAAAGGGTCACATTAAGGAATATTGCTAAATACTGTTCCCTAAATATGGTGTAAAAAGATAGAGCAAGTGCATTTGTAATTAAGTTTTATTCTATATACAGGAAGGTTTTTAAGTAAGCTTAGCAAGACTTCTTCACTCAGAAGCTATATAGATGTAGTAGTGTTCTTGCTGGGATAAAGTCTTTGAGCAGCTTCTTAAGTAACTTTTCTATTTTTGACCTCTCCACCTCTTAAGAGTTTCCTTGTCAGTTTGCAAAATTACATTCAGGATTGAGCTTGAATGCTGTGCTGGAAAACATACAAAGTGCTGGTTCAGATGCTGACCCAGTGTCTACTAGGCAAGAAATTCTGCTTGATAAGAAAGAAACCTGTCATTCCAATTACATTTTAAGTTGGAAGGTTTAAACTGATGTTTTCATGTTCAGTCAGTGTTGTATGTGCTAAAGAGATACTGTATAAGAAGGGTAATGTGAGAACAGTCTCTGTAAAACAGAAGATGAACAAGAAACAGTCCAGATATGGTCCAGGACTCCTGTGATCTGGCTCAGCTCATTCTTGTTAGAGATGAGGCCTAGAGAGACTGTAGGTTTCTGCTGCTCCTCTATACCTTTCCAGTAGTTCCTGTCACTGGAACCATAATGCTTACAAAAAAATCTAGCACTTACATTTAATGTTAGTCTTCACTCTTGAAACTTACAGAATACCTTGATCATTTCTCTGATTGGTGCCACTTCTGAAATTCTCAAGCATGGAGAAAAGACAATCTTTGAGAAAACTGATAGCCCCTACTGGAGGAGAAATGCAGCCTTTCTCCTAGATGCATTGCTAATTCATAATCAAGGAAAATTGAGCTCAGAGCCTCAGAAATCCCCCAACTATCTTTTCTGTGCCCATTTACTAGAATTTTAAAAGGAATGGTGATATTTTGATTCCTAAGTGTTTTCTTTCAAATACAATAGTACTTTCTTAAAGCATCCACTCTTCTAGAAGACAGAAATTATAGTTTTCCTTTCTTTCTCACTGACAGAAAAATCTGCTGCAAACTCAGGTGCAAAATTTTGTTGGTGACATCTTTTATCCCAATTGAACAAGTCACTGTAACTTTATTCCAGTTCCCAGTCTTGAGACACTCTGAGAATCTCAGGACCTAAGTTTTTTTACAGCTCAGTGCTTCCCAAGCTGTCAGACTCAGATTTGTTATAGTCTGGGACATTTTTCAAAAACAATTTCAGTGACAAACCATTCAAAACATGTTAAGGAACTATCTGGTATGTGGTCAAAGTCTTCTTAAAGTACCCTTAATAGCCAGCAGCACATCTCACATCACATGACTGACAAAAATAATTGTAGATATTCAACCATTTTGCCAAAGAATGATGGTTCCTCTGTTTTCTTACCCAAGCAACTCATTGCATTGTTTCACTAGTAAAGTTGTAACATTATTACACTGAACAGTCTTCCAAAACGCCTTTCTAGATGATGTAAGTATGCTGTTGATTTGACTTCTATAGTATAGAAATGCTGAAGATCTAAATTTAGAAATATTGGTGATTTAAAATCATCATTTCCTGCCTCCTGGATCATTTGTTTCATTAGCATAGCTCACTTAATCATCAAGCAATCTGTCTGTTAAAGAGCTTCTGTGTAAGGTCACCCTAGGAAAAAATATATTGTGTGAAGTTAATTTTAAGAACTAAATCTTTCATTATCTCCTTTCCCTTAGAATACATTTTATTTAAGGGGATGCTCAGTGATGTCTAACTGCAAAAGGAAAGGGGATCAAAATTTCTGTATGTGGTCAGTGCTTGAATGTTCAAGAAAACATTAACCTTAAGTCAGGAGTGAACAAACCCTGTAGTAAACAATTGCTGGCGTTTGCAAGTAAATGGAAAATGTTTGTCTGAAGAAAATTCAGATTCATTTTGCTCTCATTGATAGAGCTTCTCCCACATAATTGTTTTCAAACTTGTAATCTGTATTCTGTGATGTGTGGTTATTCTAAGCTACTTACATTTCTGGAGCCATTAGAGTTTTGCCATGCATAATAACGAGGTCCTTTTGAAAATCTCTCGTTCAGACTCCCTCAGTAAGAACCAGTGTTCATTATTGGAATTGGCCAGAACTAGAGTTCATTCTAAAACTGTGCTGTGGGCCTGCCATGTCAGTGGTCGTGGGATTACAGAGGGACATGTGTCATTTTAAAGACTGTTCCATCTATCTTCATGTTGCAGAGGCAGCACTTCAGTTAAGTGTTGGTGAATGAGGTTGAATCTTGCAGCTTGTTCAGGGGGTTTAAGATCTCTGCATAGAATTAAAATTGCTGGAAAACTACAGAAAGCAAATGCTGCCCATTTATTGATTTTGGCAATGACATAATGAATCCCAAATCAATCGAAATATGCTTGATAGGAGTAGCAGCTCATTGTTGTTCCTTGATATAATTTGGTAAATAAATGCAGTTTTCCTACTTGAATACATTTAATGCATTTTAATGAGCGTCTCACTCTATTTTAGAGAGATCCAATATATCGCCTTAACAAAGCAGGAAACCCACTCAGCCTTTAAAGAGAATGTATAATCACTGAGTAGAGAAAAAACCAGACCTAAACTCTGCAAAATTAGAGATCCTTGACAGGCAGCCACCTCCTCTCCCAGTTGTGGGAAGGGCTGATTTGCTTCAAGAATTTGCAGTGATAGGTGGCATTTTTCAGTTTGAAGGTGCTTCCCTGGAAATGCTTTTCTTAAGGTGAAGAGAGTTAAGGAAGCTCGACACAGATGACGTGATGGCTCCAATTTTATAGATTATTGCACTTGCAGAGTTTCAAATTGTTTCTCAGAGAACAGCCCAAATTTGTCTCCCATGATTAATTTCCTGTAAATTCAGTCTAATTCAGCATTCTAAGTTAGGCATCTGGGAGAAGAAAACATCCTTCAGGTAATAAGACAATGTGATGAATATTTTCTACATAACCAAATTCTGACTGATTTTTTGTAAAGTTGATACAAGTACTTTTTTCTTGGGTTTAAACTTAACTTATATGGATAATACAACACCTGGATTGTCCAGTATGTTCCAAGTCTGTACAGTACTCTTGTGATGAGTTTAAATGGCTATTCAGAGAGGCGTTTTGGGGCATTAAAAGCTGGAAGTTTCACCAACTTAATTTCTCCCAAAACTATTGATTGCATTCAGCCTCCGAAGTAGAATTTTTTCTTGATTCCTTCTGGTAGATTTTTTTCCTTGGCGGAAGAATTGTTCTCATAGTTACTGCAAGCTGAGTATGTTTAAATGACTGCATTTCCTTACATTTCTAACAGTTTGGAAGTAAACAGACTCTTCGATGTAGTCTACATAAGCAATTAAAAAATTACTGCAGTTTCATTGGATTTTTTCTCCCAGAAGCAATGGTGAAACACTCCAGACCGAAATCCAGGATCAGCTTCTAAAGAGAAGTGCTTCAGTTGGCAGCACATCTTGCTGTTTTCACATGAGCCGGCTGTTCTGCAAAATTTTAATGTCATTCCTGTTTGGAAGTGATTTCGATGAAGACTCTAAGATGGAAGAGGATTCTGGGCATGCAAAGCATAATTTTCTTCTCTGCTTATATATTTAAAATAAGTTTTCATATAGGAATGTTTTTGTTTGAAAGATCTCATTACCCAAAATTTCCACCTGAGAAAATCAATACTGAGGTAATAACAATTTTTGGAAGTCATTTTAGTTAACTTTTTTTTTCTCCAAAGGTAATTTCTTTTTTCAAGTATGTGTAGTCCCAAGTACTCTACCCTCTGCTGCATTGAATCAACACTTGGTTTCAGTTTGCCAGTTAGAAAATTGTACATCCAGGTTCTAGAGGGTTGAATAAATGGAAAAAAATGCTGTATCTCAGTTGATAGTTTATGTATCAGGGTGTCCCTTTTTCTGACCCTCTTGAAAATTATCCTGATGTCCTGAAAACCAGGAATCCTTCAGCTGTAATCTTTATCTGATAGGGTTAGGATCTGATCAGTGGCCACCATCAAACCTTCATTAGGGTTCCTTTAGGCAACTGAGGTGGATCCCATTCCCATTTAACCACATTCTTCAGGTTGTTAAGACATTGGTTTTTTGACAGGTGGTACTTAGGTTTTCAGTGTTCTGTTTAGATTGATTCTAAGCTTTTTGTCTTTGACTCACATATTTGTGGTGAAATTGACCTGTCCTAATTTGTATTTCTGAATCAGTCATTCTATCCTCTCCTTGGAGGAAAAGTAGTTTGGAGAGATAGGTTGTTTTGCTGACTTGAATTTTCTGCATGTGTTAAGTTAAATCCCACCCTTTGATCCTTGTCTTCATTACAAAGCATAAAAGATGGTTTTAAGAGCAAGCTGTGCCAAGGATGTTTGTACTTGAAAACCATGCTTTGTTTCATATGAGCAGCTTTTTTTCACAAAAAGTAGATTTGATTGAAATGAAATAGTGTCCAAGCTCTTCAGTGATGCCTTCCCTGTAGCAATCTTTTTCCACAAACCTTCAGTAAATACTGGGGAGTTATTCTGAATGTGTCTTTACTCATAGATCTGTAGAGTTTAGCTGAAACCTGAAAATAAAGGGGTTTTTAAATCAGAAAAGTTCAACAGTATTGGAATGTAATTGCAGATACCTAGAGGTGTCACTGACAAACTCAACTGTTTCAATATCATTTTGGATACATTTTATAATTATCAGTGGAGAATTTTAAAATGCTGTAGGAGGAATTGGGAACTGGAAATGTTACTATTCAAACTGCATCTCTACATGCCAACATGTTTTTGTTTATCACCCCAGTTATTATCTTTAGATCCCTTTTTTTTTAAAGATGCCAATCATATCACTTAGCTATAAACACACTGCTAAAAGAAGTCATTCTTACACTATGGCATCACAAATATTATATATGAGTAGTGATTCATTTGCACGTGAAGTAACATAGTTACTAAGTTTGCCAAGACAGTCTTTCTTTTAAAGGAGTGTTTGAAGGCTTTTATAATAGAGAACACAAGTATTCAGATGGCTAAGACAGTGCAAGTCCTGTAACAGTGCCACTGGAAGACAGATTTTTCTTCTCACTGATGAGGTTAAGCATCATAGGGTTTTCTTATAAAATGCTGAGTTATTCTGTAATTAATTTAAAACTTTTACAGAATATAATTTTTAAGCTCTCTGATAAGAGAAACTACTTCCTTTTTTTTCCTTCTTGTTAGAGCAGGATGAGGGATCCAGCCTGACTTCTGCCCTGAGGAAGCTGTCAGCTGCAGGCAGTGCTTGTCTGTATGTTTTCTCAGAGCAAAGGGCAGGGCAAAGAGTTGGATTTTTTCCACCATGTGAAATAATTTTTTAAGAGGAAAACTACTTTTTATGTCTGCAGCAACCAGAAGAACTGTGAGGCCTGCTTGTTACTCCTGGCTCAGAAAGCAAGTTACTATGCTGGCCACTTGCTGCTCTTCAGTGTCTCCTCATATGGGAAAGTTACCATCTTATGTTCAAGAGCAGAATTGTTGTGGGCAAGTCACTTAGTCAAGTGAGGGAAAAGGAGTGTGGAGAGGGAATGCAAAATTCTACTTTCTTTTTCAGCTTAATATGCCTGTGTTTTTTAACTGGGGAGATACCTACCTTCTAAAACAGCTATGAAACAGTTTATCTGGATCTTAACATTTGCCCTCCAGTAAGGTTTGCCAGGCTCACTGAATAGGGTTAATAAAGGATCCCTAACTCTTTAGGTGCCTTCCAGCTGGTCAGGCAGTATTCAGCCTTTAGCTATTTATAGAGTATTGTTCATTTCTGTTTAAAGTCTGCTTTTGTTCTGGAGGTTTTTTCTTCTCTGAGCAGAAGGGAGTACAAGGAACACTCAGATCTGGTCAAAGTCACAAGGGATTTTCTCCTTAGCTCTGCATTTCAGGTCATTTAAGGTTTTAAATATGTTGCATTCTGTCTCAAAGCTACTTCACTGATTGTCTTTCTTTAACATTTCTAGGAATCTTTTTGAATTTAAGATAGAATCATTCAACTCCTTTATACACAATATTTGAAATAATGGCACTTGCAAAATGGCAGTAATATTCTACTTGTTTACTCTGTCTGAACTGGCTAATATGTCTTTGTTGGTTGCGTTGCAGGAGTTTGCTCGGATGCATGTTGTTGGATGCTTCTTAAATAACTTTTCACAAAGGATTCAAAATTCCATTGCTATGAAAGGATTATACCAAATTTGCTCTGCTTTATTCTGTATAATCTCCCTAGGAAGCCTTTACTAATGGAAAGGTCTCTGTAGGTATGCTAAATATGTGATTTAAGTTTTTTTTCTCAATATTAAATTTAGTTAATTCTGCATTCTGCTGTAATGAATGCCATGTAAAAGTAAAGCTTGTGTTTTTTCCTCTCTCTCCAAAGGTGTATCTATGGTGTGTTAAGCCTAGAAGTCTAAATCATATGAAAATAATTGGGTTGAAAAATACATGGATGAGAGTTATTTCATGGTTTTGTGGCACTGGTGTTAGGAGCAGGTGAAGATGTATGGGATGTTGATTTACACCCTTGTAAATCCACAGTAGGGTAGATTCTAGAAGTTATTGGTAGGTAGATTGTGCTCTAAGGAGTATAAATGTGTGGTGCTATTTTCAATACACTATTTTATTTGATAGTAGAGAGGACAAAAAGGTCTGACATACCTAACTAAGTTGATAGTTTAGAGGAATATTACATTTCTATTTAAAAACAAAGAAAAAATAATTCATTTCTACAAATAAAAGGGTATCTGGGAGATCTGTCGCAAGAGGGAATGACAGAAAGGGAGGTTAGGACTACTTTTTAGAAAAATTGAATGGAATTCTTAAATACAAGTAAAAAAACCTCAGAGTTGGGGAAATATTTTTTTCTTCTTCATTTGATGTTCTGCACTGTCTGAATAGAGTGGACTGTTCCTACGGGGAATTTTTGAGATAAAATCCATATCAATTTGTTAGGTCTTAAAAGAGAAATTCTTTCCAGTAATACCTTAAACTTCCACATCTGGTCTGTGTGTCCTTCAGTTTTAGATTTTGTGTTTAGTTTTCTTCTGCTGCTTGGTAGAGAAGCTTTTCATTTTATTCGTCATTAAAATGAATTAAGCTTTATGATCTCATATAGAAAAATTCATGTGGACAAGTCTAAAAGCTTACAAATCATCAAGTATAGTTTGAACTACTCTAGCTGTTCAAGAAACAATTAGCAAAAGCATAAAATAAATGGATATATTATTTATTTCAGATTTCCTCCGAGGTAAATCAGAGAGGAAGCTATAGGACATTTAGTGACAAATGTTTGAAAGCAGTTACGAGAAATGAAGGAGTTTTTATGTACAAACTACTCAGCCAAGAAGCAAATGTGAGGTATGCCTTTGGTACTTGGAGGTTTTGCCTCTGTTAGTGTTTTAGCCCAGTTGAGGAATGTGCCTTTGAAGCAGTGCTTTGGTGTGACTCCCAAAGGGATCTCAGGATTTGTCATTTCCTTTAGGTCATTGTAAGCTGGTTTCACTCCAAGAGCTTGCTGTGGACCAGCCACTAATGCACCTTCAATCCAGAGAATGAGCTGAGAGCTCGTCCAGATTAAAATCCTATTTCTGCCAATCAGCTATAATGCCCATGTGCTTGAATGCCAAATGTATTGTCTCAGTGCATACAGTGTCAATGGGACAAAAGTAAAAAAGTCACTGGAATTACTCTGTTTAAACTTTTATACACTTACAGAGTTGGATTCCTTTTTTTGTCTCTTGATATTCATATATCTAGACAGTGAACACAATTTTGCAGTTACTTCTTGATCATTTAAATGTTGGGACATCACAATATGCTATTCTAAAATTTCAAGTGGTTAAATTACTTAAATTATAAGCATGACACTGATAAATGGTAAAAACAGCTGTATAAGCAAATGAGTGCATGGCTCAGTTTCTTTATGAAAGCACTTAAGTAGATGAGTCATTCATATCTTCAAGCTTGTTAATGATTTTAATGGCCTAAGGTTTCAAGCTGCTACTGAAGATATACCTACTACAGCTTCAGTTAAGTTACAGACTAAATTACAGTTCTGTTTCTGGCTGCTGATTAGTCTTGTTGGTAAACAGTGAGCATCCAGTTGTCAAAAAAAATGAGAAAAGTACTTGAGAAAAGGAATCTGAATATTCAGTATGTAAGGGAAATATGTTGTTGCAGTTTGCATCCAGTTTTTTTTCAGAGAAATCTCTGCAATTTTACAGTTAGCTTTATTCTTATAATGTTGTCTGTAGCACTCTACTGTCATCCAGTTACACTGAAAAATTATAGTTTATATTGGGAGGTCTTCTCTTGGCTACATAGATAAGTTGCATTTTCAACCTGCCAGACTTAGAAGTGAAAAGCTGCAATAATTAAAAGTCCTTTCTTCTGCTTAGGATGCCTACACAGGAAAGCAAGCAGCCCAACAGCTTAATTATCTGTAATGTGTACAGACATTTTCTCACACACACAGGGAAAGCCTAACAGGCAGTTTGTGCCATCTTCAGCTTTAGATACATGAGCTGCCACTGCATTGAGAAAATCAGAACATTGTATGTGCTTCATGTATTCACTCTGCTCTCAGTAGAGTCTTAGTCATGAATTACCATAATCTCAGTGTTTTCAATGGTCATGTGGCATGTTCTTGCTTGAAATTGTGTTATCCACATACAGAAATGGAGACACAAAAACAGATACATTCAGATGAACTGAAGGAAGTTGTAGAAAGCAAGCCTCTGGGATTCTATATAGTGTTTTTCCAGAAACCTTGAGTAGCCCCTGAGAAGCTTTTCCTTTTGCAGAATTTTGCAAGGAGCCCTCTTCCCAAATTCATCATGAGACAGATGACACTCAGGAAACTCTTCCAGACACAGGAAGTGGTTCCTCTTTTCTGTTTTGTCCACTGTTTTCTGGTATCATGAGTTGTCCAGGGAGAAGGAATTCAAATTTTCAGAAGATTTGCAGAGATAGATCACTTAATATCATGTCTTTATAATGTATAGTCTGGGTTTGTTTGGCTGTGGTCCTTTTTTCTCTGTGAGCTAATGCATCAGTATGTAAAACACTAGAGCATGCAGTGATTATGACCACCACAGCCACACCTGGGAAGCAATGGATTGGTTTGAGGCAACAAAGAAGGAAAATAATGAGAAAAACAGATCTCATTATAGCAAGTCTTCCCATCTCTGTGTGCTAATGCTGTGGTGGTGGTGGAGGAAGGACCAGCATGCTCCTGGGTTTTTTTCTAAAAGTTTTGAAATATATTTGGGTAAAAGATGGGAAGAACAAGCAAGAGTAATGGAGTGCCAGGTGTGTCTCCTCAAGTTCTTTTGGCCCTCAGATGGATGCCCAGGTGCTTAGCACTGGAAGCAGCTCCCATAATAGAGAATACAATTAATTTCATATCTCTGCAAGCCTAACCTAGCATTTGTTCTGCATCAGGTTCTTCATGTGATCATAAAGTTTCCAGTGTTTGATGACTTCTCTGGTGTTTGAGAAGCATGAAATACTTAAGATAGGAGTTCTCAAAAGAGCTAGAGAGGCAAGGTGATAATGCTGCAGGTTTTAGTATCTCCTAGGATCAAGCCTCAACAACTTCTCTGGATAACCTGTGCCTGTGCTTAATCACCATCACAGTGAGAAACTGTTCCCTGATGTTTAGAGGGAGCTTCTGTATTTCAGTTTGTGCCTGTTGCCTCTTTTCCTGTCACTGGACACTGCTGAGAAGAACCTGGCTCCATTTTCTTTACATGTTCATTAGATCCACACTCAACTCCTACATAAAGAGTGTCTGAGGATCTTGAGACACAGAACCAGAGGCCTTAGTGAAGTACCGTCTGCTTTTCCCTCATTTTCCAAGCCAGTCATTTCATTGTAGAAGTGTATCAGGTTGGTCAATCAGTTTCCCCTTGATCAACCTATGTTCAGCACTACTGGTCACCTTGTCCTTCATGTGACTAGAAGTGGTTTCCTGGAGCAGTTGCTCTTTTCACCTTCCAGGGACTGAGGTGAGGCTGACTCTTCCCTCAGTTAAGCTCCTTTTAAAGGTAGTGACATTTGCATTCCTCCAGTTATCAGGCACATCTCTCAACCACCATAATCACTTAAAGACTGAGAGTGGCTTCACAATGACATTACCCACCTCCCTTGGCACTTTTGGGTGCATCTCATCAGGGGCCATGGAGTCAGGTGTGACCCATTTGCTTAACAGTCCTTCCCTGTGCTGATCCTCTTCCACCAAGGGTACCTCTTCCTTGCTGGAGTCTTCCACCATCTTCTCTGGCCCCTGAAGGTTTATCTTGCTAGTAAAGAAAGATTGAGGCAAAGGAGGCACTATTACCTCAGCCTTTTCCATGTCTGTGTCACTAGCTGCCCTGCCCCATTCAGTAGCAGGCTCACATTTTCCCATTTCCACATTTTCCCATTTCATTTTTATGGTTCAAGACGTTCCTGTTGTCTTTTGACAACATTAACATCTCATGGTCGTTGAGCTAAGGCTGCCTTCAGCCTTCCCACCGCCAAGCCCCTGCCTCATTTATGCCTGAGATCCAGCAGAGCAGGTATCCTCACTGGCTTCTCTGTTGCTTGGGATCAGCACTGTGCAGTGCTGTGACAGGAAGGCTGGGGCCATACAGTGCACTGAAGAAGTGGAGAACATGGAGTAAATATCTGAGCAATGTAACTAAGAGCTGGATACATACTAATAGACACTGAAATGCTGAAGCTGAGCTTGTACAAATTCAGGTCCAGCACCTCCAAGCAGTAAAACTTCTTTTGAATAGCTTACAAATCCTCCAGAACTGAGTACAAATAGGATGTTTCCAGTGTGCTGTCTCTCAAGGGCTTGTTTTGAGTGTGTTTTCCATTATTCCACTGCTTTTGCACCCATCTGGGAACAGTCTGTGGAGCTGCAGTACATAAATCTGGGTCTTGCAGTGCCCTAGTTTCTATCAGTGGGTCTAAATTTTGCTTGCAGTCTCTTGCAATGTGCTCTTGTTGCACCTAATAATACTTAAATAACGTGAGTTTTCTGTTGTCAGGAATAACCCAGCTTATCCTGTGATACTGATCTGATCTTTGTATATCTTGCTGGGAAGAAAGGGAGGGAAATCATCCTGCCCACAAAGTCTTGTTGTCCCTGTTTTGTACAGGTGTGAAAACTAAGGAGCATTTTTTGTAAGGATAGTATTCTGTAAAAATATTTGATATGTAGCCAGTTATTAAAAGCTGTTCCAAATAAAAATACCTTTCTCTAGATACTATTGACACATTGCATCAAAGCATGGAAGAAAGAAGGAGAAATGCCATGTTCTCAGTAGAAAGGCTCATCTTCCAAAAGAGCTCAAGAACAGTGACATAAACTTTTACAAGCCCTGAAAGTTTTCCTTCTCTGTACCAATTAAAATGGCTTTGATAATTGCTGTCACCTCCTGCAGAGTTTTAGCATTGCTAAACCTTTTTACATTTAAAAATAACCTCTCTAACTGTTCCCATTGACACTTTGTGGGAAGTTCTCCTTCCAGCTCTTCATGAATTTAACCTCCTTCACTGTTGATATAGGAAAATATATGAGCTTTAAGCTGATGCTTTGTAGCAGAAGCTTAGAGCACAAGTATAAGATGAATATTAGAGTGTAATAGCCATGACATTTATATTGCTTATCCAAGGAAGGTCTTTTTTTCCAGCAAAACACTTTGCAATTTGTTTGAGACAAGGAACCCTTCTCCATTTCATCACTTTCAATTTTTATATGGCTGGATGTCTTGGGAAAAAGGCAGATTTTTCTTGTGAAGATGAGGGAAAATTTGAATTAGGGAAGGTAGAAATTTTGGGAAAACTAATAGAAAAGATGTGAAATGTCGGGGATGATACCTTGACGTAAGGAACTGGATGGTTCTGGGGGATCAGAGGAAAGACAACCCAGCAAAATCAAATCCTGAAGACAATAGAGAGGAAAATACGCTCTTGTAAATCAAAATTCGGTGCTTTGGGTGTAAAGCATCACATACCTTGCATGGCAAAGTCATCACTGGAGTTTCTTGCTGCTGTGGTGCACCCTTTCTGTGAATGGTACAACCCTTTTAGGGTTAATGGGATGATTGCATTTTCTTTTAGGTATGTCTCTCAGTGGCTCCCAGCCTGGAGGAAGAGAAGTTTCCGAATCACACTATTTGAATGTCTTAAGAGTTTAAGTACAGGAGTGCCTGTCTTAGATATTCTGTCAGTTACTCCTGCTGGAAGTGTTTTACAGTTCTGTTGTTGGTTAGACTTCCCATTATCTGAAGCCACACTTCTAAATGAATATGCCATAGTATCTTTCTATAAATAAAAATGTGAATGAATCATTTCCATAGGCTGGCTGAGGCTTTTATGCTCCCTGAATTCCTGAATGCTTATTCAACATCATCTCTCTTCTCTCATCAGTCTCTTCAACATCATCTGCCTTCTTTTTCTCCTTTGGCTTCAGAGAGTTACCGTCTGTTTCCATTTCCATCGTCTGTTTACATAAGAGCTTTTAAATAATCTTTAGATTTCTGAAAGGACAATTGATGAAACTCTATTGATTTTTAAAAGGAGATTGTCAAGTCTATTACACCCTTCAAGTGGCTTCCTTTTAGAAATCAAAAATTCTTACTGCATTTGTGTATATTTATGTATGTCTCGATTGTCGTTCCTATCTGGGGATCATAAAATAAGATAAGACTGAGACTAAAACTCATCATTTCTTGGGTAGCAGGGACAAAAAGCTGTGTTCCACTAGCAAAAAATTGAAATTACAATTTCTATAAGAAGAAATTTTAAGTGATTTATATCTTGTATATGTGTTGAAGATAAAGCATTTTAAAAGCAATAATTTCATTCATTATGGAAGTTACATATATTGATATAAAGAGATCAACTTTTTGTGATATAAATAGTCATAGCTTCTTTTTATCTTAGACTGTTGTTTATAAAAATTGAAAAGGGGATGAAAATGGGCAATTCTTCCTAAAACCTAGGTATCAGTTCTGAGGGATAAGCCTGTGTGCCATGGAAAGATCTCTGCAGTTCAGCTGGGCAGTTTTGCCCTTGAGACTCATCAATGAATCTTGTAGGAAAATGACTGTGTATTCTTTTTAAACTATATTTCATTTACTTATCTGGAATATAGTGTTGTGTATTTTTTGTGTGCCTATCTAATGCTTTAGAAAAATATTATGAATATTATTAAGTCAGGAGATTTAGGAAAGGTTTGCTGTGTGGTTAAGCAAGCTTTGTCCTTGCAGTTCAGTTTGGGAAGTATGCATTGCTTTAGTTTTCTTTACTCTCATTCTTGGTGGTGACATTAAAGAGATTAAACAACAATGCTGATGACCTGTAACCTTAGGTTTCTTTAGAAATTTCATGATTCTGTGAGGGGAATTAAAGCTATGAGAAATTCTTCATTGATGCCTTACAGAATACTTAGAAGAGATTACCTTTCCCTACTGCATGTTTGTGCCTGTTGAAGTATAACATCATGTTGCAGATGAAGTTACTTAAGAATTTTTTGACAAATAGGAGAAATGTGTAGATTTCACTAATCTTCAAAAGCAAAGCAGCAAAAAGCATATTAATCACTAAAGAGGAACCAATGTGAGGAAGCACTCATCAATTCAAAATATACTTTATTTTTTTCCCCCTTAAGGTATCTCAGGTTTTTTCAACCAGTTTTCAAGGAAGAAATATAAGGTTCTTAAATAAAAATAAGAAGGTAATGTTGCAGATGCAAAACTATGACACACATGGAGCTAACTACTACTCATATTTGTACATTTTTCTCCTTCATGTAAGCATATTCTTAATTCTGTAGAAGCAGGAAACTTGTAAACTGTTTTTTAGGGACATAAAAACCTCACAACTGCAAACAAAGATATGTTTGAATAGGACTTCTTCAGTAAAGCTTTTCAGATGTGATATAATTACCTGAAATTCCAGTTTTCCAATTACTGCACTAGGCTTACAATTCCTGTAAAAAGGGGTAAGCAATTTTAATTCTTCTATATATTTATATCTATTTCTCTTCTTGCTGTACTCTTACATGCAATGCTCTTTCTTCTTCCTCTTTGTCAGAGATGTGTCCTGAATTTTTTCTTGATAAAATACTTTCTTCTGTTGAAATTATTAATGTGCAAAGACAGGAGAAAGGAATTGCACTGTGCATGGGAATGTTGAGATACTCAACGGCTTCAATCTTCATTTACTGCAAAATCAAAATTGAAAATCTCTGAAAGATTACTGAGAAAATACAGGTCTAACTAGGTGTGTTGCATGTTCAGAGATGCATAAAATGCATAGGGAAACAAAGGTGTGCTGATTCAGCTGCTGAAGAGGAAGGTCCTTGTTCTAAGACTCCTGACAAAAGTACATCATTGAAATACTAAGCACAAGTGGTAGATGCAAAGTTTGCTTCAGGAAGAATCACAGAAGGACATTGTTCACTTCATTGCTGCTTCTGACACGTTCTGGAATACTTGGAGTTACTGCAAAGGTCTAATATAATATCTGTTAAGAGGAACAGGCATTCTGGAAAGCCTCAGATCATTAACTGGATAAGGAAAAAAAAGATCACAGGAGAGAAATGAGAGTGTGAACTTTCACACATCTAGACTATTAACTGCAGCTAAAATTAACCAAAGTGCTGGTTCACATTTCGATCATGAGACTTCAGGCTTGGTCTTGTATTTCTCTATATTTCCTACAAGGAGCAAATGCACAGCTTGTGCATGTTTGCTCAAAGTGTCAAGCTGCTAAATTTCTATTGCAGGGTTTTCTTTCCTTTTTTAAAATGGAGATCCTTATTCTCCTAAAGGCTTTTAGAAAGTGAACAGCACAGTCGAAAAAAGTTCTCAGGTCCAACCAAGCAAACCTTGGCACAGAATTAATGTGCACTGTGAGAGCCTGGGTTGATCTCAAGGCATCTCTGTAAGGTGTAGCTGGGTCTTTCCCACAGACCTGAAATGACCAGAGTTGTAGGTATCCCTATTATGTCCATATCAGGTGCCCTAAGAGAGCTGGCTCTGCTCACAGCTGCAGCAGCAGAATGGCGCAATCCAGCGTGCTGCTGACTTGGTACCTGGTCAGTGGTGTTGATCTTGTCCTTATAAACAGCAATTTTATCACAAATACCTGGGGTTTTTTCCTAAGTCTTACAAAGCAGGTGCCATAGCTGAAGTTCAGTGGGACTGAATGACTTGTGCTGATTTCTTCTTTCTGATTCTTTTGAAAGAATATCTGAGCTATTTTTCTGGTATAGTGTTCCTAAACAACTTGAATAAATGGTTTCTCACTAACATTTATATCCACAAAACATAAGGTCTTTTCCATATCAGGCCAGTCAAATATAAACAGCAGTTGAATTTTTTAACCTTCTTGCCTTTTTGTAAGAGATTTTTTCCAAGCCTTTTCTGTGGATATGATGTTGCTTCTTTTGGCAAGTTTCTTTAGCATTTGGTGATATGAGTGAGGTGTTCACCACCTAAACTGTCACCTAAATCTATTAAGTTTTTTGTTAAGAATAATGTAAGTTGTTATAGTTATAAAAATATTTTTTCCATTGTTCACCAAAAAGCCGAACAGTGGTGCTTTGAACTTGTGTGAGATACTTTAATAAAATTCTGTGGTATCTTCATGTTTCCCTCCAAATTATGTAAATTGCCAAAAGACATACAAACTGCACAAGACTACTTTTTTCACAAAGTGGTGGGTTATAATACTTGTGTTTGTGTTAGTGCACATCAGATGGGAAGCTTGAAAATGCTTTGAAGTACAGCGTGGTTAGAGTGAACATCTGCCTTTTACTGTCTAACTATGAAAATACCTAGAAGTTGTTCAATATGCAATAATACAAAATTATTTGATACATTTGTGTCTATGTGTGCAGTTATTACTTGGCTTACACTGATACTATGGTTATACCTGTTAGTTAATATAGCAATTATGCAATTGAGATCAGGAAAAGAAGTGTCTTTGGAAAAGTGAAAAATAGTATGAAGTTTTCTTACACTGCTTTCAGTATTAAATTTGAAAGCTACTTTGTGTTAGCATATTTTTGATCAAATCTCTATATACTGAGTCATCAATACCATTTATTGGTCATTGGTTTTCCTGTTTCAATACTATGTAGATTAACTGTGCAAGTTTCCACAGCACTAACAGTTCTAGTACTTCAGGGGAAGGATACACAAGCAATTAAAAGTTTGTTGATAGTATGTTACAAGAATTAGGAATGTGATGTTAAAATATATCCTTATTTTTTTCAATTCACTTTAAGACTAAATAGATTTCAGTTGTGCTTTTCAATAGAAGAGTGCTGGTATCTGTAAAATGAACTGGGGAATCCAAGTTGCTCTTTTTTCTAGGGGCAGAAGTTTGGAATCCCTTAATATAGGTCATCAAGCAGGAGGAACATTTGCCTTGTTCTCCTTGTCAACTTAAATGTGCTAATAAATGCTAAAGTATGTACAGGAATTGCTGTTATTCTTACATTTCTCTGTTCTAACTTCTGCTCTCTATAATGATTCAGTGACTCTGTCTATTACTTAAGAGTTCTGAGTGAAGTAATGTAATTGATTTCTCACTAATGCGTCAATGTATTTGAAATAGAAGTCTTTCTGCAGTCATTGCCTTTTATCACTGCAGAGCCATTAACTAATAGCTTCCATCCTGGGACAATGGAGTGACTAGAGCCTGAGGGAAAATAATTTTCTATAATATATCTGCAAGAAGCACCAGTCTACAAGAGCTGGATTTTTGTAGAAGCAGACTTTAGAAATCATTTGCTACAATCATTTTGGGAAGAGTGAGGGCTGAAAAATGATGAGAGACATTCACATAATCAGAGAGAAGGAACAGAGAAAAGAGATGTGCTTTCTAGCAGAGGTTTCTTATTTAACTGTGAGGCCAGCTGAAGAAGAAAGTACAAAGCAATGAAAATCAACACTTCAGCTTGGAGAAGAGGCCATATGTGGTAGGGATGATCCTGGCACCCTTCCAGGACCCCAAACCTAAGCTTACGCAGTGATCAAGACTAGTGAGAAAAAATCAGGTCAACATGTTTGTCTTTTCATCTAGCTCTGTTTTTCTAGTACTTGTGCAGTAATGAAGAGTTTGTCTCAGAATCAAGAGTGAGTCTTTTGTTTGCATTAATTAGTATATCACAGTTAAGTGATCTGTAAAATCCACATGACTGAGATTGAAGTTCAAAGAAAGTGCATGGGTTAACTACCTGAGAGTCAGAATAGCCTTGAGCAAGTCCGGGGAGCCTATAGCAGCATTAAGTGCTTATGGTGAAGAAGGAGGAGAGCTTGTGTTGATGAGATTCCAGTCTAACCCTAACCCAGGGTACTAGGAGCTGTCTGACCCCCATATGACAAGTTTCCAGACAAGGAGACTTCTTGATAATGTAATGCTACCCCTTGAGCTTCTAGGTTGTGGGAGTGAAAAGTTCTCAGAACAACACAAAAAGGGCTGGTACCTGGTGCTGATTCCTCTAGCCCAGCTGGGAGAGATGCTGTTGTGTGAAACATTTCATTTAGGTATTCCTAGCTTCAAAAAATTCCAAAAGCACAATTTAAGTTTGAAGAAATGAAGGCTGCAAGAAACTAGGATAATGGGAAAAGAATCTGGGAGTTACTGACTTGTTTTTTTAAAGGTCTGCCACCTTGAAGATTGAGCAGCCCCCGTTTTGGTTCATGTGATTGTCAGGGCAAGAGGGCAAGAACTAAAACCCTGCGTGAATTTAAAAACCTGAGCTCCTAGTGTTCACTCACAAAGGGAGAAGTAGGAAGACCATTTCCTTCTGTCTTCAACCTCAGAGCGCTTGTGACACACGGAGGGGACAGTTCCTTTCTCTGATGAAATCTAAATTCGATAAGAAACTGGAGCATCAGATTGTTTGGGGTGTATTTGTGTTTCTGCACAGGAGTAATTAACAACACCAGGTTCCAGTACCCTGCCTCCCCTCACATAACAGTTCCCTCAGCACTCTGTGAGTATTTATGCACATATGACCCCCAGCACCACTAGCTCATTCCAGCAGTCCATAGATATTAATGTTGTTTTGTGGGATAATGGTGTGGGATAAGAAAGATGTAAAGCAGAAGTTCAGGGTGAGGCAAGCCCATAACATACTGCTTTGGTTTGTTGGTGAGAGAGCTGCACTGGAAACTGAAAAATAGCAGGGGGGTGCCCCTCAGGTAATTTAGGCAGTATTTTTTCCTTTAGTCAGGCTGAATGCTTCAGTGAAATTTATGACCTATTAAACAATTTGTGTTTTCCTTAGTAAGATATGTGGATATCTAAATATCTCCTGAGAATAAGGAAACCAAGAAGTACATTAAGAATTGTCAGTGAAGGTTTTTAATCCTTCATTGTGTTGAGACCTAGGACATTAGCGGGAATACTGTAAGACAACATTATTCCGATCAAGAAAAATAGCTCTAGTTTCCCTAATGAATTCTAAAAGTACTTTAAATTCCACATAATAACTAATGTGCATTAATCTTGATCGCTGCAAGTCTTTAATGGCTGCTAAACAGCAGTGTGTATCTTCAATTAAAATGCCAGCTTGTAGCTTGTGCTAAAAATGTTGGTAGAAGAGAAGCAGTGCTCCTTCTTAATGGAGAGGGGGAAATCTAGGAATCAAAATGGGTAGATATTCCAATTTCCAAGTAGTTTATTAATCACTTGAACTTCTAATAGGTTCTTCCATTGGGAAGAACAAAGTTAAATATTTTAGAAAACTTGATTTAGAAGACTATTATATTAAGCCAGTCACGAGATCTGTTCCTGCATTGTTGTCAGCTATGCACATGAAAAGCAGAATAGGGATGTTTTAATTCCCCATACCTCAGTAGATGTCACAGCAGCAAACATCCTTTACTGTGTGACCCAAGCATATTGCACAGAAGAGGTCCCTGTTTGCTGAGGGACGTGTCTCCTGCTCAGAGCCTCCTTTTGCTGTTTCTCAGCCTCCCACTGTGGCTTCAGTGCACCTTTAGCTATCCCAGTAAATATTTACCAGAAAACACAATTGAATACATGACAGTATATGTTTTGCCTGTTGCAGTGAAATAACCATCAGACAAACCACATCATGTTAAACGTTCCTGCGAAGTATGTTCCTGCTAGGTAGAGAATGTGTAAAGCTTGCAGGTAGACCAAAAAAAGACGTGTCTCAGCTGCTGTCAGTGTGTTATCAGCTAAATGTTGCTGTTTTCTTCAGACCACTGAATGGTAATACCAGAAAGTTTTAGTGTCCCAGGTGTAAGCAACGGTGGATAAACAGCATCTGAGCAGTGGGGCCAGAACTGCCTGCAAGATCTTGCTATGCTGCTGGGCTTTGCCTCTCTGCCAGGACTGCACACATGTGCTACCCTGAGGGTCACCTGTGCAGGCTGAGAAGGAGTCAGGGTATCTGAGTGAGGTCAGCTGTGAGATGTGTTCCAGCAGTCTGGAAGCAGGCCTGTCAAGTGATTTTATTCCTAAAGTCAAACAGAGAAGTATCTCTTCCTCTGCCTGGTATTTCAGACCTTGCTGCTGTCCCTGCATCAGTGTGGCTACCTCATTCTCAGATTGCAATTAGAAAGAGAATAGTTTGTTGCAGTCTCAATTTTCCTTTCATGTTTGAAGTGCTGTGTCAGTCTCATCATTTGCTGCCCAGAGAAATACCTTTTCACAATTCCCTCTTGTGTGTATCCATATATCCAGGTACATTGATAATTGTACTTTATCGGAGCCTATGGCCAGTACCATTACATGGGTAAGAGCAGGCTGTCATGGTTTAGCTCCAGACACTAAGAACCACACAGCCACTTGCTTGCTTCCCCCTGCCCTGTGTGGCAGAGAACCAGGAAAAAGTAAACCTATGGCCTGAGATAAGAACAGTTTAATCATTGAAACAAAATAAAATATTATAATAGCATCGTAACAATTGTAATGAAAAGGAGATAGTTTTAATTTCTCTAAGGGAAACAAGTGATGCATAATACAACTGCTCACCACCTTGCTGCTTTTCCTTCAGCAGCAGTCTCTCGTGGGTCAGATGTCCTGGCCATGCAAGTCCTTGTGCAGCTCCTCACTGGCAGAGCATGGGAATCTGAAAAGCCCCTGCCTCAGGGTAAGCACTGCTGAGCAGGAACTGAGCCATCAGTGTGGTATCAACATCAGTCTCATACTGAATTCAAAACATCACACTGGGTAGTGGAAAGAAGTACTGGCTAGTGAAAAGAGAATTAACTTTCCAGCATGCAGGCTCAGTAGCTGCCTTTTACTCTGGACTGATGAAAGATAATGAGCTGCTTCTCTTTCATACGCCTTCTTCATTAGTGGTTTGGGGGAGACTACAGCTCAATAATACCTTGAATCTGGGTTTTGGACAGCACCATCCTAAAAATTTGCAGCTTTGCACCAGAAAGTATAGATCAAGTATAAACTACCTTTGCTAGTTCAAATTTATTCCAGAAATATAGACAGAAAAAATTGTAGAGCAGACTGCAGAGGGGATTAAGACTGTGGAGTAGGAGAGCTGTGATCTGCTGCACTGGGTCGTTTCTCACATCGTAGCTGGTGTGAAAACAACAGGTATGGGCAATTCTCAGCGGTGTGGTTCCATTTGGCACACAGGCTGGGGATTGGCATATGCCTTTTGATCCAGATTGAATTTGTGATGCTCGCTGACCCAGTATTGTACAGATCCAAGTTTAATGAATGCAAACCCACTTTTAGGGAGTTTGTTGGAGTTACACAGTAAAAGAAAGATGGGTGGCATCCTGTTTCAAATGTATTGTGTGTATTTTTATGCTGTATTTATCATTTATGCTAACCTTATAAAACTGATGTAAAAGTCACATGGTTCTATCAGATAGTCTTACAACCTCAATTCAGATTATTCTTATTTATAAACCAAGCCTTGACACTACTTTGCTCTGTTTCTAATGGAAATTTAGCAGTTTCTAGACCAAATTTCTAACAAATTTTTGGAAATTTATTTTCCCGAGAACTGACTTCCTGCCTTGATGTCATTTCATTTTATAATTTTCTAGGTTTACTAATACATTGTGTAGCAAAATGGACTGTCTGAAGTCAAGTGTTGACTTTTTACTGCTGATAAATTATTTTCTAGGTTCTCTGTAGCTTTGTATTATAATACAGTTGTGTTTCCAAAACAATCTTCTAAAACCTGTTTTAATGCGTGAAAAAGTATTTATTGCGTACAATTTCAACAAATAAATAAAGAAAAATCTAAGTTGTCAGGTCTAGGAGTTTGGGGAAGGAAAAAATGAAGAGTGCCAAGATAAAATGTCTTGCCATTGGGATAAAGAAATAACTAGTAGAGAAATGTAATATTACAGGAAGATATTTTATGATGTAGAGAACAAATCTTGCAGCCAGTTGCTAGATGGAGCAATCTCAGTCCCAGGTACCACAGTGTAAGCCACAGCCTCACAACAGCTCCAATTCCCCAGCTGCTGTGCAGGAAATACTCACTGGAAGCTGTCTACAGAGACGGTGGAAAACTGCCTTGCCAGACTGTGAGGCAGGCAGCAGAGTCAGTAAACTGGGGGATTCTCCAGTCAAATCATGTGGCAATGTGAGGGGGATGAAGGTCTGACCATTTTTGGCAGGAGTGAGCTAGTGCATTTCATGAAAGAATATACTTGTGTGGAAAGAGGATGTGTATTTTGGCCCATAGAACACAACATTTTAAAGGAATTTGAAGTCTGTTTTTTGTGCCTCAGTGGAGATGACGGTACTGCCAGTATCCTTATAGAGTCAATGATGTGTGTTGTCTTATTTTCAATATTTTGTGATGAAGCAGAAATATTCTTAGTTAATATTCCTGTGAGCAAAGCAGTGAATGAACATCTTAGAAGGATGTTTGGTTTAGTTATTTGCAACTTATTCTCAATTATTTATTGAAAACAAGGACAAAGTAAGAGAAGAGTTTGTAAAAATCAGAGTTGAAGGCTTTGACAAAATGATCTTTCAGTATAACTTGGTGTAGTCCATAACACACAGACCAAGATAATCTATGGATATCTAGTTTTAAAAGCCACCATATACCTACTTCCAACCTCCTTGGTTAACACAGTCAGTGTTTTATCAGCTAAATTTCGTCTTAGCAATTTAAGAAGCCAAATAATGCATGTTGAAGAGTGTTCTCAGTGCTTGTGAGTGATGCTGGCAAATCCAGTCAGGATTCCAAGCGTTACTTTGCAGTGCTGGAAGTCTTCAAACTGGAGTTGGTTCTCTGTCATATTGGCACGAGGATACCTCCGCATACACACTGTGCTCCTTTGAGAAAAATAAAAGCAGTTTGACTTTTCTCAGATAAATAAGATGATGTTTCTTTTCTAACTTCTTGTTTTGATGTATGGTTTGGAATTTTCTAAATTGCCCATACATCTTGGGGTTTTTGCCCACTTTTCATCTTAATGTTTTTTTGCATACAACCATTCTTTAAAACAATGACTCGTATTTAGATCATTATTCTTCATCGGTGTCTGAGACTATCGCCTTCCTATAACAGAAATTAGTTTGAGGAATTAGTCCATTTTCAAAAGACTTTTTTCAAACCAATTCCCAGTAGAGTTGCTGTGCAATGCTCACCCAGGCACTGGGAAGGAAGGCTTGAAACTTTCTTTGCTCACTGCTGAGTCTTGGTATATCCTATTACAGCCTCCCAGGATTACCCAGAATTTCTACAGAGCTATGGAACTGTGGTCTGACTTCTGTTGTCAGAATAGGTAATATTTGTAAACTAGAAGAGGCTGGAAAGAGAATTGATGCAAACAACAAAGGCCTGGTTCGACTTTCAAATGGGATTAAGAAGTGACATGCCAGAGTGCATCTGTGCATTTTCCCTTATGAAAGTGTCACGTAACAGTCTGGCATTCCACATAGTGAAAAGTATATTTAGTTTTCTGTTGTCTTCTACATGTCAATGACAAGATTATTTGTTGTGTGATATAAAACTGCCACTGCCACCTTTGCCTTTGAAGAAATAGTCATATTGCATGTTGTAAATGTCTTCTAACTACATGGATTATTCTTAAACAACTTGAAGTTAATAACAAGTAATATTTTACGGACACAGTTTATATTTCTGTGATTTAATTAGAGAAGCAAAATTGTAGGCTCAACTTTTCAGTTTTCCATTATCCAATTCAATTTTTATCTATATCTAAATTAGTTCAGTGCAGAGAAAATCACACAGTGTTTAATTTTAATGTTTTACTGCTACACTATTTGGTTTTGGAATATCTCAATGTTTAACTATTAAGAAATCACCATTTTCTTTAACACTAATGTTAAGAAGCCACTGTTGGCGTGATTTTCTTGTTATTAAATTTTCTCCTTGATCTGAATATTAAGAAAACACAGGCTCATCAATGAGACAATTTCAGCAAAATTTACAAATTATCTTTGTTAAATCCAGAAATTACTACAGTGTGTTATTTTAAATTTTCTGTGACTTCCTGGCTTAAAATACTCTCAATTTAGATATACATTGAGTGTTTAGTTCAGAGAAATATCTATAAAGCTGTTGTAGGATGGTTTTCAGTTTCCAGAATAGCTTCTCACCATTATAATTGTACATAGGTGCACTAAGTTTTAAAGCAGAAAGGCAATGAGGCTCTACAGAATTTAATTAGCTCTCATTTTACTGTTGTGTTAGTTAAAATACTCTTTGGATATGTCAGTTGGAATTGGAGGGTGCCTGGAAGATGTTTTTGTGAGGAGCATTGAAAGAACACTTCCTCCAACTGCAGGGGCTCTCTCTGCACTCCAAGGCTGCACAAGGAATATTCTCTGTGCATTTTACTGCATATTAGATTTCTGGATCATTCTGTAATCCTGCAGACAGCATTGGATGAGTTCTTGAGGAAATATATGAGGTGCCTGGCATCTGTTCCTGCGGTGCTAAATAGTGTCCTGTTTGTCCCAGCACGAGCGTAAAGTGCAAACACACACTGCAGCCTGCCAGTAGTGCTGGGGTGGTGCTGCTTGTTGCTCCCACGGCTGTGTGCCTGCCAGTGGGCTGTGCTAGTGCCAGGGAGGAGCACTGGCACAGAAAATCCAGTGCTCCAGCACAGATGTACGAGGGAAATCGCCAGAGGGTAGACACCTGAGTTACAGGCTGGCTATGGACAATTGCTCACTCTTGTATCAAGAGTACATAAAAGGGTATAGAATCAGAGTGATTTGGCTTGGAAGAGATTAAAGATATTGCCATGTATCCCATGTTAAAAAAACATAACCGCAAAACTTGGAATGTCTCTCTGAAAATTTAACCATCTTGTCTGTCTCACGTAACATGTTAATGCTCACAACATTGATTTTCAGTTTGTGTGTTCTCAGAGCTCAAGGTATTGAAGCTTGTTAGCCAAGTAAGGGCTGACATCTTCAGAATGGGTTGAAAAAGAGTTTTACTGGATAACCAGCCCTAATTCTTCATAACTGAAGAATATTGCCAGCGAACTAGTTTATCTGAGTATGTTGTTCCCATTGTCAAGTTCCTGTGTAAGGAAGTCAAATTGTAGTTGCATTACCAAATGCCACGTCACCTTCTTTCCATTGTGGAAGGAGTTTACAGGAAGCTGTGGTCTAGGTGTGTATGGAAACCAGGACAGACCTTCCACATGGAGCTTCAGAGGGGTGCTAGGAGCCGTGTAGGTTGTATTGCAGGGCTGTGATGATTTTGGAAGGCAGCACGCAGTTTCAAAATGCCCTTTCCAAACCCTTGCCTTCCAAAATACTTATGGCTGCTATGTGAGTGTTCTCATTAGAGAGAAACTTGGCTGTATTTAGTAGCAAATTGAAGTCCTAATTTATAATGTCAATGCTGTAAGCTGATTGCTTGTAAAAGACTAAACACATTTAGTCTGCAGACTCTACTTTGTTATTGTACTGATTTTAGGAGCTATTGAAAAAAGTCAGGTCAACTTGCAAAAAAATTAGAGGTTTACTCATTATCAGAACAGTGATAGGGATTGTGGGTATTTGCAGTTTAAAGGATATGTGAACATGTATTTAAATACTTTCTGTAGTTTTCATTTACAAGTTTAAAATAAGGTTTGGAAAAGAATTAAGTTTGCTTTGTTTAAAGCAAGGGTTATGTTGCCCTTTGAGTTCCTTTGCTAATTAGATGTTTCTATTTTAAAGTAGCTCTGTATTTCTTAAAGGGGTGCCATTGGGATGCAAAACATACCAGAGACAATCTGCTTTTCAGTTAAGAAGAGTGTTTTTCCAACATTATTTTCAGCCAATTATAAATTAAGGCCTTAAGATAATAGAAGCAAGAAATACTGGCCTTCTTTTACTTTGTTCCTTATGGCTCTCTTAGTGAACTACATTTACAGTGAATTCATAAGAATGCAGTTTGCATTTGATCTGTACATTGTAATCAGATTTTAGTGGACATTTTAACTGATCAAGAGCTAAATAAATTTTCATTTTTAGTAAATTTTTCTGTGCTATTTTTATAGGCATAAACCTTGTGCTATTGCAACTTTGTAAACCTGTCTCTTCATCTCATTAGCATTCTGTAGATGAAATTTTCCTTAAAACTACTTTTATATGTATATAATTAATTTTTTTTCTTTTCATTTTTAATATCATAGTGAATTACACTTGTAGGTTATTTAAATCTCTTGACAATCCATTTAAATATGTGAGATTTTTTGAAATGTGTTTCTCTTTTGAAAGGATTTTTCCAGCACGTGAACTGGTGAGCCTCCTTGTACTAGGTATTACAAAAGAAAAATAGTTGATGTGAAGGAAAAGGAAATCTGAATTGTAGAAGTTTTTTCACAGAGTTGTCAGATACTTAAAATTCTGCATTCAGTGTTTTGGCAGTTGTTCATACGTGAGGTAAAGATACTCAGTTATTATCAACGTGTTTGGCTTTAAATAGCAGTCAAGCAAAATTCATTATAAAAATGCAAATCAGGCTAATGGAAGTCTGCAATGCTGCTGAATCATTTTCTCTAAATAGCAAGAAGGAATCCTGTATGATCTTAACTTGTCCACTCAAAAGTGGCACTATGACAATTGACAATGAATGGCACCAAACAGTGAGAAAAATATACATTTTAAATTGTTTGTTATGTTAATAGATATGCCACCATGGGGATGTACTGCTTTTTCTCTGAAGATAGAAATTATTAACAGGATGTTATCTCTCTTTTCTGAATTTGCAAAGAAAAAATGCTGCTCTGCGTTCCTGATGTCCTTCCTCCATGCTTCTGTCAGGGTTAGCTTTTTATTTGTTATTATAATACTCATTTAAATGTTTTTTGAATACCTGTGAAGCTGCAGTTTGCAGTACACAAATACTGAAAGATTTTTATATCATAATCAAAAATTGCTAACACTCAGGAGAATTTTTTTTGGTTCTTCTATAGAAAACTAATACTTAGCTGTGTTTCCTTTTTTTGTTTTTTCATGTGTTTTTCCTCCTCATAAGTGATTAATGTTTCGTATCAAGATTCAACAGAGCTGTCATTCTAGCCTTGCTGAAATAACAAGAACTGACAAAATAAATAATGGTCAGGCTTTTGGATTTCCAAAAACTTTAATACAACTGAATGAGGGATGAAATATGGGAGAGGCATCCATTAAGGTTTCTGAAAAATCTTTTTGTAGGCTGGAACTTCATTTTTTAATTAATTAGTCCCACTGATTATTTCAGGTCCCTGTATTTTGTTGGTTGTCCTCACTGAAATCTAGTTGCTGTGAAATACGTTGAAATTTAAAGGGTGGCTTCTTTGCATAAATTAATAATTTTGCTAGTTTTTGCTATAATTATTTAATAAATTAACTGTTCTGTGCTTTCAAGAAATAATGAACTGGCAGTAAGGTGTTGTTTCAGTGAGCTGTTATTTCTTGTATTTCTGCATAGGCCTTTTTTTTCTTTTCTGTGAGAACTGTGCTATTGATTTATGTCCTAGTAAACTTACAGCATTTGGGCTGGCTATAAAAGCCTGCTTGTCCTGACACATCCTTTAATACGGTGTCTGCAGTTGTGTGTACATGTTTCATACATGTAAATGACAGCTGTCAGATTGCTAATTTCATTTTTCAGTGGGCAAATACTATCAAATTCCATGGATACAGCCTTACAAACAGATGAATACAAATGTTTTCAGCTGCAAGCATTGTGGCATAGATTCCCTTCATGACTTTATTTCTCAGTTAGCACTGCCTTTGTACTTCTTATCCACTACTTGTTAAAGATGCACTACTCGTTTCTTCTTTTGCTGAGTAAGACTCTTTCAGGTTTCTTTAATTCCCAATTAGCTTTTCTTTGCTAATAGTGTAATTAATGCCTGAAATAGCACTGTAGCTCTGAAGGTTGAAATCATCACAAAGTCAGCAGCTGTTGCTATGTGTTGTTCCATACATTTGTATAGCTTTTAATGAAAATGTGCTGCGATTTCTTGCAACTGGGTATTTTAAGCATGGTAGCTTCCTTGTCCAAACTGCATGCTAATAGAGGCTGTGTGGAAATAATCACTGTCATGCCTGAGAAACTGCTTTTTATTGTGAATTAGGCTACATTTAGTGCCCTGAAACTCCCTCAGCACACCATATTTGAGTTTCAGTAGCAAAGTATTCAGGCAACACTTTTACTTCATCCCATTTTTCCTTGTTAGGGATTTAGAGCCCAGAGTGTATCCCAGGGTTGCAGCCTTGCCTGCCAGAAATATTACTTCTACCACCCTATCCTGAACAGCAAAACCCACCATTATTGGGACATTAGTGGGAGGAAGTGCTCTGTAAAGAGCAGCAGTGTCTCTTTTTGTCCCACAACTGCAGCAGAAAGGGAAGGTAGAACATAGCACCGCTCACTTCCCGTTTTGATTTGGACTCCTCTTCTGACTTCCCACCACACCTTGTCCATCTCCCTGAAAAGCTGAGAAAGGACAGGTCAGGTGTCAGTCCAACAGCCCTCAAGCCAAGCAGTCCAGGCTAATGAGCATTCCTCTTTCTTGGAAAACAGCAATAAAAGTGTCCATATAAATAAAAATGGCTTTGTATTTCAGCATTGCTTACAAGTTTAACTGTTAATCTTTGCCTTTATTTCTCCTGGATATGTATAATTCATGTCAGTATTTATCAAAGTATTTCTTTCTTGCTATATTCTATGCTATTTCTCTGTGCTCTCAAAAGTAACAGGATTATTGTTAAATTACTGCTTTTAACTGAAATAGAGAGATCATTTTATTAGTTTTTCATGACTGCAAGTGGGTGTATTCTCTTCTTAATGAAACCCCACCCAGCAAGGAAAGTTACTTGAGAGAGGCTTGCCCCTCTGCATGTATTTTTCTGCTTGAAATTTGAACAAATTATCCAGAAGGATTTTGAAGGTGTTCCTATATCTCATTATGAATTCTGTGCAATGCAAAAATCTCAACTTTATTTTTGTCTCAGAAGTACACATCTGATATAAAGTTCCCTTTGGCAAGGAAAAGAGATTTTAGGATTCCACAAATCCAAAATCTTTTGCTTATGGCTACGTCCCAGTTGAAGCGTTAGGTTTTCCTTGGAGATCTTTCAGAGCCAGGAACATGATTCTTTCAGCAGGGTATGGTGCACATCAGTTTCCTGTTTAAGCTGGTTCATTCTCCAGAGATGTGAAGAAATGTGTTGTTCAGCCTGGCAGTACTAATCCAAAGAGACACAAAAGGGAAGGATGGGACCCCAAAGTTTGGAAGAATGAAAGTGTAGATGCTGATGCAGTGAGATTTGGTAAATCAGTTATGGTTTTATTTTTATTAAAAAAGCAGAAACTTGAATATTTCAAAATCATATAACAACATTTGTATTTTGATTATATCTCTTTCACACAATGGCTGTCTTCTTTCTTCTGGGACGCAAGAGGAATGTAAATCTACTCATTATTTTCAAAGAATCTCATACTTACTTCAGAAGAATGGAAGAAGCAAATTAACACTACTTTGTTCTTTACACCTACCTCTGACAGTACACAACAGCAATTAAAAAATTAATTGTGTGAGCTGGCTACTGTTAGTTCATGTAAAAGCAAGTGCTGTACTTTTTGTCTAGGCCTGAAAAAAGATGAGTCCTTTAGCCTCACTTTTTCTCATGTTGCATGACTCTCTCAGTAAGCACTGAGACAACTGCCTCCATTCATGGGCCTTGTCTCTGTCTGTCCTTCCAGGGGTCACAAGCGCAAGCTGGATGAAGATGATGCTGCCAGTGAATCCAGTAAAGAATCCAGCAATGAAGATGAGGAAGGAAGCAGTTCTGAAGCAGATGAAATGGCAGCAGCACTTGAAGCTGAATTGAATGACTTCATGTGAGGTTCACACAGAAGACAGAATTTGTAATTCTACTTCTCATAAACAGATCGGACTGCAGATGAGTCCCTTATGTCAGTACTCAATGTTTTTCCAAAATGTGTGTGTATATTTTGCAAAGCAACTCAAGAGGTGAATACGTTATTTTACAAATTCAGAAATAGATGTTTTTAAGTTGTTTTACTAAAGGAATATATACTTTTTTAAGCAAAAAAAAAAGTATTAAATGGGACATGGTGTGCTATGCCAAAGACATGTTAGGAGCTCTGCAGAACCTTCATGTATGGGACAGTGGTACAAAGATTTGTGATTAAACACACATCAGGTTTCTAAAAATATTGCAGGCTGTGGTTTATGGGTTATAATCTTCAAAAAAAAGGTGGAGATAAAGGAGATGGAATTGTCTGGGTAGTACAGCAGGAACCTGATGAACTGGTCATCCTTTTCCACAAATAAAGCTATCAAATATAAAAGGATTTTTGAAATAAAAAAGAACTATTTATATTTGTATAGAAACAGAGAATGTGATATGCAAGCTTTGTGAACTCTGCACTTGACCCACCTGTCATTTGCTTGTAAGCGAATACATAGTGGTTAACATTCATGGTTTTAGGTTACTTTGTTGAATAGTTGGGTTCTTTAGAGACATCGTTTAGATTTTTAACTTTTCTTCTCTGTAACCAGAAATTTAGTGCAGCAGACTGTGTGGTCCTGTACTGCCACAAGATGCATATTCAGCCATTTGTGTTGTCTTGGAAAGAACAAGTGCTACTTCAGTCTAGATAGAATTTAATTTCTTTGACAAGAGATCTGATGTAAAGTTTTTGTATATTCTATTTCATATTTGACCCACAAAACAGATTTTCTTTCATTTAATAAAGGTTCATTTTGTATGCTTTGTTTCTCTTTCCTGTTCATTTCCTTCCATCAAACATAAGGGACTTTTCTGTATTATCTTTCCTTTATTCTGCATGAAAATAATGAAAAACATTGAAAGCAGGTGCAAATTTGTAGATTCAGTCAGGTAGCTGAAGGACGGAAGAGAAACACTGGCTCAGAAGATTCATGGACTCTACCATCTGACTTTTCTCAGGTGTCTTTGACTGGCCTCTGAAATTACTGTAAGAGTTGTTGCTCTGGTGTGGAATTTCTGTGGCTAGGACCATCATTTATTCTCAATTGTTAGCAACTGGAGATTGAATCCTTTTAACAATGCATTTGCAAAAGCAGACTCGTTAGTTTGTATGTCATGCTTAAAAGGGAGTATACTCTGGTGCAGAAATACATTATTTTTCTACTTAGCAGTAAAACAGAACATTTCAGCAGAATCTCAGCTGCTTTAGAAATAGCATTCTAATTTTAAAGCTTCATAACAACAATAAAAGGAAGACTGAGAAAATACAAGAGCCTTTTCAGATTAATACTGCTTTTCCACTTCAGAATGCAAAGTCAGCATCCACAGACAAAAATAGTGGATTTTGTGGGAAAACACTCAGTTTCCTGGACATCTGCACAGGTACCACACAGCTGAATGCTACAATGCCCTGCCTGCTGTAGCTCTCCATGAAAACAAGCAGGATGTCTCCAAGTGACTTTTCATCATATAAGAGAAGAAAAAGACTAATGCTTGTAAAATAGGAAGTCAAAATACTTTCTTTTTTTTTCATCAACCTGATTGCAGCATCCCCAGCTACCAGAGTATGACTCCTTGCAATTAAATACTAAAGTGCCAGGGATTGTGGGGCGTGTTTTGTGTTTTCTTAAAACCCCACTTGAAATAATGTGAAATAACATCGGCTTTCTGGGTCACTGTGATGCTGCAAATGACTTGACAGCACAAATTTCAGCAGAGACTTGTTCTGGCTGATGGTCTTTTCCAGTCACGCAACTCTGGGGCAGCATTTAAGCTGTGAACATAAACGCAGCCAGCGAGCAAAGCTGGGCTTTGCTGGGTGCCACGTCCCTGGCACCACAGCTGCCTCACAGTGCTGGTGGGGGCATTCTCTGTGGACAGCCTCTCTGGTGAGGAAGGCTGTATCTTCCTCCCAGTGTTGTTTTGTGGATCATGGTTCAGCTGGTGGAGGGGGTGGTCTGAGGAGGAGTCCTGAAAGCCGTCAGCACTCCAGTATCTCTTAACAATCCCTGCCCTCCAGTCCTTGGAGTAGAGGGCACCTAGCACAGGGAGGATTGAGAGCCACCAACTCACTGCTCACTGTCAGAGCAGCCCAGAAGGCATCAAGCCTGCTTTCTGCTGAAAAGTAGCCTCCTGCTCAGTCAGGTGTCTGCGCTGAGCGCACTGGTCACCAGTCTGCACAGGTGGGAGAGGGAAGTGGAAACTGAAGATTTAATAGATGGTGAGTTAAATGCCCATTCTAACCTGCCAGCAAGAAGTCTCTGGATGTATAAAGTTGTCACTCACTCCCACTAGCTTACACGTTTTTGAAGGTGCAGGATCATCCCAGGAAAAGCAACAAATGTGCTTGGTGAAATGAATTTAACTCTTCATTAAGTGACCTAGATATTTTGACTGGGTGTTTTATCCTGCCTTCTTGCCCTACTTCTGTACATTTGGTAGCTAACAAGGACCTGCTGCCTGCGAGGGCACTCTGACAGCTGAAGCAGAGACCAGATTCCCAGTGAGGCTGCTGAATTCACTGGGCAGTACTGGTTTCTGAAATGGTTTCAGGTGTGGAAATAAGCACAGAAAGGGCACCTTGCTTCATCACGCTTTCTAAGCATGTACTATTACTGCTGGCTAGGAAAGATGGCTCCTAAGGGCTCATAGTTATTAAAGAACTGGTAAGAGCCATCATTTTGATTTAAGGATCAAGAGTTTTACTTTCTCCTTGGCTTGCCCCCACCAGTTCTTAAGAGAATAAAACATCACAGCTCTGATGAGGATCATAGAATAGTTTGGGTTGGAAGGGACCCTTAAAGGTCATGTAGTCTAGTCTCCCTGCAATGAGCAGGGACATTTGAACTAGACCAGGTTGCTCAGAGCTTGGTCCAACCTGGCCTCAAATGTTTCCAGGGATGGGGATGTAGTGGGACCTGTGATAAAAGCAAAAAGCATCGTGTAGTGGCCAAGCTTTTCTCCTTGTGCCTGTGCTGGGGATGGGAAGACAAGGCAGCCGTTGCTTAGCACTGAGATGCAAAAAGCTCCAAGCATGCAGATACTTTCACTGTTGGGTTTTGTGCATATGTGAAGTAAGCCTCGAGTTTTCTCAGTGTTAGATAGTAACATCCTCTGTGAAGGGTGGGAAGTCTAAATTTTCTTTCTTGGCACTACTGCTTGCAGAATAGGTGACTGTCTTACAAGCGTGAAAAAATACATACACAAACCTGGAGCTGTACCTAAAGATTTCTCAGCTCTGCCTAATTTTACTACAGTGAACATTGCAGTAGGTGACAAGTCAAAGAATAAATACATAGTGATCTTGTTAAGGAAGTGGATCTCATCATGTAGCTGAAAATTCAGCTTGAGAAGACTCACAGTTCTCACTACCTGCAAGCAAGCTTTTTATACATTTGTTTTTCCTATCCAGTCCCACCTTCTGTTGTCATTTCAGAAGTGTTTGGAGCCCAGCACCAGGCTCAGCTTTCTCTCCTTTCCCTCTCCCAGGAACGGGAGGCAGCAGTATCCAATCCCCCAGGCAGCATCACCTACAGCAGACACACATACCTGTACTTATGGGCTGAGCTGCATGTCCTGTGCCCCTTCTGCTGACCTGGCTTTGAGACAGATGACCTGTAGCAACAAATGGCACAGATAAGTGAAAATACTGCCTTTTTGTAGGCTGGGTGTGAGTGCTTCCATGTGGAAAAAGGAACATCCTTCTTCTAGGAATTTATTCCTCTGTGTGATACAGCTCATAACCATAAAAAAAGGAAAAACCTTTGCTTCTGGTCTGGCCTCCCAGCTGCTGTTAAGTCATTTTCCTCAAGAACCAGGCCAGCTACTTCCCTGGATCTCCTCAGGACCCCCATGAATCCTGTTCTCTTTCTTCTCCAAGGAAAGAGTGTCTGTTGTCATCAATATGTGCATGACAGAATGGCTGAGGTGGGAGTGAACCTTGGAGGTCATCTGGTCTAATCTCCTGCTCAAGCAGGGAGGGTTACCAGTTCACATCCATGTCCATGTCAGTCTGGATGTCTCCAAGGATGGAGAGTCCACAGCCTTTGCTCAGTCAGTCACCTCACAGTAACCTTTTTTAACCTTCTTTTTCTTTAGGGAAAGTGGAAAGGAAAAAAGCGAGCACAAGGAGCATGATTGCTGGCTAAGACAGAGGAGGCTTAAAGTGGGTGTGGCCCTCACCTGAGTGAGTTCCTGAGTGTCTCAAAAGGTGAGAACTTTAGGAGGCATGATTGCCAGAAGCTTGTTTTCTTTCAAGTCCAGAAGCAGACACTGTACTGGAAAATCCTCTACCACATGTTAATGCGAGTGTGGATTTTAATAAATATGTTATGGGGTTTTTGAACCACTTGAGATTTTATTTGGGAACAGGACTTGAGAAGGATGTCAGGCACCTGGAACACAAGATTGCTAGAACTGTGGAGAAAGAGACAAGAACTATAAACCAAGCCCTCTTTTGCACAAACTCTATTTCTGGTACAGCAAATTATTCCTTTCACTCCTCTCATTCTTCGTGACTTTCTCTTTTTGCTGGAGAGTGGCAGAAATGCCCTGTGACCTGATCCTGGGGGAGGGTGGGCTTGGCATAGACCCCAACTCCAGAGCACTCAGATCTTTTACTTAGCAAGATGGGGGCTGGTTTTGACTCAGATTGTGTTGTGTGCACTGAGCAGAGGGTGGGTTTGATGTGTTTGCAGTACTTGACATTGCTGACTTGCACAGGCCCTTTTAAATCCTCTGGAGTTCTCATCCGTGCAGGTCTCATGCCCACAGAGCCTGTGCTGCCACCCCATGAGTCAGAGCTCCCTTGGCAGAGGATGATTAATTCTCTTTTCTTTCCATACTCCATCCTAACTCTGTTCCCTGAAAAGACAAGGAGCCATATCTGGTAGATATAAGAATGTATAACACTTCTAAAGATCTCCATCCCAAGATGAAACTGGACTGACATAGTCATTGGGTGGGTTTAGAGGCACTGTAAAGGTAGAGCAGATGCTAACCTGAAACAACAGAGGTAAAAGGGCATTTTGTTGCCCTATATGTGGGATGGACAGCTGTGTCCATGGATTCCTTCCCTGTGCTGTCCTCCTCCACTGAGCAGTACTCCACAAGTCAGTGCATCTCACCAGGAGGCTGGGAAGCAGAATAAAGACAGACCTTCCTCCTGAGGCACCACTGCCATCTTCCTGAGCCAAACTCTCACCAGAGCTAGCAGACAGTAACCATATTGCAAAGTCATGTAGGTTTAATAGGTGGTGACAAGACCCCATCCTTTTCTAAGTCTGTTCTTGAAGCGGTGCAGTTCTCCTCTGTCCCTTCTACATCTGCCAGGGGAAGCCTTGAAAAACTGAATCAGGGCTCTACTGACAGTAATCATGAGGGAGAAATCTTGACCAAGGACCGTCAGAACAGCTGGGTCCTCCTTCGTTTTCCTTCTCTACAGGAGACCAACATCTCTAAGTCCCCAAGACTGTTTGCCTGTCAGATTTTGGATGTTGTTGCTCCTTCACAATAATCACTGTTCTTGCTGGAGTACAAACTACCATTGCTATTGATCAATTGTAAGGGGCAAAGCCTGTAGGCAACAGCCTCCTCCTCATGCTGCCTTCAGATCAGGCACTGGTGCTTTTCTGGCAGGGAGCAGAGCAAGAAGTCAGAAAAACTTCTTATCTTTTCAGATCTACCACTATGGATACATATGACCCTTTCAGGACGTAAGTATTAAATATGTCACTTAGTTCCAATATAAATGGTGCTTGGGAGATTCTCTGTTTTAATTAAGTGGATGAGTTTGGTCCTCAGAGAGCTCAACATGTCCTTGGGTGAATAAATGTTTTAATAATTCAAATTTGTCTCTCATAATCTTATAGCTGCAACCCACAGAAAAGCTTTCTTTTCACTGACACTGAATACCAAATGAAGAGCTACTCCATCTGATTCCTCTGCTTTCTGCTTTCTGTCCTTGGATCCAAGCTCTCAGCCAGCATCTCAAAGGTGAGAGCCCCACCATAGGACCCATATGTCCACAGGACACGGCCATCAGCTGGATCCTCCTCGGGTCTCCTCCCTGCAGGGGCTGCCTGTGGAAGCCTCTGAGCCTACCTCAGAACAGCAGCTGTGCATCTTCCAGCATCCATCTGCTTCACTGACCATCACCTTTCCCTCGCTGGTGGAAAAGGCTTTCAGCTTGCTGGCACAAAGCACATTTTCCCCTGCAGCTGGCTCCTCCTGTCAGCAACCCAAGACACTTTCCAGCGCTTTAGTTTTGGCACTTTAAATCTCTCTTATTTTTTAAAATTCCTAAGACAGCTAAGGAGGTGAAAGCAGATCCCTGGTGGGCTGTGGGATGGAAAAGAAAGAAACTTAAGAGTCTGAAAGTTGTGCATTACCAGAAGAACTCATCTCTGACTACAGAGGCTATACTTGGTGTGCATCCATCTGAACATACCCACCAGGCAAGCAAAGGTGAACAAAGGCTGGAGGCTGTTTCCTTACATGAGAGGGTCTCTAAGGTGAAAGAAGAGGGCAAAACAGAGGTTCATTCGATCGGGAATTCTCCTCCACAGAGTGTGCCCAGGGCTGTATCAGCCCAACACCTACAGTGTCCCTGCAGCTTGAGCCGCAGCCCGTGCACAGGCCACCGAGCAGAGCGCCTCGTTGGCTTCGCTACAGGAAGGTGCCCGTAGGTGCAGACCGGGGCACAGCAGGGGTTAATTTCAGCTGTGGCCTTACATAACTTTTAATTGCCTGCATTTGACATCTGCGAGGCAAAGGCACTAACAGCCGCAGTGGAAGTGCTGAGGAATAAGTCCGTGAGTAATTCCTGACTGATCCCCAGCTCGTATCGTTTACCTCGTTGCGGGACTGCCTGCAGCCTTCAGCTGCTCTCTGCTTCCCCAGAGCTCCGAGACTCCTCTGGCCCTGCTCCGCGGCCCTGCTCAGCCGCGCTCCCAGCGCGGATCCGGCACCGCCTCCCCCACGCCCGCGGACGCCGAGTTGCAGTGAAGACAACCCGAGCGCTCCGCGGCGGGGATGCAGCCCAAAATGTGCGATGTGCGATGTCCAAAAAACAGCCCTGGCCACGGCGCTTTGCTGTGGTGCAGCACAGGCTGAGACACGAGCGGCAGCGCAGGAACAGCTGCTGCTTGCAGAGAGCAGTGACAAAAAGGAGAGGGACAGATGGCAACTGTGCTGGGGCTCGCTCACCTGGGCCGGCAGCCGGCCCGGAGCGGGGCATTGCGGGCCCCTCACACGGCGCAGTCACTGGGGCGCTGCAGGGTGTCCGGAGAAGGGCGAGGAAGCTGGGGAAGGTCTGGAGCACAAGTCCAGCCAAGAGGGGCTGAGGGAGCTGGGGGGGTTCAGTCTGGAGAAAAGGAGGCTCAGAGGGGACCTTGTCACTCTCTATGACTGACTGGAAGGAGGGTGTAGCCAGGTGCGGAGTGGCTCCTTTTCCCAAGTAGCAAGGGGTAGGACAAGAGGAATGAACTTCAAGTTGTGCCAGAGGAGGTTTACTTCGATCTTAGGAAAAATTCTTTACTGGAAGGATGGTCAGGTGTTGGAACAAGTTGTCCAGAGGGAAGTGTTCAAAAGGCACATGGATGTGGCACCAGGAAACATGGTTCAGTGGTGGACTTGGCAGTGCTGGGTCAACAGGTTCAGTGAGCTAAGAGGTGTTTTCCAACCTAAGCTGTTCTATAAACCAATGATACAGCCCCTGCCTGTGGGTCTCTGCCTGGGTTTGGGTGAAGCAGGTCCTCACAGTCAGCAATGAGCTCCATCTCCCGACAGCCTCATCTGGAATCCAGGCCTTAGTATTAGGGGCACAAAATGTGTTGCTTTTCTTAGATTCCCCCATTGCTTGTTGTCTTTGTGCTGCAAAGGGCTGTGGGACACCATGAAGCTCCCAGAAGCAGCTCCTGCCTGGTGGAAACTGCTGTGTCTCCCTTGATGGAAACCCTGGAGCCCTCCAAGGGGCTCACAAGGGCTGAGGAGGTGGTCTCTGGCATCTCTGGAAGCTATTATGGACCACTTTTCAGATCAGAAGTAAGAATTAACATTAATTCAGGATCCTCTTCTGTGTCATTGTGGAAGTATTTGGAAACCTAGAGAGCACAAACGAAAAGCTGCTTTCATTGTGCAGGGTTTCCTAACATGACACTGAAGGCTCACTGCTTGTAGCTCTCATGCTGTGATGTTTGCCTGGCTTTCTTGGCAGATACTTAGCTAATCGTTACCATTTAATACCTTTGTATCTGCAGGTATTTCTGCAGCGCTCCTGTGACACACTGCTGCTATTGGCTGTAACCAACTCTCCATTTTAAACAGCTGAGTCTATGAACTACAGGAATTTCAACTTGCACTTTAGGAATGTGAATTTTCTTCTCTACTCTTTCAGGTTGTGAAGCAAACTTTGAAATAATGTCCTGCCTTCACTGTGAAAAAGCTCAGCAGCTCAGCCACAAGTATACCAGGTGATTTTTAAGCTAAGCACACAGCTTCATGGGGGTTTACATGCAATTTTGAATGTGAGGGGCTATGAATAATAATAGTAGTCTTGAGGCAACGAGGTGTAATGAGGTAAATAATATGAGATTTTCCCACTGAGTTGAAATGAGACTCCTTCAAATCTTTTGTGAAATTTTGACACAGCTCAAAGAAACATTTTCTGAGGAGCATGTGGGCTGCAATACTGGGAGTAGATTCTTCCAGTGTTAACAAGGATACTGCGTCAGAAATTACATCCAAGCATTTTCAGAGCTGAATATCTTATAAATATATTCTTTATGTTCTGATGTGTGAGATTGAGCACAGGAGGGTGCATCTGTTTTCCAGCAGAGAGGATCTGAATGATGCAGTTTGAAGAGAGGAGCTATAGCTCAAAGATGAAATCTTGCTATGAAGTATCCTACAAAACAAGAAAGTTAGGCCAAGATTCAGAATATTTGGGGTGAGAGGGATGCAAATCATACCACAGACTAGTGACTTCAATGCAGTGGTATTGATGCCTTCTGGAGGCTGACCTGGAACAGAGACTAGACAGAGCAAAAGGATAAAGCAGGGATTTATTAAAAGGCCTCAGTGGGTACACCTGGGCAGCACAAGAGCCCAGCTGGTTCACCCAAGGTTCACCCCAAAATAGTCATAACATGGGTGACCAGTCACGAGGTCTCACACTTTTATAAGTTCTGGCCCATTAGCCTATTATAGTCAATTGTCCAACCACAGCTTCAGGTTATGAAGCGCCATCCTCCTGGTTTTTTCTTCTCCCTTCACTGCTGGGTTCATTCTTGGGCCTGAAAGTTGTCCTTGGTATCGAGCTAGAGAAGGAATTGTTTCGTCTATCTACTCTGTGAAGAGAGCTTAGTAGCACTCAATATGAAACCTAAAGCTACCCACTAAAACAGCACAGAATCTAAAAAATATAAAAGCCAAAACTTAAGGCATCAGTATGAATACAAGTCCTTCACAAAACTCATGAGTATCCTTTGTTTCAGTCAGCTTTGCCCCCATAAAGACTACCTGAGATGCAGGCTCTGAGTGAAAATCATCCAGGGCAATCAGTAGAATTTCCACTTGCTATTCCCTTACCATTATCTTGGCATTTTGGGCCAAATATTTAAACATATTTCTAATGTCCCATGTTGAAACTATCGACATGCAGTTCTTCATCAGTGCTTTCAAGAGGCCCCCGTTCCGCTGGCTGCCTGTGTGCACACAGACTGGCTGATTAAAACAAGAGTATATTCAGTTTGCATCTGTTCCTCCTCTGTCTTTTCATGCTTTAAGCTTGAAGCCATTTTAAAAATTGTGTGAGGTGCTGTGCCTGAGTGAGGGCAAACCCCAGCACCAACACAGGCTGGAGGATGAAGAGATGGAGAGCAGCCCTGCAGAGAAGGACTCCGAGGTGCTGGCGGAGGAGAGGCTGGACATGACCCAGCAAGGTGCACTTGCAGTCTAGAAAACAAATCCTGTCCTGGGCTGCATCAAAAGCAGCGTGGGCAGCAGGGCAAGGAAGGGGATTCCGCCCTTCTGCTCTGCTCTGCTCTGCTCTGCTCTGCTCTGCTCTGCTCTGCCCTGGTGAAAGCCCACCTGGAGCAATGCATCCAGCTCTGGGGTCCCGAGCACCTGCTGGAGCAAGCCCAGAGGAGGGCCACAAATATGGAGCATCTCTCCTATGAAGACAAGACTGAGAGAGCTGGGATTGTTCAGCCTGAAGAAGGGAAAGCTTCAGGGAGCCTTCATTGCAGCCTTTCAATACTTACAGGGGGCTTATAAAAAAGGTGAGAACAGACTACTTAGCAGGGCCTGCTGGGGCAGGACAAAGGGTAGTGGTTGTAAACTACAACCACTACAAGAGGAGGGTAAATTTGGACTAGATACAAGGAAGAAATTTCTTATGGAGAGAGAGGTGAAACACTGGAACAGGTTGCCCAGAGAAGCTGTGGATGTCACATCCTGGGGGCTGAACAGGGCTCTGAGCAACCTGGTCTAGTTGAAGACGTCCCTGCTTAATGTAGGGAGGGTATTAGACTAGGTGGGCTTTCAAGGTCCCTTCCAACTCAGACTATTCTATCATTCTATGAAAAACATCAAGGCTCTGAAGCTGAGCTTCTGCACCAAGTTGATTTGAAGAATAAATTTTGAAAATATAAAAATAGGCTTTTAGCAGCCTGCCTGACAGAGGCAGAGACATTGTGTGGGCAAACTGTTCCAGAACACGGCTGTGCAATGGTTATTAAGAGCTATACTGCCATAATAACAGTGCTGGGAGCTTTCCTTAGTAAAGAATGATAAGCAAATTTCAACTTCTGCCTCGCTGAGACCTGGAGGCAGCACTGTGCTTGGTTAGCTCTGGTGCATTATCCTATAATAGCTAAGCAATATACTTTGAGTGAAGGTTGAATAATAGTGTTTTCTCTTCCCTCTCCCCCCCCACACCACTTTACTTTCAGAATAGTATCTTCCATTGTTGGTTATTGTCATTATCAACTGATTTCCCCAACGACTGCTCTAACCATCATTTCTAGCTTCTGGGCATTAAGCAAAGATTGCTGCAGCATAATTGGATTAATTTAGAGACTGGCTTTGAACAGCATAATTGATTTGAATTTTATTCTGTTCTCTCTAGCCACTTTTTTTCACTAGGAATTGCAATGCCTGTGAGCCTGGGCATGGACTCGAGTCTTCTACAGGAAAAGTCTTTTTGAGTGGGAGCCCCTCCTTGCTACATGGGTACCTTCACCCATGCTCCATGCATCCCTCTATCCCATGCTCTACTGGGCAAGGGTTCCTGCTGAGCTTCATGTCCCTTCCTTCTGCACCCTTTGCAAGGGCTTCTGGTGCCAGAGGAGTCATGAACCAACTCACTTCTCCACCATCACTGCAGGGGTTGCTTCGTGCTGCAGGAAGGGTTTTGTTCTCTGACACAACACCTGTCATTGCTGTGACACGTGGGGACATGGACCCTGCTTCAGGGATGCTCTGCTGTCCCCAGATGGACTCTGCCTCAGGGATGCTTTATGGCACACTTGGTTCTAACATCGCAGGGGCCTTTCCAGGCATTTAGCTGGACTGCTGTACCCAGCTCAGCAAAATGGCTTCTGATTGGGTTTTGATTCTGTGTCTCACAGATCTGGGTGTGGACTAGGGAGTACCCTGTGGATGCTGCAGCAGGGCCTGTGGGTGCCTGGGCAGGTCCCTGAAGCAGGATGCACTCACCAGGGATTCCCAAAACACGTTTCATGGTTCACTACAAAGCTTTTTTTTTCTTTGAAAACATCTTCTCTTGATTTTCACCACACATCTTCACTGACTGTTAGAAAATGAAAAGGTTTTTAACTATAAATTAGAATAATTATGAAAATCTTGTCTGAGTAACATGGCTGCAGACCATTCTCCTCAGAGTAGCTCTGAGGTCCCTGTGCCATTTCAGCTCCTCTCAGCTGACTGCAGAGGTTGGCAGAGGTGTTCAGTGTGTGCCCTTCCTGCTATGGGAAGGGGTTTCCCTGGGATGTTTGGGCAGTGATTACCTTGAAGATGGAGATGCCCAGGACTAGGAGAGGATCCCTAGCATGAATCACTCAGGCTTGTACCACCTGTCACAACTTACACACAGTGCATTGGACTTTTGCATTCCCAACAAGCCCAAGATTGCCATCCCACTAATTTCAGCAGATCCAGGATGTCCTTGCCACACCTTTGGAGAGCACTTGGCTCTCATATTCATGCATGGCAGCACGCTGCTGTGACCACATCCCGTCATGCCCTCTCAAAGTAGAAAAGGAAAAGGGATACAACTGTGTTACAGCTTCCCACTCCAGTGCTAAGGAACAACAGAACTAAAGCAGTGTTGGCCCTTGTCCTTCTTATTGTTTTGGTGAAAGGGAATGGTGCTGCCCAACATAAAATTCAGTCCTCTGAAAGCCACTAGATTTTGTGCCTGCAGCAACCTGGTATCCTATTTCCAAATAAATCAGAGACAGAAGGAATGGAGACAAGTCAAATCCCATTGCCCAGTGATTCAGGGCACTCCCTTGGAAAATCAGCTGCTCCTCACCTGTCAGCATCTGCTGCAGGCATCAGCCTTGGGTGCACACCCCCTTCCTTCGCTGCTGCCTGCAGGTGCCACAAGGCAAAAAAACACCTATCCTGCTTTTCCATAGAAAACTGCATATGTGCACTTGCAGGTGGAATTCATGTCCTTTAGCACACAAAGGCCATGATCATTGTAGGACTGTTCATGAAAATATAGTTGCTATAAGGCACACAATACATTTTCCCGCTTCTGCTTCATATCATGTTGTAATAAAGTTCTTGATTATTTAGTAGAGTTAGAGGAATATATCCACACTAACAGCATTAGCCTCTTCCTTAGAGTAATGTTTTGCTGGAGTAACATCCAGCAAACTGATGCCTAGGAAGCTTTTCCTTCCAATATCTGAGCAATAGTTCTTAGGGGCCAGCTTTGCCAGCTTTGCCAGCTCTTTCACTAACATTACTACTTGTACTCCTCAGATGCCAAGATTGTCACAAACACTTCAATCTTTTGTGCTCTTAGCTCTCAGGATTTTGTAGGAGGCACACCTTTAATCCTTTGCCTTTTGGGTTTTGCTTCCAGCCTTCCAGGTTCTCCCTGGTAGCACAAAGCCAAGAAGAGAAAATGGGACTGCAAAAGTGATGCTGTTGGGCACACACAGTGCCCCACAAAAACTCCTCTTCCCAGTGCCAGGAAAACTTCATCCCTTGCCCATATTCACCTATTCCTCCTCTTCTCTCTCAGTTAGTCATGCTTGCCTCCTCACATACACACTTCTTCCATGCAGATGTTACAATTTGTCAGGATGTAACGCACTGGAAGATTTCTTTTCCCTCCTCCACAAACACCTAAACTTATCCTCAATTACCTAGCTAATCCATCTGTAAGATCCAAATGTCCCCAGCGTTTGGGGGTGTTTGGGTTTGGGCTTCTGATTCAGGCTTATCTTAGAGAAAACATTGAAAGGTCACTGCATTTTAATTCATCCAGCAAATGAAGCTCGAAGGTGCTCGGTGCTACTGTCAGAATGTGCTGCCTAAACCAATATCTACTTGCAAACCTGGTGGGACTAATTCAGGCCTGACAGAGTTTTATGTAAGTATTGTTTTACTTTTAATGTTCTCTTTACTACTCATTGCTTCTTTAAATCCCACCAAAGACAGGTTCTCTCACAAGATGATGCCTTGGCACATTCACTCAATGATATTGACTTCCCAGTGGTATCAGGGGAATAAACCAGGAGATTAAACTGTCCAATCAATTGCCCTCCTGCCTGTGTTATGTGCGTTATTTCCCACCGTGCACATTCAACATTTCACTCTGTGACCATTAACGCAGTGGGTGCTGTTAGACAATGAAATGTTAGACAGCAGCACGCTAATAAAGGGTTTAATGAATAACATGATATCCTATCCTTACCAGCAGCTGCAGAAGAGCTGGTCTGGGGAAACAGGGACTGTGTGGTGGGACATTTTGTACAGGAAATAGGGACATGCGTGCTAATAAGCAAATGCTCTTTTATCACAGGGTTGGTGTGGAAACATCGACCTGGAGAGAAAACTGAGTTTGAGGGAAATATCCCCCTGGTTTAGAGAGGTAGACAGAGCAGGAATTACCTCCCAACAACTTGTTTTTGATGCCATATGGCTTAACATCTCAGCAGGACATTAATGCCAAGAAATTTAACAAGACTTTTTCTGCACTGCCAGGTTGCCAAGTGCTACTCCTTGCTCCCCAAATCTGCCATTCAAATCTTACCTGCAGCTCTCTTCTGCTTTGTGAAACATGACACAAAACTGCACTTCTTCCCAAGGAGAGGTTTCAGCTTTGCAGCTGCCCCATTTGGGCTTCTCACTCCCAGCTGACACCCTTTCCCATCGATGGTCTTGTACTTGCCAGGCTAGAGAACTCCCATGGGCATCCTCTGGACAATCTGGATTTGGCAAAGCTGGATTTGTGAAACAAGCAGCACCATTCTTCTGGCACAGACTCACTGCTTGTCCAGCAAAGACTTGAACCAAGGAAGGGAAAGACTGACTTCTGATGGGATGGGAAGTAATTTATGCCCAAAGGAACCTCATAGGGAGTGAGAAGCAATTTTCCAGCTATGGACAGGGCAGAGGCATAGGGATGCCACCAGCCAGGGTTTACACATGCAACTGGCTTGCTACTGCCTTGTGACATCCCTGTGGAGAGAAGTGAAGGGCTGAGGAAGGGCAAGGGGACATCAGCCACTTCCAGCTGGGCAGCTGAAGCTGCCCACTCCTGGCTCTGCTCTCTTGCACATTTTTTCTCAGGTTTTCAGTGGGCCAAGTGGAGTTTCTTTCATTATGTCTCCTGCAAGATCACAATGCAACCTAATGGTATGCTGTTAGAAAGGGGCTGTTGACATATGGTCTGACCTCCTATTTACCTAGTTTCACCTATTCATTTATGCTTGCTTTTAATTAGCTGGTGAAGTCTCTTTATCAACATTATTTATAGGTTGTGTGTATTTCAAGACTGCTGCTTTGTTCCTAGGCTGTACTTGTCTCTTAATTTTGAAGGCTTTTCATTCTTTCTCATAAATCAAATTTTGGACCTTGATGAATCCATTTGCTGTGCTGATCTGAATTCTCTCTCTTTCATCAGATCTTCTTCATCTCATAAAGAAGTGAACAGGTTATTCCAGGTGTGCCTGTGAGAAGATTTTATCTATATATTCCAGTTTTGTTATATATTTCTCTGGCTGTCTTACCCTGTTATCCTGCATTGAAAGTACAGCCCCCTAAGATTCTTTCTATGTTGTTTCTTTGCAGATTTATTTGATAGCACATGTCTCAGATTTTTCTATCCCCTTGTGAATTAGAAGAGCTTTTCATTTTGATTGAGTTTTAATCCATAGATAGTATCTCATTTTCTCACTTTCTCCCTGTATTTTTTATCTGGGTGAGTTCCATCCTATTTTTTTCATGTCTTCTTTGTATTAGTAATTTCTGTCAATTTAATTTATATGTGACTTCAATTAATATATCCTTCATTCTCCACTCTAGATAATTAGTAAAAGCATAAAAGAACAGATGCATGTTATTTAACAAATGCTTCTACTAGTGTCCCTGCCAACCTATAAGTGGTTACTTCCACCATTTGTTTCTAATGTTTAAATTTATTTATAAAATATGTATGATCATCTCTTAACCCTAGTAAACGATGTTGAGGTGAAGATTTGGTAGACATTCCCATAAAACATTCTACAAATAACTCCAAATATAACAGTAGGAGGAGGTCATAAGAGATGACCATTGCAGTCTCTTTTGTCTGAGCAATCTGTATTACACGTGTTGTTTTCCCAGAGCTGTTTGTTTTGTAATGCTGCTGTTACCTATTAACCTTGGCAAAAAGGGGTACTCAGAAAGGCATGGCATTTCTGTGCTTTGTATATTGACTGATTTATTTTTAAGTTAAATTTTGTGGCTCTGAAAGGACATTGCCTTTCAAAGGAATAATAGATGGTGTTCCTTCTGTGACAAAATTACAGTGAAACACTGGAAATAAAAATTCCTTTTTCTAGCTTCAGGAGCTCCACAAAGCCTTTCCATGACTATTTGTGTTTACAGGTATTGTGGTTTAGGAATTCAGTGTTCCCACTGAAACCATGCTCCACTTGTGCCCCTCACTCACTTCCCACTCCCCCTCCAATTCTCCCGTGTGTCAACTGGAGAGGAGAACTGGAGACACCAAAGGCAAAGATTGTGGCTTGAGATGAGAACAATTTACTGGAAACAGCAATGAGAGAAGAAGCAACTGAACAGTAATGGCAACCATATTAATAACAAAAGTGTACAAGTGAGCAACAGAGTGATTCATGTGCAAACTGCTCACCACAGAATCCAGCCCAACTGCTCCATGCTCCCCCAATGTGTAAAATCAGGTGGGCTGGTATAGAACAATCTCCAAGTCCTAGCCAAGCCCTCTCCTGGCTACTGCAGAAATGAACCCTGTCCTGGCCAGAACCAGGACAGCAATGAAATCCTTCAAAATTCCCTTCCATCTGCTATGGAAGTTGCCTCTATGAAGGTTAAATACTGGGTTTTACAGCATGAATCAGGGTCTTGTTTTTTGAAATGTGATTCAGTTCTTCCAGTAACTTCTTGAAAAATTATTGAATCCCTCCAAGAGTTTTCCTTTTTACAAACCACAAGTACAAGAATTAAAAAAAAAAAAATTGGAATGCACTATAAGCATGCTGTCCCAGAATTGCAAAAAAAAAGGGACATTTTTCTGCTTCAAGAGGAACAAATTATCCCTGTTTCTTCATTAATCTTTGTATAAGCAACAAACTGGTGGACAAGCAGTTACTGATTGCTTTAGTTTATCTCCTCCTGGTTTTGTGGCACCCCCTGCTTACAATATCCCACACTTCACACTAGCAGAAATGGTCCAAAGGCTTTCAAAGACCTGTGGGCCTGTACAGAGAGCACCTGTTCCTTTCTTGGTTTTCCTGGATAGAGCAGGAAATCTGAAAATCCGGCACAATTTTTACTGATCTTTTACCTTCTAGAAAGCCTTGGGCCGTGCCAAATTTCTAAAGTTTACATCTGTGACACCCACACTACCAGAGACCAGCTGAGTTTCATTGATTCTCACCAACTAGTGGGAGAAGTAGGATACTTTCAGATCCCTAGGACACACCTCCCATCCTGATACCAAAGAACGTCTGCAAAGTCTCTAAGTGTTTGCAAAACAATTCCTCATCAATATTTCTTTTAATAACAGGGGGTGAGGCAGGGTGGGGGTGTTCCTGTTCAATTAGAAACAGACTAAAACAGCCCACACATCTCACATTACTATTATTTGCTTGTTTAGAGATCACACCTGCATTTGGTGGAAGCAAAATTTTCCTTTGCCATGGAAGATTTTTCTACAGAGCTATTCAGCATCACCGCCATTCTCCATTCAGAATTAATTTCACATCCTTTGTACCTCGTAAATTGAATTGCAGAATTGCTCACAAAGACACTGTAAAAAAGATAATTCAAAGTTCATAAAGGTCTCAGCTGAGTACTCCCTGTCTGTACAGATAGTTGTGCTGAGGGTAGTTTTGTAGTTTTTGGTTTTGCAGTTTTTGTAGCATCAAATATTTCTAAATGTTTGTTTCTGCAAAATCAAATTCACAGCAAAAAACATAGTGTCAGAAATGCCCTGATTTAATGTAAAATAAACAATGAGACTGAAAAAAATGTTACTGTGGCACATAGTTGTCAGTACACAACTAAAGTGGTTCATAGGTAGCGAGAGGCTGTCAGGGTATATACATTTGTTTTAGACTTTAATTACACAGACCAAGGGGATTGGTCTGACAAAAAACAAAAAGCAATTGTTCTCACTGAATTCAGTGAGTATTTCCCACTGAAGAGATATTACTAAGTGATAGTGCATAATTTTGCTAGGGCAACTTGACCTTTTGGCTTGTTTCTCCCTGGTAATAAGCAAAGCCAATTAATCCCACATGTTGAGCTGATGAGTAATGGTTCCTTGTAGAAACAATGGTGTCACATGCCAGTACATACATCAGCATTAATCTCTATTAATCACACAGAGAACAATAACCTTTTACTGAATTTTGTTTTTCAGTAAGATCCACACCAAACCCCTAGACTGCTGAAACATTGTTCAGGAAACAGAACTGCACTGTAAGCTGAAGAAGTAGATGGAAATTCTGCCACACTGCACACAGACCTGCCTAAACCTGTGCTGAGCTTCACTTCCACATCCACACAGCATAGTGACTGGTTTGATTGGAAACCTGTATCCCTCTTCCTCTGAGATGCCATCTCACCTGTCTGCAGGCTGTCTTGTAAATTCAAGTGCAAGACATTTGGCATACAATTTTTTTAATGCTCACAGGCTCTCCTTTTTGAAAATAGTAAAATATTTAAGCTAGAAGAAAGAAAAGAAATGGAAAAACATTCCCTAAAACTCCAGGAGCTGGCCTGCTCCTTTGCACATTGGCATACATATCTTTTCTTATCTCCTCTGCAGTGAGCTCCTTTCAAATGAGAAATCCTCTTCTGGGTGCAGGGTGCAACTACTGGCTAGTGCTCACTTGGATGCCTCTGACAGACAGAGCTGGCTGCCAGGGGCTGCAAACACCAAGCCAGAAACATGCAGGACATTGGCTTGTTCTTTAAAACACAGGGCACAGAAAAGCACTCTGCTAACCTGGAGTCAGGGAGAGTGATGGTCACAGAAAGAGGGACATTTTAAATGCAGTTGATAACTTTGCACTGCACTGTGTCCCTCTACACACAGAAACAGCTGGGAAGTCTCTCATTCCCCCAGGGGATGTTGTGAGCTGCTCCAGGCATGATGCCCAAAGCTGCTGCTTCCCAGAGCTCCTGCATTAACTCTCTAAGAGCAGCAGAGAGTGGCTTTGGAAGTGAACAGTCAATTTGCTGTATCAGTTGCCCTGGCAGTCTGATAATTGCAATGGTGAAAACTGAGCCAGGGGATCCAGAAGGGTTTTTGGAACAGGCTTTCAGCAGGTTTCTGATTCCTGTTGTGGAACACTTTCAACATTCACAAAAGAGCAGTGACCTAATTGTGAAAAAATGCTCTTAAAGGCCCTGTCTCCTGTTTGCTGCTTCATGTCATTTTGGTGAATTCTTCTTCAAAGGCATTTTCTTTCTGTTTTCTTGAAGCACTATTCTGGCTTTTTACTTTTGCTAACAGCCTTTGGGCTTTGTCTGCACCGAGTCTGGAAATATTTCATTCCCCTCTCCCTAGGCCAACAATGTTCAAACAGCACTTGTGGAAAGGTGCTAATGTGCTTTCCCAAGCCTCTTCAGACATGATTTAAAAGCTGGTACTTAAAAGCATAACACAGAGAAATGCATTTGCAAAAGGATACATTTTTCTTCCACTTGGAACAGAACTATCTAATTTTCTCTGAGAAACTGAGCCAGAAGTCATTTGACTTTGTGCATACTAGCTGAGTTATAATTTAATTGAGGATGTATTTTATCTTTGGGGTTTTAAAATCTTTTTTTTCACTGCTTCAAGTTCTGTGATGGCTCTCCTTCAGACTTTACCAGGCTCACCTCATGTCCTCTCCACCTGTGGATCAGTAATGTGAGTAATGAGTGATGCATACTGAAACTGGAAATGGTTTAGGTTCCATTTGGAAGATGGTGCCTTCCATTATAGAAATAAAACTTTATCCTAGTTTTTCACTGTCAGTTCCAGATTTTCTGTAATATTCAGCTCTTTGGATATTTCATTCTTTCTTCTGAATAACTCTTTCAGACAATACATTTTTCTGTCTGTAACTGTGCATTCCTGTTTAACTAATACCTTAATATTCAATCTTCTGCAGAAAAATGCTATTCTATGGTCAAGTTTTCAACTTCCAGGGATTAAATAATCCATTCTTCCTTGCTTCATTGGAGGCTCAGTACTTATTGAGCTCCTTTCTTTGCTCCTACACCTTTGAATGTGCTGACACTACTTTTTCTTGGGCTGAAGCTGTTCTCTTGCACTCTCCCAGACACAGTTGCCTCTACCTCCCTCCAGCTCCTTGAAACATTGTGCTGAGGGGTCAAGCCAAGTGGCCACTTAGTGGCATTTGTTTTGGTGACCTTTATTATTTTCTTACCTGCCTTTAGCCTTTGGATATAGACCACGGATCCCTCTCATATTCAGCCAGTTGAATCAATGTTTTGGTGACTTGCTACTGTTTCATTATGGCACATCCAGTAGACTGAATACAGCTCAGCCTGTGCTGGAGCTTGAGGCAGTGCCTGTTAGATCACAAGCATATTGTGATGCCACAGGCAAACCATTTATTATGAAAAAAATAAGACACCTGTATGTTTAGGTGTCTAAATCCCAACATGAAATCCATCAGCTTGGATCCTCACCTCAACCCTTAATGAAACTCTTCTGGCAAGGAGCAGGTCTGAAGATACCTTCAAGGGTCTGTGCTGAAATGTTAAGTTGCAAATGTTGCTCTAACACTTTCCCTGAGACTGGTTTTCTTCAGGTTCTGGAGTATGTTAAGCCTGGAATAGAATAGGTTGAACTTCCGTATTAAACACTTTGTAGTGCAAAGTGGAACAGTTTGGAGAAAAAGCCATCTGTACAGCCTAGCCAGAGAAGTGATGGAGAACTATCTGCCTGTAGCCCCTGTTTCTGTAAACTTGTTAATCAGAGCTGTCTGACTGCATGAATTTCCCAGGATGACCTCATTGGGCAGGTGCTTCCACTGTCCCTTTTAAGGTGGCTACATGCCATGTATGTTAGCAAATATTGATTATTTGGGAGGTAATGATCCATAATTTGTTTGCAGGAAAGAGCTACTACAAAATACTTGCAGACAGAAATAATTTTCCCTGCTGTAATAAACTTCATGTGTTTGTGTCACAAACAGTGCAGTACCAGGGAGAGTGCCTCAAGTACAAGCTTTTAATACAGGTACCTTTTGTTTGATAATGGATAGGGAGGATGTTGCTCTCAAAGAAAAAAAAAAAAATTGTTTGGTTTAGTCAGCAATTTACTGAGTTAATTTACTTCCCATATATGAACATGTTCATGCTCCTGGGCAATTGCTACAATATTATAAATTGAATTAAGTAATAGGATGGAAAAAAGGAATTGGATGAATCATGCTTTCTATGTGCAGAACATACAAGAATCTTGAGCTTTATTGTGCTGCATTTTTTCAATTGCTGTCCCCTCTGACTGTTTTTTTCCCCATTGACAAGCTAGTTACTAAATGTTGTAGTAGCACGAAGTCAAGTCTGCCCGGCTCTGGTACATGATGTTCTTTAGATTTAACAAGGTAAAGGGCTTTGGATTAGTGAGAAGATAAATGGCTGGCAGACTGACAGTGGCATAAATTCCCAGTCAGACAGCTTGAACCCTCTTCCCCAGCTGTGGGAGGTCTTTTTTTCTCACTCAATTGTGTCCTAGGCAGAATGGCACCAGGGGAAACACACAGAAAACTGGTATCATTCCTAGGTGTAAGCTGAGAAAAATCTGTTGGTTACAATGGGATTATAGAAGAGCATGGTATCTTAGGTAATATCATAAATGGAGGGGGGAAACATCAATCTTCTCTTAAGCAGAAACTGTCATTAACTGTGGCTCTTTTTGGAATAAGCCTGGGGAAGATGGGTCGGAGGAAAAAAATTGCAGTCCTACAGGGTGACTGTGTTGAGGCTGTCACCTGATAGCCAGCTGAAGACCAGCTCTTGTAGCTGCCTCAGCCCTTTCCAGGAGCAAAGTCTGAACCTCATATCGCCATGGTAAAATCCTGAGCCACTCGCCTGCAACTGAAGGATTTCATGGGGCGTACAAAGAGCAAAGGGTGTCTTTTTTTCTGTGCTGCATTGGGGTAGCTGTTTCTCATAGCAAGACTTAAATGCCTTGTTTTCTCAGTATTTCAGCTTCCAAGTTAGTGAGTACCAAGAGATGGAAACGCAACTGTTTACTATTAAGTATAAAAATGAAAAAGAAAAAGAAGTGGATGGAGCTAATTGATCTACAACCTCCTCAGTTACAGCTTAGGAACCTCTTGGAGAATAAGATAAGGAGATCTGAGGAGAACTGCTTTGAGAAAATAAAGAATGCACACAATAAGTAGTCACAGAAATTACAAATATTTGGAGGATGCATGTAGAAAGAAAAAACATTGTCCTAGCCTCACTGCACTGACTTCCCTGGCACCTTAGATGGCTTTTTGTTCTGTACTGGAACAAGATTAATAGTCTCTCAAAATCACCAGGGACAGGACTGCTGACCCAATGGTGCCTACCACCCACCAGCAAGGCATTGATTCTCTCTACGGCTCTGGACCTGAGTGCTCTAACCATCCAGTTTCATGTGTAACACGGTAGTGAAGCCTACTTAAACTTCCCAGTCAGCATCTTTGTAAACAAGGACATCCTTCTCTGGACTTTCTTAGGGGTAGAAAACCTGTCAAATTTTTTACAATAGCATTTCTAACTTTTGAAACTACTTGTGCTCAATTTTCACACAGCTTTGGGCAGTCTATCTGGTGTTTAATTGATTTTAATTTCTAGTTGGGCTTTGAGAGCATGTTTTGCAATGTGTGCTCTAAGGAACCAATGGCACCATCAGGCTAAAACAGTGAAATAGGATTTTACGGCAAATTTATTATAAGAAAGATGAAATTTATGCATCTGCTGAGTCACTTCAAGAGACATGAACTAAAAGGAAAAGTGCAAAGGTTGTTGCTGACATTCAATCCGTCACCTTGGTTTTAATGAAGACAGATAACTAAGGACAGGAAAGAAGACCTGCTACAGGTGACAGTCTTCAGCCATACAAACCCCCTGCTTCCATGCTCCAACCAAAGCTGTCTCATCTGGAACTCATTTGAAAGTTTAATGCATGTTCTTGGGCTCTAAATGAGCTGCCATTTTGCCATTAAAACAAAAGCGCTAAAAAAAAAAAAAAAACAAACAATAAGAAAGGGATTGTTGGGTTCTGTTCAACAAAACTGCACATCCAAAGTATCTAAAAGAGGGCAGTGGAAAATGAGTGAAATTTTTTCCCTGTAGTGATTCATTTCATGAAAGCCCCAGCGTGAAGCATTTTTAGATCTGCCTGGTGTGAATGCAGTCGGTCAGGTTATAACATGGGTAAGTCAATTTTGCACTCCCAAGCACTTTCATCTCTGTCATGGCCATTATATGACAAAAAGCATTTTGCCAAGAAGCAGCTTTATCTTCTGGCTCAGGTAATTAATTACTGGTCGAGGAGAGGCAGCCTGTCAGCTCCCAAGCAGCACAGCACCTTCCTTTTCCTGAGCTACTCTCCTCTGAAACCGGCTGCACTTCAGAAAATAAGCTGAAGGCACCCAAGGAGGCAGCTGCAGCTCCTTGAAAAACTACCTCCCTCCCCCTCCTTGCTTGTCCACCCTTCTGGCCTGAAACAGTTTCCCCACTATGGAAGTGAGAAGGTTCCATCATCACAATGAAGGAGAAGGAGCTGAAGGCAAACAGCTCTTTTGTGACACCTCCTGTTGATGCAGCCTCCACCGATGCCTTCTGAGGGATCACCTCAGTCCTGTAAATTCTGAAAATAATTTTGTTTTGGTTAGGTTTCTTTGTTGCCAAAAATATCACTGACAACCCTGGGCATTCATTTAGTGGTAATTCAATCACTCAACTTTCCTGACAATTTTTTGTTTGTTTGCTGTCAGCAGCTCCATTGCTATTAAGCAGTAAATGTGATAAGCAGTGTAGATAAGACATCAGTCTTGTTCTTATCAAGACTAAACGCTGTGAGAAAAGCCCCAGTTACCACACAAATTTGCTTAAATAATTCTGCAAGTCCCACTGCTGAAATTACTCTGGTTCTTCACTGCAGTGTCTTTGTTCAGTTTTGTGCTATAACTCAGCCAGTGGCATTTAAAAAAAACAATAATTTACAAATCATTCCATTTTACAACTGATGTAACACACACCAGAGCTCTCTTTACATCCTTAGCAGCATCCTATTTTGTTTTTAAAGACACACTGCTAATGTGAGCCATGATGGATTAATGGGGCAACCACGTTCCCTCCCTCCCCTCCAAACCACCCTCCTCTGGATGTCAGCACCTGCACTGTGATCTGTAAATTCTAACTCTCACTTTAAAAAAAAAAAATCCACAACTGACAGAGTTCATGGGTGACACTGACCATACTGCTGCCCTAACCTCCTCTTTCCATCAGCTGCTCCCACCTCTCTCATGTGCTGTTTTCATAGGTAGGAATGAGTTAGCATCCACGTGAATAATTTACAAACAGCCCACTGGTTGTTCAAAAGCCACCTGAATCCCAGAAGGTGACTGTGGCTTAGGTGGATTTTTAAGGTTTGTGTACAGCTGCTTGAGACCCACCTGTGGCCATCTGTTTTTCTCTCAAGCTTAATTGCTATGTAAAGAGTAAAAGCACTTTGGCAAACCTCATAGTTTAATCTATGTTGCAAGCTGCTGGAACGGTAGGTCTGTTGTTTTTTATGAAAAAGATGCCATACATACCAGCAACATGATACTAATGGCAACATGAGCAAATCACTTACCTGATTCCTGTCTGTTGGGTGGTTAAGTGGAAGCCAAAATAGCACATCCTTTCCTGACCCCTGAAATCTGTTTCAAAAACTCTTCAGTAACTTCAGCTCCCACTAAGAAGCTGAAAACATTATTAATAATATAAAGTATTTTAAAAGCACCAGTCAAATTCACTAAGCCCACTGGCCTCTTGCTTAGTGAATTCTCTGGACTGCATGCTCATTACATATAGGAGCCTGGCGTTTCCGACGTTATTTAATTTACTGTTTCTCGTGGCAAACAGACTGGGGCAAGAAAAGCTTCAGGGCTAGTTCTCAATGCAGGCTTTATAATGTGGCCTTCACCACAAAGCGCTGTGCATAGTTAGTTCTGCATCAAATGCCATGACAGACTGAATGGTGCCATAGGCATCAATCTGATGAGTGCTTTCCTGCAGCTTTTTCCATAAAATGAAAAATATCAACCTCTCTCCTAACTCAGGGAGTCCCGCAGCCACACTCTAGCAGATCTCCAGGACACTGGTCACCCCAGACTCACAGCACACTCAGGCTGCCATCAGACTAGCCCTTTTGTGAAGCCCTGCTCTGTTTCAGAATATTTACACTAGCATTGAAGTTCAGATCACTCTTGATTCCCTCCACTTAGTGTGTGTTGCTCAATACTGCCCAACCAGGGTCTTTTTGCAGGAGCTAAACTGAAAGATGAGCTTCAGCCACTATCGGGCTTTGGAAACACACTGCAGCTACTCTGAAGAAAAAGCTCCTGAAGACAAACGTTGGACCCTCAGCACCATTTTTCTCCTAATGCAGACACAGGCATCCTTCCCTGTTTGGGCTCGTTGTAGCCAAAGTGCTGCAATATGTGCACGGCAAGATTAGGAATGCATAAACTCTACTGGCCTGGAGGCATGTCTACAGAGGAAGTTACTGTGAAGTTAGTGCTGGGGACTGGGAACTTACTGTACACTAACTCTTCCTGTAGACCACTGGTAGTGAGACTTCACTCTTGCCTGAAAGAGGCATATTCTCGTTCAACAAAAATTTAAATGCTAATTTATAGCACATTAAGATTCCCATGTTCATAAGATTCTGGACAATAGGAATGCTAGATGATTAAACATTAACCTGAATGAACTTTCTGAGTGATTCTGCCAAACTATTTTAAAATTCTGTGTATTGACATTTGGAATTAAAGGAGATGTGATTTTTTTTTTCCAAATAAACTACAGTTTACTGTTGAAATCTTAGTTCTAAATCAAAGAGCCAATACAAGAGCTTACCTTGGTTTAATGATCCATTTCAAGAACCTGAAACTAGTGAATTTGGCTTAATTTTTTTTTTTCTGAGAACAACACTGCAAATAAACCCCACAGAAATCATTCTGGTATTATTTTTCTCTCACTGTCCTTGATTTCCAGCCAAATGGATTAGGAGAACCCTTCAGACCACAAAGCCTGTACTGAAGCAAATACAATACTTTGAAGTGAAGTGGTAAATTTACACAATGAAATGTATTTAAGAAGCAATTTTTCTCAAAGCAGGGCAGGATCAAGCTTAACACCGTTGGATTCATTTTCCATTTGTTTGGCTGCGCGACCACGTCTTTATTCAGTAAGTATAGTTTCATCTCAGAGCCTTGGGTGCTTATGTTTGGTTTGAGAGAAAAAACACCATTTCCAAATTGCTTCCAGTTTACCCTCTGTATTTCTTCCCATTTATAGAATGTCTTCTGCCTTGGTGTTTTGAGTGGGCAAACCCCCACACTAGCAAAATGTCTTTTCAGCCTGAGCATGGCTGCTGGGATTTGTTATACCAACATGGATGTAGGCATATGTCAGTTTTTACCTCCAAACCCTTTGTAGACAAGCAATTTCTGAGCACGTGGTGTGGCCAGCAGATAGTGCCAGCCCCTGAGTTTGGCAGCTTGATCAGATCTCTACATAGGGACAGTTTTCAGCCTAAGTTTGCATCTGACCAGGAAAAAGGTGAACTCGAACCAAACATGTTGCTGTCATAAGGTTCCTTGCAGTGGTGTGCCTTATATCAAATTATGTATTAATGGTTTGTTCCATGTACCCCACAGGTTTTGTATTTGGTTGTACCCTATTCTCCCCTCCTCCTTTGGCATGCCTGTTACCTTGGAGCCCTTTCCAGGTCCTGGAAAGTTCTCTGGAGGGTGCCAGGTGATAGGTCCTGACCTGGGGAATCCCCTTCCATCCCGGGGAGATTGGCTGTGGAAAGTATCATTCAACAGCCAAGTCACCCCCTGAGTTACCCCTGCCTGCTCCCTTCCCCTGTCCCCACCTCCCCTTAAAAGGTGCTGTGCTGAGCTGCTCTGGGCTCTGGCTGGGCAGGAGTTTCGAGGTGAGAAGGTCCCATTAGGGTTCCTTCAATAAATTCTTGCTGCTACCTCAGTCAGAGACCTCTTGTTTCTTCTCCTCCATCAT
>VYXF01001415.1:332635-454213 GCA_013397295.1 Polioptila caerulea
GGCGGGCGGGCCGGCCGGCCGGGGGCGCCCGCTGGGCGAGGGAATGGCGCTGGGTGGCGACAACTTCGCCGCCGGCCGGCGGCACCGTGCGCGAAGTTGCGGGGTCCCGTCCCTGCCCGGGCCGTGCTGGGAGCGAGGGGCGCTGACTTGAGCCGGGGCGAAGCGCGGCCACCGCGCTCCATCCCTGCCGCCTGCCCCGGCCTGGGGCTCTGCCGGCGGCGGGCTCTGCCCTGCCCGGCCCTGCCCGGCCCTGCCCTGCCCTGCCCTGCCCGGCCCTGCGGAGCGAGCGCGGCCGGCACCGCACCCGCGGCAGAAGGTAACGGGGCCGGGCGGGGGCGGCGGCTGCGCCCCGGCACAGCTCCCGGAGAGCCCCGGAGCGCTGCTTCGTTCGCTTGGCTGCCTGGGGATTTTGGGTGGCGATTCGCTTTCCTTACCGAAACGGGGTGTGCGGAGCTGTCACTGGAACGGTGGTGGTGTGCCCGTGCATGGAGTTGCACAGCGGCCCTAGATCCTGTAGTTTTTGCTTAGGCAGAGCTCCCGCTGGTTTCCCGGGTCCTTCTCAAGGTTTACACAAAATTAAGTCTTTAGTCAGGCTGCAACATCTCCTAAATAATATGTTTAGCTAACGCGGTTATGAGCTTCAGTTTGGATCCTAGGCAAAATTTGCTCTGAATAGGCATGGCAGTCATAGTTAATGTTTGCTACATGCATTACTATCAATTTGAGTGCGTATTATTTGTATGATCAGACTGTAAAATCTGAAGGAATATGAAGGGCATATCTTGATTCAGATCTACACTGTATGCTTTGAACATTCCAGCTTTGGCACTGACTCTGAAAACAGTGGTTAAGGTTTGTCCTACAGAAGAAGGTACCTGACTGTAAGACCCTTGATGAGCCTGATCACTTCGAGTGGAGTCTTTCTGAAAAGGCAATCTCTCCTTTCCTTGAAGCACTTGTGCACCAGATACTTTGCAAGAAGAACTTCTTACTGCATCTTTCTCCCCAGGGTAAAATTGGACGAGTCCATAAAAAGTGGCAAACCTCCACCTGAAGGCATTTTTTTAGTTCAGCCTGAAGCACCAAAGTTAGTTGAGAAGAAAAGCTGTCTTTTGAGTCTGCTTATCCCTCCCCTGGCTATTTCCACAGTTCTGAAATGACTTGAGAGTGACCTTCAGAGAAAGAAGTCAGCTTTGCTCAGAGGATTTCAAACCTTTTATTTGCCCCTCTTAAGGCTTCTCTAAAACAAACAAGCAGAGCATTTGGAAGGAAACCTGTGATTGAATATTCAGCAATTCATTTCCCTTGGGTAAAAGCTGATAGATGTTTTCACTTGTTTTGGCAAGCCAGAAAGATCTGATTTGACACTGCTGAAGTAAATCATGAGGTAAGGCAAAGGAGGGTAGTATTTTTTTGGTACATCACTCCTGTTATGGGGAAACAGGGGTTAGAAACTGGGTGAACTGTTGCAGGGCTTTTTGCATTAGACTTTTATTTTGGTGGGTTAATCAGTGTATCAGTTTCTGTGAAAACTAAAGACTCCTGCCTTTTAAAAAACATTAGCGATATCACCGGGTATTTTCAGGCAGTGCATATCTGAGACACTGTGGCACTCACCAAGAGATTAACAGCACTTGGCCTAGTGCCTCTGGGCTTGTGCCTAATAATACATCACAGGAGCACTGCCTTAACTGTCAATAAATGTTAGGAGTTGCTTTAAAACAGCACAGAAAGAAAAGTTTCAGCTCAGTTTTTAAATGCGACACAACCCTTTGTATGACTCTCATGGTGCCTGGACGTATTGTCAGTGAGTCAATTAATATAGGCCAGCTTTGTTTACGTGGCTTTGGTTTTGAAGACCTAAAACATGTGAGTTTATTTCTTTAATTTCCCTTTATTAGCTTCATGTTGATAAAACAGATGAGAGAAGAGTTTCATTAGAATTGCATTTCTTTGCTGAACTTAGCCAGGACTGTGATGGTCTTCGGATGTTTCTCATATTTCCCTTTCCTTTTCATTGTGTTTGATTCTGGGAGAAATCCTTTTAAATGCCTGACTATGATTTCAGGACACTGTAAGAAATTACCCCCAGGTTATCAGATTGTGCCTTGCACTGAACCCAGCACTGTCTGCAGTCAGACAAGATCAGTAATCAAGCCAGTGTTGGATGGATTTTTAGACACTTTGGAAACCCTTGGATTTCTCCAGCACGAGAGGAGTCTTATGGAGAAGCTAGAGCCAGAAAAGCTGCTGGGAACTGACAGTGCTGTAGCTGTACCTGTGCTATTACTGTGCACTGGTACTCTTGGTACTGGGTGAATACCCAGATGGGGAATTATTCCAGAGTATTGACTTCTGAATGCTCGGCTTAGCTTTCAGCTTGTGAACTTGCATGCACGCAGCTACTTGTTTGCTTGTTTCGAGCAACTGGGGGAAAGACTGAGATGGATTTGATCCCTGTGTCCTCAGATCGTTTGCAAGAAAGAAGAGGCAACATTTTAAGATTGAATGAATGATAAAAATAGATGTTCAGTTTAAATGAAGAGAAGAAACAGGAAACTGGAGTTAGTGGAAACTCCAAATTTTTTAAATGTCTGAGTGACTGAGGAGTCTTTCTCTTATTTTAAAAATTACATGGACAATCAAGGGCTGGAGTGTTAAACCTGTGATCCAGATGAGTTTCAGTGGAGGGTTCAAAAACTTTTACATGCATGTAAGTGATAAGTATTGAGCTTATTTCTTTTCAAACACTTTGCAGCTCTAAAAAAAATGAAGAAACCTATCAGCTCTGGTGCAGTACCTCTTTAAATACTCAGTGTGCCTTGAATTGCATGGAGTAACTTATTTGCTCAGTTAAGACATTAATTTTGAGTTACCCAACTTGCATGTTTCCCTACTCAGATGAATGTCTTCCTCAGATTATAAGAGGTATCATAATCAGTCAAGGGACTTTAATGCTTTGTTTGTATCAGGCATTTTTAAGAACCAATTAATTAAATCTGACAGATTTAACTTACTTGGTACTGCTTCCCTGCCTCTGCAGCACTCACATTCCATTTCAAGGGGCAGTTTAGGCCCACAGAAAGTCAGGGTCTGTTGCTCCTGTTCCTTTTGTGTAGTGTTTTGCCTGTGGGAGACGTTTTTCTTGCTCCTCACTTAGTTTTGTTTGTCTCTGGACTAAGATACAAATGCAAATTAGGATTTGGTGCACTGTGGTTAAATGGTGAGCTGTGTTAAAAAACAATGTTTGTGAAGGCTCCCGTGCTGGTCATAGTGCCTGATGAAAGACCAGTGGCTTTTCCCTGACCTCCCAGCAGAGAGGATGGACACTTCCTATGTTATTTGAGAGGCTAGAGTTGCTCTGCTTTCTTAATACTGTCCTTCTGCCCTTGCCAACTCAAAAATCATCTGTGATGGTTTACTGAATGCTGATGTGCTTTAGGATGAGTGCTTTACATCTTCAAACTTCCAGTGCTTTCACTAACCGTAGGTGCATGAAGAGCAATTTCTGGAGCATTTTTCTTCTTATTAAATATTTAAAATATCTTTGTTTTTTTCACCCTGGAATTAAGATAAGAAGTATGCAGTCTCCCAGCTTCTAAACATGAAATGGTATCTCTGATAATTGTTCAGGTTCTAACAACAAAATTGCCATTTCACAACCTTTGGGTGATAAAATCTCAATCTTTAAAGCAAGTCAGAGGTTTGTGGTATTTTTTCCAAGTGACAAAAAGCTAAAGGAGGAATTTCAATTACTGTAATTGAATTAAGCCACTCTAGTCTATTCCTATTCCTGAGCAGAAAAGGTCCCAAATTATTTCTTTCTTCTTCTCTTTCAGTGTTCTAAATAACTACTTTCAAAATAAGGATAATTAAGACTGTAATCTCAAAATAAATGTAAAACCACTATGTTTGTGGGATATCTACACAAACAATGGTTCCCCATGCTCTCAACTTGGTTAACCAATTTCTTTCTGAGCTCTCAGTAGAATTTGTGATGCTTGTTGAAAACAAGAGATCCAACTAAAGTGTGTTAAATTAGAGTTCTGCACAAGTTGCAGGAGGTAAATCAATGTTTGACAAATGGGAAAGGATATGAGCATTTAAAAGAAAAAATGTCCTCAAGATTCTAGGAATATTAAAGGAACTGAGAAGAAACATAAATAAAGCATTAAAAATTTATTCTTTCAGTGTTGTTACACAAAGAATTATACATGCTGGTGTTTATGGAGATTGTTTTCATCTTATTCAGAGCTTTGCATTTCTTGAAGATACAAATAATGCTTAGACTGGGATGGTGCAAGAAGCACTTTGTAAATATTAATGTTGTGGGGGATTTTTGGCAATTGAGTTAGAGCTGTTTGTCTCAGCCACCTATAAATGGTTCTGTGAACAAAATAAATAGACTGATACCAACTGGGCAGGCAGTAATGGGGAAGATCCATCTTTGTCTGTGGGCAGAGTAGTACCAGGACGCCCACTGCTCACCCTTCGTGAATGGGAGCAGTTGGGGCCATGCTGGTGATAGAACTCCATCATTCCTTAGGGGAAAAAGGGTGCTGACACACAGCAGGATCACAGAATCACTTAGGTTGCAAAAGGCCTTTAAGGTCAATGAAGTCTGTCTGTTAACCCTACTGAGCCCACTACTATGCTGGCTTTGTGTGGTACACCTGGGATTTGAGCATGATCCTCTGGGAACTTTGGAGAGGATTTATAGACATGTTTATTTGTTTATTAACAAATGGTCTCTTGCCATCTTACAGTGTTTGTTGGAGTTTCTTTAATGTTTCTAGTCAGACACATTCTTGGGATGGACTGACAATGAGGTATCCTAGATGTACTGTGAAGCAGTTGTGTGTTGGCTGTGAACCAGATTCCTCACATCATCATCTTGTGCACATTTGCCCCACTGTCTGAGTTACAAAACATCTGTGATTTTAAAATTTTTAAGGAGAAACTGGACAGATTAAGGAAAAAAGAGGAGAAGTGAACCAGATTTAGGATAAACCATCCTGGAGGGATTTGGCATAGCTGTGAGAATAATTTTTTTGTGCCTAGCCCTGTACCCCTGAAAACTATATCTAACTTCTTCAAGTCTAGCACATTTCTGAGACTTTGGGATTTTATCTATCCAAGGTATTGAACAGAACTGAATCCTGAAATGGAAGCTCCTTTCCATTCACTTTTTAATTTCTCATGTTAGAGCTGGACCTACACTACTGCTTTTGAATGTTTGTCACATCAAACCGGCTTCAAAACAAGGAAGATACTGCTTGGATACCCATTTGTCTGGAAACGGGTATCTCTTAGTGCAGATCTGCTTACTGTGGTGACTTTGAGGGCGTAAACACTTTGATCCTTTCAGAGTCTCTCCCTTTTGCCTTCTTCCCCCTTGGTCCCTCCCTTGCTGTGGTAGTACACAGGTTGTAAGCCCTGGTTTCTTTGCTGTGTACCATTCCTGGTTCAGGTGGCTTTGGCATTACTGGGTCCTTACTGGCCTGAGCTGGAAGGAGTTCATTCACAGCTAAGCTCTATTTGTTTACAGCTGAAGCAACGCTGAACTGCATGAACAATAATATAGGAACATCACATTCAGAGTCAACAACAATGGGAATGTGCTGGTTTAACTACACAAGTGATACAGATTAATGAAGGGACCAATATGTGATTCCTGTTAGTGGATCTAGGTCGTGTTGTTTGCACAAGTGGTGTAAGGCACTGTCAGCCAGGAACTTGTCTCACTGTATGAGGGTGCTTATCATAACGATGGACAGATTTCTGCAGTGTATAGAAAAAAAATCTCTAGGGTTTTCTTTGGTTTTGGACTTTGGGGTTTTTTTTAGGGGGAAGGTTTAGTATGTTTCTAAGAATAAGAACATCCTGCTTTGGAAATGAGGTGGAAACAATTGCTAGAGAAAGTGAATTGTCAACACTGTGAATCATTAAATGTTCTAAATAGGATGAAGGCTAGACTGAGCTTGAGGGAAGATATGGGGTTTTTGAACTTCTCAGAGTGAAGTGTGAGAATTCTATGTACTCCATGCTGAACAGATTGTAACAGACATGAGGAAAAATAGTTGTTTTCCTTCAGATTATCCGTGCAATTTTTTTCCGCTGGTAAGGCTGGGAAGCCAGAGCCTCTATGGAGATTCTGTAATCACAATATAAATTAATTCAACAAAACTCTGAGTGAAACTCAAGCCTCTTTAGAGCTTCTCAAACATTATCCCAAGGCTGAAGTCTGTATGGGTTAGAATTCTACTTTATCCTGACCTATCAGGATGAAATTTTTACTTGGTTCTCACAAATTAATTCTCTTCCCTCACAAACTGCCTTTGATAATGTTCTAAAGTTAAGGAAGTAATACTTGGAAAAGCAGATATTTCCCAGGACATGGAGCCTGTATCATAAATTCTAGTTTCTAATTCTGACATCAGAAATTATTGCTTTTGGAGATCACTATAATGTGCTTCTAGTTAATGAAGATTATTGTAGACCATCAAGACCGATTCTTGCAGTGAAATTGCAGTTGTACTTTGGCAGAGACCTGCTACTTTTCTCCAGGGGCATTCTAGTGCCACTTTGTTACCATTACTGGACCTTTTGCCATCTTTTCAGACTGCAAGACCTTGTTGTTCAGTTGAGCTGTTAAATTTAATTATAATAATGCACGCTGATATACACTAATGCATGTTGATGGCAATAATGCATGTTGACATATTTCTGAACTTACCTCTGTGCTCAGAATAATGATCAGCCTTACCTACCAGGCTTAAGCAATCAGTAAAGCCACAAGAGGCTTGTCTGTGGTTTCTATTGATGTGCATGAGTATGCTAACTTTGACTGGTATCATTTATATGACGTCTTTCACTGTACAGGAGCACACAGTAAGATCGTGACCCTGTTTGGTTTAATCAGACACAGTTTCTGCAGCAGTATTCAAATTAATATATTCAGTCCAAGTTCCCAGCTAAGTTTTAGTGTTTTTTACAGCTTGCATTCACTTGAACTTGTGTTCATTGCTTAAGGGAAACTCACTAATTCCTTAAGAAAGTCTCCTCTATTCAGCCTACAAGAAGGCAGGAACAACTCTAGTCACACCAGTTCTGGTTCAGATAATGTTAATTTGTTTTAAATTCTGTACCTAGAATAATTTTATTGCCATATTCTTCTCTATTTTTTTCAAGGTTATTTATTCAGACTTTGAGGAGTAGTTTTTATGTTATTATACACTGTAAAGTCATCAAAGCTGTTTCAGGAAGGACCTTTCTGAGTATGATTTTAAAGCCTCCAAAAACCTCTGCAAAAATATATGGATTAAGGAAGCTGATCAGGGTTACATACGAAACAGAGAGAAAAAAAGAGAGATTTTGAAAAGTCTTTTCATGACAAGTTTAAGTAGTCCAGAAGGAGGTATAAGGCTCCATTTCACATCTACTGATTTAGAAACAAAAGATTGAGTCCTGTGAGACTGGGAAATACACAGCATACACAACCTTTTCTTTATCCACCAGAAGCAGAAGCAGCATACTCTCCAGGCTTTGGAGAGTCCCAGAATTTTGTGATTGTAGATTGTGTATATTCATGTGTGTATTCTTCAATGTAAATGTCACTAAAATATTCCTCAGTTTAGTATTGCTTTTAATGTTTGCCTAAAACCCTGATTCTGAGCTCAGCCTCTCCTGGTGGTTGTATGAGGCTTTCACCATGAAGGCTTCCTCTGGCAGCGGAGGGATTGGAATTTGTTCTGCAGTCTGCTGTTCAGGGCTCTTAATTGGGAGCAGTTCCTGGCTGCATGGCAGGGAAATGTTCTTCTTGGCGTGCTGAAGTAAATCAAAGGAGCCTGTCCAGACCTACCTTTGAGTAAATGAGAGCATGCCTCAGTCCTAGGTGTTTGTACTTGTATTTCTTTGTACTTGTACAGTGGTCTAGAGTTAAAATCCTCATAGTTATGGATGAATAATGTATCACCCATGGACTAAGCAAGAGTAAAACTTCTGATTTTATTTCTTTTCTAGCTTTAAAATAAAAAAGTTGTGAAAAGAGCTTACATTCAATGTCTAATCCTGACAGACTTCACCCTTAGTATCATAGGATCATAGAATATCTTAAGTTGGAAGGAATCCACAAGGATCATTGAGTCCATGGAAACAATTTGTTCTATGGCTTCTCAATTTCCACTGCAATCTGCTGACGTTCTTGCCTAATTACTTTTCAATTAAAATAGGTGATTCTCACTTGGCTTTCTTCTTGCACTCTGAGTTCCAAGATGATGGTTCCCCTCTTGGGTAGAGTGAGAGCAGCCTCGGGACTGCCCAGCTTGTCTGTTTGTAGACAGGTATGATCAGGGATGCACTTTCCATCTGGAAGTCACTTTGGCAAGCTCTGCTTTTCTCCTGCTGGAAGGGAATCAGCATAAATACCTTCAAAACATGCACTAACTTGGACTTGGCACAGCAATACTGTGTTTTCTGTAGGTGAAAATGTTAACTGAGCAATTTCAATCAAAGACTGGCTGCTTCTCTGCACTATTCCAGTGGCATTGGATAATAGGATAGTATGAGTTGAAGGGACCCTTCATGAGTAATCCACACAAATAAGCTACTCAGTGCATCGGTGTCCTGAAGCTAATGGGCTCACAAAAAGTAAGGGGTTTCAAGAGTGGGTCCTTATAGAACATTGAAAAGCCTTTTATTTATCAGATCTCATACATTCTCTTTTATTTATCAGATCTCATTCATTCTAATTACTAGTTCACGGTTCTTGTGCTTTGTCATGTTAATAAATGCGGTGAATCACTTTTAATAACCATTGCATTTCTCTGTAAGCTCTGATAGCATCTGTGGGAGACTGTGACAAAGAATACCTGTTCAAATGCTGCACATGTGGATATGCATGCTTTTTGTTTCATATCAAACATGGTACCTTGTTCAACAACCTACTACAATTCTAAATACTCTCAATTTTTTCTTTTTTTTTTTTTTAATATTATCTAGAATTTATTTATTCCTCAAATAAAGGGATTCACCTTTAGCTTAAGTGAGACAAGACTCATGTATGATCCAAAACTCATAGTTTGATACTTTTTGATAAACTGGATTAATTGAACTTCTTATAAAAATGTGTTGTGGGGGGGGCACATTGCTCTATGCATGCATCAGTGTAAAGAACCAAAGTCAGATGAGGATTTGTCATGTATAGTGGCAGCCACCTGATTCTTCTCTGAAACCTCTGGAGTCAGCATTTCTCTGGGCTCTTCTTGCCTCCTTCTTGGTCAATAAAATTTTTCGAGCATATTCAGTCTATCGAAGTTTAGTGACATGATTTCTTCCCCACCTTTTTGCTTCCTTGGCATCCTTTATACCACTCTTGGCATTCTCAAAAGTGGACCATTATTAGAGAGAAAAAGTACTTATACCACCAAAAGATCCTACTCTACAATTTTTAAGTTATTCTATGCATCACTGGAGATTTCCGGGAAAAATCTTGAAGCAAGAGACACAGCTAAAATTAAATTCAATAGCGTAAGAAAGGTATAAAAGAAATCAGACCCTTTGTTTTCAGAATGTAAATGAAAATGCAGCATTGGGGTTTAGGGGCAAACTGCTCCCAAGAGCAGGATACATCATGAATGTGCAGTACGAGGTTCATTAAACCTTCCAATGAAGTGTTCATTAACTACTGATTTTGTCATCCTATTTCCACCTATGAAAGCTAGTAGGCATGGTCCAACTTTGAGCCACCCATTGCTGGAATTTCAGCTGGCCATTAAATGTATTCAAGTAGTCATAATATAATGATCCACTTTCATTTAAAATAAGTTAGTGTAAAATTACCACGGACTGCTGTTTTGACTTCAAATGGTGCTAGGTCAAAGTAGAACAGCAGTGTTCAGGCTGTCTGTCTGTACTGTTTGTATTATCTTCTGTCCTTTGTTGTAACAAGCAAGAATTTTTCTCTGTTCATTTTGTGCATTCACCTACCCATTCACAAACATAACAGGGGTCACCTAAATGGTTTCACATTCACCAGCTGTATATTCATGGGACTGTCTCTCAATAAAGGTGTGGGTCCTTACCAGCTGGGATTGACAATGCCTGACTTTAGGTTTCTGAATGAACTCCTCAGCCCCATGTAGGGGCTGGATGAAAGGCAAAGGCAAGAGGGAATATGACATTGTGGTGGAATATGGCATTGATGGCACAGAGCTTGTATCTTGTACAGTGATAGTGAGGATGGAAGATAATGAATGAGTGTAAAAAGGAAAAGAGTGTCCCTCTGCCTTTTCCATAATTTCATCCAAGCCAACTGGTGAATGTTGGAGTGCCAGGAAACAGCACATGGGTTTCCAGGGATCCAGTGATGGATTTTAACACATTTTTGTGTTGCTTATTTGCCAATGTTACATTTTTGCTATACCAGTGGGTTCTCAACAGCGCAGGAAGAAGTATATTAGTGCAGTTATGATTAGGGATTTGTAGTTATGTAAAGGCAGTCTCATTTATCAGGTTTTATTTCCCACCCACATTCCATCCTTTGGTTTTAATTATTTTCTTGAGTGGAGTGACAGGCGTGAGTGTGAGAGGCAAGGCCTTTGTAGCATTGCAGAGGCAAAATGTGTAGAAAGTGATGCCAAAGTCCCTTTGGAGAGGATAAGGCAGACAGCCAGAGGGTTAGGAATGCCTCCTATAAGCTATCATGCAGGATGTAGCTGGAGAGAAGGCTTAGGTGGAGGAGGTCTTCGCTGGAGCTTGATTTCAAAGGTTTTGAGCCTGGGAAGGGCTGGAAATAGTTGTGTGTGTGCGTGGCTGTAAGAGCTCCATTATTGCACTAGACAGTCCTGAGTGCTGATGGGCTCTGGTGTCACAGAATTCTTCAAGGAGTCTCTCTTTGTACAGAAGGTACTGCTCAGCTCCAGTGACACATACGGAAGCTTTTGTTCTTTTAGCCTGTTACAGGGATAGACTTAGGCTGGGCCTAGCAGAGCTCTTCTCCCATTGCCTATTCCCCTGCTCCCTTGATGCAGTGCAAGGGAATCAGAACAACACTGTGACTTCCCTCCACCTCCTCAGCCCTGTGTGCTCCTCACAAGAAACCAGGAGCAAAACGAGTGTCACATGCAGAGTGAGTTTGTCACCTCCCTCCACCAATGGCTTCGTGTCTGTGACTCAGCCTGCCATGGGCTCTCACAGGATCGTGTGTCCGTATCACATCGCCTGGTGCAACGTGTGTGGAAAAGAAGAGCCTGCTCCTTTGGAGGGTGCCTAAGGCGCCAAAAATATATTTCAATGCCTTGAGGTGGGGCGAGAAGACATTAGCCTGCAACTAAGTAAAGTGCACACCATTTTGGGAAGGCTGAGCCAGTGGACTGAAGTACACAGAGCTGGTTTCCTCCAGAGAGGATGTGAGTGAAGGAGGGATAGGCAGCAGCATATGGCAGTTCAGCTCTGAAGAAGCACTGAGGAAAATGGCAGCTCCTTATTTAGCAGATCAGCTTCCTCTCTGGGTGCCTTGACTGGATTTTGTAGAAGACCTAATTCATTCCTTGATAACTGAATGGATTTGGTCTGGAAATAAAGACTCTCATGGTGCCTCTAACTGAAGATTTTTTCTGCAGTGGAAAGACACTATCAACTTCAAGGCAAATAACATATGTTTGAGGAGAATTTTAGGAGGCAGCATATCAAGATTTTAGGCCAAACCCTGAGAAAACATTTGGAAAGCATTTCAGAAGTAAATGCAAAAGAGAGAATCACGGAGGGGAAAAAAACGTCCATTTGCTTTAATGTGCTCTTTAGCTGGACAAAATCAAAGGAAAATCTTTGCCTTATCGTGCACGTGTCTTGGAAACACCTGCAGGCTGATGCTTCAAATAATCTCCTTCCTCCCACTTTGAATGTTCTGGAATGGGAAGCACAGGAGGGATGAGAATGAGGCTTAGGAGAAAGAGAAATTGTGTTTGTTCTGGCAAGTTGCACATTTTATTGTCATTTGAAGCTACCTTAAGTTGATCTCGTGCTCTATGAGTCACCTAGAAGAAAACTTAACTAGAGTGATATAGTTGGAATGGACCCAGAAGGACAGATATGACACAACTAGCTCACTATAATTGACAGATTTTGTTTTCCTGTGCACTTTCATGGCCACACACAGTTATTTTTCATGTTTCAAGTCAACATAAGAGGTACTAATTTTCAAAGTAAAAATTAGAGCAGAAGGGATGAAGAATATTTCTTTGAATTTTGACTTTGCAGCATGTTGCTAGTCTAGTATACAATTTGCTGGCCTCACCCTCCAGAAGGAAAAAAGAAAACAAAGAGATGCTGAAATAAACTATAGCCATTTGCCTTAGGCAAAGCAGTCAGGTAATGTAATTTCACAAAGAGTAGTTGAAAAAGTGATGGGGAGAAGAACTGTTCAGGAAATGGAAAGAAGTATATGTTTTTCTAGGGAAAGAATGCACTTCTGGTTTTAGGGTTTGAGTAGTGTACCCAAGTTCTACTTCTAGGCATTGGATGACAGATGAAGTAAGACTGGGCAAGGCTAACTAGAGAGGTGTGCTCAAAATTTGTAGTTATCTCTAGTCAGGGTGAACCTTATGTTCTCTTGCATTAGTATTGAATTTCAGCAGACCAAATTTTGAAAGGTTTTAAAGCTGCCAAGGAAAATGAAATGAGATAAATCCGTGAAGGGCAAAGAACTTGAGGGATCATAAAAAGTACTGACTGTTAATTTAGTAATCTAAAGGCCTAAGGGGTACACATGCTACCTAGCAGCACGAAAGAAGCCTAATCAAAAGAAAGAAAGTCTGATACCAGTCCATGTCCTAGAAGGTAAACAATTGTATGAGAAAGAGAGGCATGTGGAAGGTTAAATGTAACTATTGCAGATATTCATGGGAAGTTTCAAGTGGTGAAATATTCAGAATTAAACAGAAAGAAATGAGAGATTTAAGATATCCTCTATTGGAACATAAAACAACTAATTGCAAAAGGTTTTAAGAAGAATAGATATATGTCAGCACAACAGAGTGACTGAAATAAATTATGAATGTACCAATTACACAAGTTTGCTTGTTCCATTTGTGGAAGCACATTCTGCATTTTAGAATAGCCTCTGACCAGATTTATTTTCAGTGGATCAAATGTGATTCTTTTCATGAAGGAACTGAAAACTTATAAAGGGATAGCCATAATTTATACTGTTGCAACTTAGAATGTGTTTCTTACTATGTAATATTTGCTAATTAAATAGCCAGGTCTTCATTTGGCTTCTGGTTTGTTTGTTTACAGTAATTCAGGTATGAAAAATCTACATTTGAGCGTGTACAGATGCATTTGAGAAGGCATTTGAATAGCTGCACAGCTAATTAGCTGATACAGTTACGTGGACGTATTTTGTACGTACAAATGAGGAGATGGTGAAAATGTAGACCTAAATATAATTTTTTTTTTTGCCACTGTTTTTGATAATTTAAAGAGCTGTTAGTCACTGCTTATTGAAAGCATTAGAAAAGCTTCAGTTGTTGCCCTCTGTTCCAATAGTTACTGACCAGCCCTGGCAGCAGCAAGCAAGGATGGAGAGCAGGTAACACCAGTGCACAGACCCAGACATGAAAAGTCAGGGTCAATCTCAGCTTCTGAACTAAGCACCAAAGAAAGCTTCCCAGGTAGAAAGGTAATTAAAGTATTGTTTAAAAAATCAATTTCAAGGCCTGTGGGGATGAGATCACAATAGCTTTGAAAGAAGGACTTAGGTAAATAAATTGCAAGTTATTTTTTCCAAAATGCAGCTTCAGTAATCCGTATTCAGTCAACTTTTGACTTTATGGCTTAGACTTGATGGCTAAAATTGAGATGAAGTTTTGCAGTAGATAACAATTGCAGGTCAATTCTTTAGAACATATGACAATGACTGCTGATTTATATAAGCCATTGCACATAATGTAATTATGCAGAAGCAAAAATGGACCTGGTAATGAGGAGCTGATGCACAGTGGGTTGATACTGCAAGACATTTATTTGAGGTGAAAGGGTCTTTAATAAGAGGAAAAAAGTATGTTGCTCTAGCAAAGAATAGCTTAGAGAGAGTAAAGAAACTGCTCAAAAGGAGAAGAGATCTGCCAGATTATGGGAAGTAAGAAAAGATACTGCAAGTGACTCCTTTGCCTTTTCAGTGTTAAGAAAGCAGCAGAAATTGGGCTAATGGATAAAGGTGTTTTATTCATGCTTTAGAAAAAAAATTGAGCTCAAGATCTGGTTGAGGGGATCACTCATTAAAAAGTGGCATGGTCATGAGAGTAGATGTCCCTAAGGGAGGTGCTCAGCAACAACTATGACACTTTCAGGAGAATTTGGAATGAATATGTCTGTAACTTGAGTGAAATTCCTCCCTGCTGTCTGTCTGGGATGGCTTGACTGGGGTTCTGGAGTCTTCATTGTTCCTGTCTTTCTGGGTTGGAAATAAAGATGTTAAGGAGTGTGAAATGAAGTGGAAATGAGGCAACATGTTGTCTGTTCTCTCACCTTGTCCCCAGTTTGTCTCTATAATCTGAGACTCAGCGCACAAGAAGGCTCCTTTGCAGTGGCTTCTATATTGCTTCCTCTTCTTCCTCTTACTTGGTGGAACCACACAGAATCCACTAGGACTTGCTGAACCTGATTCTCTGTGTGCAAAAGTCACCACAGCCTGAAAAATCTTAACAGGTTTACATGCAAAAAGACGTTCTGCATCTTTCTGTACTGAGAATTAAAACACTTTCTTGATTTAGGTGTGTGCAGCCTGTCCATATTGCAAGACTTCACCTGCAATTTGTAGCTGTGTATTCTGACACAGCTATCATGTGAGTGCTCACATGATGCCTGTACATACATTATGAAAAGGACCTTGCTTTACTCTCTTAGACTGGCGATTTAAGTGGCCCTGATTTTGCTGTCACTGTAACAAAATTCTCAGTTTTGTCAAGTCAGTGGGAATGCAGACTATGCATAAAACACAGGCAGGAGGCCAAAAGCATGAGATTCTGGCACATGAAAAGGATATTTAGGTGGTTAGGTTTTATTTATTTTTCATAACTGGACCTTGTTTTTTTATAAATACTATAAGTAGTAGAATTTCTAGGATTTGGAGGAAACTGGGACCTCTTTACTGTGGTTCATAGAGGATGCATTTTAGTTTAAAATCCTTCTGCTTTACCAGTCGAGGATTGGGAAGGCTATTTGCTATTTTTAGAAAACAGCATTTATCCAGCAGCAGTAGAGGTAACACCAATTGACAGTAACCCTTTCACTGGCTTCTCTTTTTCCACTTGGCTCTTGGGGGGGGGTGTGTGCTTTGAAAGGGTGAGGACCATCAGGTTTTCCATAATGACATTGTGTGACCAAGGTATCTCCCCTCTGAAAGCAGGGAATAATGTGCTCTGTTTTTGAACCTCTACACACATTCATACACACATTATAATTCTGCACAGACTTATTTCCAGCTGGTCCCCATCACAAGTACCTTTGTATGTAGCAGATCAAGCTACAGACACTGGAAATTCATATGCACAGGCTGGATATGTGCAAAACCAGTATCTGCAGTGATCACATTTAACTTGAGAATTAAGGAGTTATGCTCTGTAATGCAAATTGCTGAATGTGTTCAGCTTGTATAAAACAGGAAACATTTAGTAATAAATATAGCTGCCTAATGTGAATCTTATGGAAACTTCTTCCAGGATAGTGTTTAACTTTAATTACAGAATTTTTTAGGTTTACGTGCACCGATGTGTGGTAGAAATCCGCTATTTTTTTTAACAGTGCTTCTGCTGTTTCAGTGAGTATCTCATCTGCACGGAGAGATCAGTTGATCCGCAGCACTGACTTTTGATGTAAGACTTAACTTTAAAAAGTTATGAATATGGAGCATCTTTTGTCATTGCCGAGAGATTTAAAATAAACCCCCAAAGGCTGTGTGCAAAGATTCTCAAAGGACCTGTTTACCTAGGGTAGTTCTGCTTACCCAAAGATGGCTCTTTTAGATGTACTAGCACATCATTCTTGGCATCCAGCTGTTGCTGTTGTGCCTCTTCTGTTATCCTCAGATATCCCAATGTGTCTCAGATTTCACTTTGTGTCTCTGTGCAGGCACCACATTCAAGCTGCTTGTTTCCACTGGAAACCAGTGGGAGCTGATGACTGATTCGACCCTCCTTGGTGCTTTCTGGTCTTGTGCTCCAGATGGCTGGTTTTGGAGCCCCACATGCATTTTGTGTTCCAGATCTCATGTCTGTCATTTCCCTGCCTGTTGAGGGGAATGTATGGATATCTGCATAGATATGCAGATACATGGATGAAAATACAACATTTTCTAGGGGAATGTTTATATGTATTTAAGCATGAGCTTAGTGCCAGTTATGCATTTACTTGGTAATGGTTTTCTTAGGTGGTAATAGCAGACTGGGATCCTGATTCTGTGAAGGGAGAGAGCTTCTTAGAAGCTGCTTGGCACTTGCTGACTTACATGAAATGTGCAGGAATTCAGCATATGCTCGAATTAGGGTCTAAAATAATGAAGTATCTGCTTTGTACCATATTCATCGCTATCCTTTTATCCTTCTCTTCCTTCACACTGTAAATTACATGTTTCCTTCTGATTTGGTAGTTGTAAATATAAAACCACCAAGTGATTTTAGTTTATGATCATATTTTATCCCAAAACAGCACCATTTACATTTCTTAGCTGACCACAAGAGGTTTAGCTAAGTGCTTTCTCTCTCCCACTCTCTTTCTGTAAACCCATCTGTGTTTGCTCATGTCTCATATTTATTTCACACTTTGTTTCCCTTCCAGATCATGAAACTATCCTTTACAGCCATAAAAACATCTCTATAATGATGACAGAGACACAGAAATTCATCTTATGAATGGGGTTTACTGTATAGCACTGGTAGGATCTTTCCAGTTCTGTCCAGCAAGTCTTCCCAGGGGCACCCTCCACTCCAGCTCCTCAAAAGCCTAAAGATGGACCTCTCCAGAACCCAATTCCATGGCCCATTCAATTCCTTTTGATTCAGTTGAAGCTAGGCTTTGTAGAGTATGTTGATACACTTCAGGACAAGGTTTTAGAGACCAAATGGGGTTTCAAGTTCCAGTCAGGGTATAGAAGTATTCAAAAGCCAAATAAAATTTTGCTGTTGGGGACTGGAGAGCAGCTGCTTAATCAGAGTTTAAACTAAATGATTCTGTATCAGTGAGTACTGAGACTGAATGCATTAAATAAAATAAGGTCATTTAAAGTGTAAAATAAATAATACAAAAAGAATTATGTGGTACAAATCAGATTACATGCATTCCTTTCTAGCATCTTCATTAAGAAGCTGTTGGCTATTTATTTGCCGATCTTTATTCAGATTTTTAGATGCGGGTATCTGTACTTACTTTTTACTTGATGAGCAAGCAAATTGGATATGAATTCATATTTTATGAGATGTCTTTTAATTAAAAATTTTCAGAAGGAGAAGGAATGAAAGTTACTTTATTGCTTATTTCTTCAGTGTATCTTTTGTGCTAACAGTAAAGGTTCATTGTTGGCAAGAAAACCAATAATAGAATAATGAAGTTTTGTTTGGATCAAATGCCCTAGGATAAGTAAAATTAAAGTAGATAAAACTGGGGTGTTCTGCTGTATTGCATGATACAAATATACAGAGCTGCTGATCACATAAGCCTTGTGCTTGAGAATCACTTCTATTCACTGCTGTCACTGTGGAGGGAGACAAAAGAGTTTTTGTAGGGAACATGCTCTAGATTCTTCAGTGTAGTAGATAAACCTTATATTTACCAAATACAGACTTGGAATAGAGCTGGAGCCCAGCTTTTTTGTTAGTACCTCTGAAACTTCTCCATTCTGTGATCTTTCTCATTTAGCTGAACATCCATCTTTTTTCTCCTGACTATGCCAGTACTGCAGTGCCCTAGCAAACACAACCTGATGAGTTAGACCAGCTTATTCATTTGCAGAGCACCTTCCAGAGTCAGTCAGGGAGCATAGTTGGAAAGAAAAAGAGGTGCAAAATTTTTCCTACACTTGCCAGTCTCCGGCTTCTTTGAAAGCCCATCAGATTTTCTGGCAACACAAGAAAGTGAGAGCAGCTTTCCATTGCTCAAAATGAAATAGTCATGGATATCCTCTTAGCTGCACAATGAACTGGCCAGTCAGGTAAAGGTGGAATGAAGAAGCAGCCTCCTCAGCTCTGCTGGCCCAGTTCACCATCTTGGTCACCTTCCTGTTTTCCACTGGCAATGGAACTGCCAGGGCCCATTGCCCTTTGTAGGTCTAGTTGTGAGCAGAGCTGTCCCAGCACGCCCTGGGAGTGGCAGCTCCACACAGATCCCTGGCATAACCCAGCTCTGGGTTGATCTGCTCTGTGTGGTCACACAGCTTTTGCTGGTGTGGGGCCTGTTTGTGTGTCTGCATGGCACCCCACAACAAGAGAGCTGCAGGGGGAGGGTAAACCCAGTGAGGCAGCCATGAGAGAGGCCTGGAGTGAAGTCTTAAACACCTCCTGAACAAGGCCCCTGGGTGTTAATTACATCCTGAGTTTTTAATGTGAGCGCCACAGATTGTGCAGCTCATGGAGCCTTCCTCATGGAAGGGGAAGGCCAGCTGGCAGTGAACTGGAGTAACTGGAAATTCCCCATCATCCTTCTGATGGTAATAAGATTTAAAGCATGACAACACAGTGGAAGAAACCAGCAGCTTTGGAGTGTGCCAGAGCTACTGGGATCTGGCAGTGATTTATTGTTTGTCTCACTTGCAGAATAATGTATGCCTTATGTATGAGTAACAACATGTCCTTTTGCTGCATGAAAATAACTGCTCAGAAACAAAATTGTGTCAGTAGTGATGAGGCTGTAAAATGAATTCCTTAGTACTGGTATTTTATCCCAATGTTTCTGTGTATTTGCTGGTATTGCAAATAGAATGTTGGTGAGCAATCTGGCAGAAACTGAAGGAATTCTGAATAGAGGAGAGCTTTCTCATGGAGAACAGGAATTGTTCATTTGCTAGCCCAACTGCAAAAACAATTAGTGAATAAATAGCCACCCTAAACATCCTTTAAAGGTCTGGGTTGTTGTCATACTGTTGATGTTGCCTGCTTTCACTGCCCCAAGAGCTCACCTTATTCAGTGGTACTTATAAACCTACTGGGTCAAAAACCTCCAGAATGGAGAGCTGGTCTTAGAGTTGAGCTTCTCACATGTCTGTCACTGTAGCAGTTCTCTGGGAATGTTACATCAGATTGTGTCTTCATGACAATTGATCTACCAGGGTTCTCCAGCAAGATATCAGTGAAATGTTTTCATCTATTGCATATATGAATAATAAGCCTGTCAGCCTTCCTCTTGTATCTGTGCCAGTATTTTTGAAAGGAGAGGTGATTTATGAAGGATTCAGTATGATTACTGAAGATATTGCACATAACTGAATCAGTCATATTGTCTTGGTTTGAACGGCATGTGTCTGCTAAGGAAGGCAGGAGCCTCCCTTGGAATGGAGAACACAAACCCTCTCCCTCTGAATTATTATCATTTTGAAATTAAGGGGCTCTCAGGCAAAGATATAGGGATAGGAATAACAGATCTTTATTAGGAGAATTAAAATAAAAATGCAGTAATGCAAAAAAGAAAAAACAAACCTACTGACAGAGTCAGAATACAACCTGACACCCTGTGGGTCAGAGTATTGTTAGCAGTCCAACTAAATGGTGGCTGCAGTCCTTCTGGAGTGGCAGATGTGACTCTGTTGAAGCAACAATCCTGTAGAAAGGTGTAGGTTTTCTTTAATGTCCAGTGGTGATAGATGGTCTTCCTCTGAGAATCCAGTGGAAAAGACTGCTTGGTGTTCCAAATCCCAGATTTTTATCCAGGTAGGAATGCTTNTCTTTAACGTCCAGTGGTGATAGATGGTCTTCCTCTGAGAATCCAGTGGAAAAGACTGCTTGGTGTTCCAAATCCCAGATTTTTATCCAGGTAGGAATGCTTGGCTCCTCCCCCTGGACGGAGCATTTCCCAATGGGATGATGGAATTTTATCAGTCATAAAGTGAGACTCCATGGCCCATCAGCAAAAGATCTCTCCCTGGATGGAGGATGGGTCATGGAAGAGATAAAGAAAACTGTCCCAGCTGGTTTTTTTAACAGCTCACTCATTACCAGAGGATTACCCCAGCCCCCACCCCAGTTTCAACAAATGATGATAGAATACATACTTCTGGTTGCATCTTGCACTGCAACCCAAGACACATATTTTACCTGATTTTAATGCCATCATCTTCACAGTGGAATCCATTCATTCCCACTGCATTGCGTAGGTGAGTCCATTGAAATTTTATAGAGAATAAAGTCTTGGGAAAGTTAACATCTGCGGTCTGTGAGCTGACTGAAATAATTGCATTAGAGAAAGTGCAAAGTTTTCTAATCATTTGGGTTCTTTATGAAATATTAAAACTGGTAACATTATCCTTTAAGTGAATGAGTGTGTGTAGTGAATTTAAGTGTTTCTCTCAGTGGCAGTTCAGTGGAGGGGAAAGTGGTTTGCTAATGAGAGAAATTACAGAGATGGCTTAGACTATTACTGGTCATTTTCATCCTCTTCAATAGCACGGCAAGAATGTGGAAATGCATCAGTAAACCCAAATTGCAAAAGACCTCTGTCTGCCTGTTTGGGGGGAAAAATATAAACTGTCTCCCACCTTTCCAGGAACCAAAAGAATCAGTGCTTCTACACAGGTGCTGTGGCTTTTTCCTGTCAGCTTTTGTTGGGAAAGTTATTGTTGCTACCACATTTGTCAAGGAGGAATTCAGGGCAGAAGAAGTAATGAAATTGACATTTTGAACCAGAATTTTGCGTAAAATTTATATAAATGCATGAGGGGTTCTTTGTTAGTCATAGTGTTAGTTTTCCTATTTATTTGAGCACAAATTTTAATTTTTTATTTTACTTCAAGCTGCTGCAGTATTTCCAGTCCACCTGAAAGCTGCAAAATGTAGATGTTCCTGGGTGAAGACTGCACAGAATAGAAGTTAAGGGCTTTGGGAGCTTCCCGTTCCAGGCAGTGATGGTTGCTCCTTGTGGAAATCCAAGTTGTTTACAGAGTAAGATCTGGAACATTTTCTCATTTAAAACCACATCTGGAGGACAGAGTTTCTGAATTCTGTCCACAGCAGGTAGGGCAGATAATTCTTGCTGCACCAAGCAGCAGTTATTAGCACTGTGTCAGTATTCCCAGTGCCCCATGTGGGCGTCATGCCACAGAGTTAAGAACCCCTCCTCTGTTTAGGATAGCTCATTCAAGGGCTCTGGAACCACAGCCATATTAATCTTGTGCAAAATAGGTGTGTAACTGTGAGTGTGGGTGAGGATATTGGGACAAACAACAAGCTCTGGGGACACCAGATGTGCACAAAGAGAGTGATGAGCTAGAGTGAGCAAACTTTAGGCCAGGAGCTATCCTTTCACCAGTGTCTCCCTGAGATAATTCTATTGCATGTGGAGTTTTGTTTGATGCAGTTCCTGTTAACTCCAACCATGGATTAAATATACAATCTTAATGAGTCTAAATTTAAAAGATATTCTATGCAATGATGTTAATAATTAACTACAATCATGTTAAATTCAGAGGCAGAATTGTGTTTAAGTAGAGATGAGAATATTTTTGAGGTCAGTGCGCAATTGACTTATGAAACACACATGAGAACAAGAATGTCATCTGCAAAAAAACAATGAAAACACGTAAAATCCAGTGTTCACTAATTCAAGCTAACAAGAGAAGCAAGATGCATCTGTATTCAATTTTCCTTCTCTGCAAAGGATTTCATGTGGAAATTAAAAAGCTAGATCTACATCTGAAATCTGTGAACAGTTAATAAGAGCATTTATTCATAGGATCATTCAGGTTGGAGAAGACTCTTAGGATCTCTGAGTCCAATGGTTAACCTGGCACTGCCAAGTTCACCACTAAACCACATCCCTAGGTGCTGTGCCTTCAAGATCTCCAGGGATTTTGACTCAACCACTTCCTTCAGAAGCCTGTTCCAATGCTTTATAAGTCTTCCAGTGAAGAAATTTTTCCTAATAACCAGTCTAAACTTGTCCTGGCAGAATTTGAGGCTGTTTCCCNTTCTGTGATTTTCAAAGACACCAAAACTTGTTTGGTTCTTTGTGCTTCCTGAATTTTGGCAACAGAAATGAGACGCTCTGTTTAATTTCCTGAGTGAGAGGGATAAACAATGCTGTTTGAAAATACTACACAATCTGTCACTTTTGGATTTGATAGTGCCATTCACATTGTATCTTAGGCCAGCTGTGTGTATGTAATCGTGACTGGAGCAGATAATTTAAAAACTGGATTTTTTTTTTTTTTTGTTCTGAAATACAGCAATCTAAGAACAGGGAAAGAAATATTTCAGATTGGCAACTAATGCATAGTACCTTATCTGACTGGCTGATTAAATGGGATGCTAACAGGATTAATCAATAAGGCTCCTAAAATAAACTTGTTTGTGATTCATGGAAGAATAAAAACTTCACCATCTAGTTGTTGCCAGTAAGGGTCAAAGGTACACTGTTGATAGGACTCAATCTCTGACCAAGCAAGTGCAGACAGAACACATTTTAATTGTAGACTCTTGACACTGTATACTTAATCCAGGGTTGCAGTTAACAGGAACTNCATTCCATCGTATGTATCTAATAACCATTCAAACAAACCTGTGAATGGCCCTGAAAGAGACACAAGGATGGGTGCAGTTATTAGGAAAAATGCCTCAGCAAATCTTCATGAACTTCTGAATATGAAACTTGGCCAAGAGTGGCATCAGACTTTCAAACCTTCTTATTTCTAGTCACAAATCTAGTTTGTATATTCCATACAAAATCAATCACGTGGGTGGGAAGCTGCTAAGTATAAAATTGCAAAAGCCAGTAGGATGGATCAGAAATAAAAGATCAGTGTTAGGAGCAGAGCTTGTGTTAAAAACTGCTTCCCACCCCCNGTATGTAATCGTGACTGGAGCAGATAATTTAAAAACTGGATTTTTTTTTTTTTTGTTCTGAAATACAGCAATCTAAGAACAGGGAAAGAAATATTTCAGATTGGCAACTAATGCATAGTACCTTATCTGACTGGCTGATTAAATGGGATGCTAACAGGATTAATCAATAAGGCTCCTAAAATAAACTTGTTTGTGATTCATGGAAGAATAAAAACTTCACCATCTAGTTGTTGCCAGTAAGGGTCAAAGGTACACTGTTGATAGGATTCAATCTCTGACCAAGCAAGTGCAGACAGAACACATTTTAATTTTAGACTCTTGACACTGTATACTTAATCCAGGGTTGCAGTTAACAGGAACTGGATGAACCAAATCTCCATGTCCAATCTAATCTTCCCAGGGTATGGGAAGTACAGCTCTACTCTGAAGTCCCTTCCCTTTAGCTTCATCCACTTTGTGCATATCTGGAGTCTGTTCAGTTGTTCAGGAAATATGAACTGAGAATGAAAGCACATTTTACAAACCTGTTTTTCTGGTAACCAACTGAGGGTTAATTCACCTAAACAAATAAAGTATGGTTTGAACATTATGCTCTGTTTTATTGTAAGTATCAATAATTCTGTGAGGAAAAACTTTCCTGCCTAATCCTTGCAGTCTCTGCTTGTTTGGTTTTTTTTAATAGCTCTTTTTAAGTGAAATACATGTTTTAGGACCTTTGTGAAATCTTGAAGCTCGCTAGCCTGAACAGAATTCTGTAATTCTGGGTAGAATGCAAAAAAAAAGCAATGCTTCCTCTGTCTGTATTTTACCTAGCACGTCTGCCTTTGTCTGCTGTGCAACTGAAGTGTGCAAATAGCTTCATATTAAAAATAGTTCAATGCTATTTAGGGTACAAAAATAAATGGGCACCGAAAGCTTTTGGAAGTGCAGAATAAGATTGAGTTTAGCTATGAAGATACAGGTAAGGATCCCATACCTTCACATAGGTGAACCGAATCCCTGATTTCTTAAAGATGTCACAATGTTCATACTTTCACTATAGAACTCTGGCAAGTGCAGTGACACAAGATAACTCATAATCTATCTAATGGAGACAAATAGCTATGGATGTATGTCAGAATAATTAATGTTGAGTCAAGTTAAATTTCTCATTTAACAAATTGAATTGTTTCAGCTAATTATGTAGTGTGGCCTAAATGTGATGAGGGTTGTTCAGAGAAGAAAATTATTACTTTTTTCCTCCACTGAATTAATGAAGATATTAAGGAAAATGTATGTTCAGAGTATGCAACAATATCCAGATTTACATGCTGAATTTTGCCGCCTTCATTACAGCATGAGTCTCCTGGGCTTCTTGGACTGACTAATGCAGTGTCCTCCTCAAGGCCCCCAAAACACTCTCTGGAGAAGACTGTCTTGGCTATTGTGCTCCATACCTATACAAGAAACCCTTCTTTCTCTGTTAGAAGGGACATCTCAGCTAGGTGTGTAAGGTGGTGTCACTGCTTCCTTTTACTCTCATGAAGAAACAGACAAAACGAAGGACAAAATGTTCAAAATTCTAGTACCTTTTCAACTTCTTGAGCTATTGCCTTCCCTAAGCAGGGGCTTAGGAGGTTATGGATATTAAAGTTTACTGATAATAAATACAGGAATATGTAAAATTTGACTGTGTCCAAGTTGTAGTTCCCCTGAAAGGAGGATGTAACAAGGTGCAGTTTGGTCTCTTCTCCCAAGTACCAAGAGACAGGATAGGAGGAAACAGCCTCAAGTTGTGCCAGGGGAGGTTTAGATTGGATATTAGGAAGCATTTCTTCGCTGATAAAGTGGTCAGACATTGGAACAGGATTTCCAGGGAAGTGTGCCAATCACCATTCCTGGAGCTATTTAAAAGACCATAGATGTGGCAGTTTTGGGTGTGGTTTAGTGGTGGACTTGGCGATGTCCGGGTAATGGTTGGACTCAGGGATCCCCTAAGGGTCCTTTCCAATATAAATGATTCTATGGTTTTGTGATAATAAGTATGCTGGGAACCATAACCATGTTCAGTGTGGACAAACTCAGAAGCTAATTCTCCAAATCCCATAGAGTCTGCCTTCCAGGCTAAGCTGCATCTGTTTTACTCCTCCCAGTCCCCTTTTCAGTTTTGTTGGGGGTTGTTTTGTTTTGTTTTTAAATATGTGTATTTCTTGTGTCCCATCTGTTTTGCATTTTGTACGCCTCATGGGCAGGTGCTCTCCTCTCCATGTTTCCACAGTGGTTGTCATTATTGGGAGTCCAAGTTCCACTGGATAAGTACAAGAGTAACCTAAGGATCTCCTAAGCCTCTTTGTCCACACTGTTAGCAATAGTATGACCAAATGTATGGTCAATTCCAAGTGTATGGTTTAGTATCAAAGTGATTGTGTGCGCTGTGACTTATAAATCACATCACAGTAACAAGTGAGAACTACTTTGGTCCCAGGCAGCAATGCCAGCTTTCAGCACATCCCTGACTAGAAATGGCTGAGCACTGCAGAACTGATTCACTGACTCAGCTCTCATTGGAATTGAGAGAAAGTGTCTTGTGGTCACCGTAATATATGTTTCATGTTTGGGACATAAAATTATGAGCTGTTAATTACCTGTTCTCTGTCAAAATGTTTTTCATTTCACAAATGAAATCTTAAAACATTAATTACTGAGGTAAAAGGTCCCACAGCTTCCTCTTGCTACTCTAGCACAAATGTAAACTTCGAATACTTTGTAATTTACAGCAGAAGTTAAAAAGAGACTGTTCCCAAAATCAGGGAGTAGTTCAAGCAGAAAGGGACCTCCAGAGTTCATCTGATTTATCTGTCACTGCTCAAAGTGAAATCAGCTAGAACAGGTTACTTGGGACTGTGTCCAGATGGATTTTGGATATCCCAAGGGATAGAGCCTCTACCACCTCTCAGCATTCTCTTTCAGTGTTTGGCCACCCTCACAGTAACAGCTTTCTTCTGTGCAACTGCACAGAGACCTCTGAATTCTCCCAGTTTCTGCCCTGGCCGCCTGCTTTAGTGGCCAGGCCCTTCAGAGCCACCTGGTCAGGCTGGTTCCTCAGAAGAGGTGTGAGCACTCTGCCCAGTGCACTCTGCACTCTGACACTTTCCCTGTACCCTCATTTATGGGCACACGCTGTATGTGGCCATCCTTCCTCACGAGGTCTCTCCTGCCACAGCACCCCACAGCCTTTGCTCCACTACTGCCTCCCTTTCGTCACTGTTTTCAAGCTCCCCTTGCCAGGCTGCTCAGCCTCTTGGTAAGGATGATTTTGCCCCATTTTTCTTTCTTCAGGGCAACTTGAGACCGGGGGAGCCACATGCAGAACCCCGTATGACTTAGATGCAGCGGTACTGATAGAATGGTATAATGAGGAATATTTCTGTGAAGAGCAGTTCTGGGAACAGGCAAAGTGAAAAGGCAGTAAGCAGGGAAATAGCCCTCTCTCCACTGAGGAAATAATTCAACAAAAAGAAGAATCTGAGGCAGTTGTGTGCTTCTGACATTTCTTGAATCTTTAAAATCTTTGATGAGAAATACCTGTATTGTGAAGATCTCAGCTGTCTGCTGCTGACAAAATATGGCTGAACTTTGTGTGTGTGTGTGTAGACATATACATGTGCATACACAGATAGCCAAAGAAAATACTTCTTAGTGAATAAAAATTGTTTGACTATACTTAAAAAAAAAAAAAAAAAGAATCCACACAATGTGTGAGCCACCCTGTATATGATCCTCAAACTGAAATATTTCTCCCACAGCACTTCAAAATTATGAACAACAAATATAGAGTCAAATTCTGTCCTTCATTGCTGTGATGGGCAGCTTATTCCAGACTGTGTTTTAATAGTCTTTCATGCACCCATGTGTCAGATTAAATAGTAGAAATGCCAACTAGATGATAATGTGGTATCATTTCTGGAAGTATTGGCTTTTAATGTTAATCTTCAATGGGATGCTTTACTGCAGGCATGTGCATACATTAGATAACCCTGGCATGCAGAGAGTATTTTAAGACCTACATAATTTTGAAACACCCTTTAGTATTTAGTGAAAGTCATGATACATTCCATGCACATAAGATCAGGAGCAGATCTTCCAGGCTGGTTTTACTTCTCAGGATAGATGCCACACTGGGAGCCCACAGTATTTTGGTTTTCTGTAGGACAGTTAAAATGGCACCGCAAGTTGTTCCGCTGACATCTGAGCCTGGTCTTGGGCAGTCAGCTCCCAAGGTGGAAGTGCCAAGGAGAATAATAAATACAACTGTCTTCACATGCTTATCTTTTAATCTGAGATTAAATATGAGATTTCCAAAACAAATGCTGCCAGCTATTATGGATTCTGGGATGTTGAACTGGGATGTCAGAAAATTATTTTTACTTACTGAACTCTGGCGTCTGATGCTACCTGCATTGTCCAGATCCTGTTAAATCACAGGCAACTTTAATTTATAACTACTTTTCTCTCACTTTCTATTTATCCACTAATGATTAAAAAAAAGCTGTGTTCTTAAGCTTTAGATTTACCAACATCATTTTATATCCAGAAAATAAAACTAACCTCTGTAATTCATAACTTTTGTAGCAAACAACATGCTTACAGATTTTTACATTGAAAATCACATTAGCTGCTGCTTTGAAGGAGTAAGAAGTGCATGTAAGATGAGATTCAAAGCAGTTCTGTGAAATGTATCTGGCCCCTTTATGCAACAACATGCTACATGGGGTAAGAGGGAAAAAACAAATCCTGGCCTTGATGTCAAGACAATGTAAGCTCCTTTTAGTATGTTAACTTGTGGAACAAGTGAGGCATGAAAACAAAAGTGCAGAGCCTCAGTAGTGACAGTGAATATTTTATCTTACCAAGAGAAGGCAACAAGAGACCAAATCCTTAAAGCATATGCGGTGCTGACAGTGCGCTCTCGCTGTGACAGTAATGGTATTTGCAATCCCAGCTGCACTCGAGCCTGGGCTGTAAAAGCACCCATTCCTCTGAGTGTGTGCTGCCCTTCACTGGCTCTTAGCCAGATGAAGGAGCTCTTCTCTGTTGCTCATGTTGCCATGTAGAAACAGATGTTTAAACAATTATTTCTCTTCCCCAAAGTGAAATTGGAGAGATTTTGGCATCGTTAGCTCTTCTGAAATTTTCAAGGTGCTGAAAAGTATCTTTAGCTTTTTGCACATAAAGCAACCATTCTCTGGCTTTTTACAAATACCTGATATAAGTGTTGTTCTGAAATTCAGGGACTGGATCCTCATAGAAATGTTGAAGCAAAAGTACCACTGTTACTGCAGTGTTGTTGTTTGAGAGTGGTTGGAAGAATGTTTAGAGGGTGATTCAGGGCTGTGACTAAAGGTATTCACCAGTCTCTGTCAGAGATCGTTTTGACTAAGTCTAATGAGCTAAGAATTGGTGAGACGATTAAAGATAGAGGATTTAACACTCTGGGATTTTTTAACACTCTGGGAATGTGTTTGAATGTATATGCTCTCCAGTTTTTCCTAGCACCCATTGGTTTGTTGTCCTCTCTCGGTTGAGGCATAAGATTCAGAGGAAATTGGAGAATGTTGCTTATAAATTATGGAGCTACTGCCTCATGATTACCATTCTGTCATAAAAAATGCCAGTTTATCCTTCACTAGTCAGCTCTTTCTGGGTTTCTCCATCCTCTGCTTAAAATTGTTCCCCATCACTGCATCCATTCCCAGCCCAGGTCTTTGGTTGGAGACCCAGTCATCCTACACTGCCTTCTTGTTTCCGACTTCGTATTTGACAAATTCAGGAGGTTTCGGGTGATTCCCAAATGCGATTACATGGTAGCATTTCAAGACATCCCAGTATTGCTTTAGAGAAACAGCTTTGAAGAATGCATGTGATGAGGTTTAGAGAAAGTAAGGAAGCAATGTGGATTGTGGTGTGGTAAAGGAGGGATAAGCAGGAGGCACAAATTAAATCCTGGAATTAGATATAATTCCTTCTAAATGTGATCTGTTGGGTTCTGTGCTATCCAGAAGTAAGAACAGCAACCGGGTCACTTCCAGCTCAGCTTCATTCTGAGGTTTGATCTCCTGTTTCAGAGCTGCTGACAGGCTGCTTGGAACCCTCTCCACAACTGCAGCCAAGCCCACAGCAGAGCTTCCAGCAGTTCCAGGCTTCCAGGCAAGCTCTGGTATCAGCTCAGACCCAGCATGCCCTTAGCTCCCCCACATTCATTGCTATTGCTGCCCAGGCTTGGTGAATTTGGGTTGGGAATTACCCACATTTCTGCCATCACATTTCTCACTGTACTGTAAGTATCCATTTTATCCTCACCCTATAGGCTTTTTGTACTAGGAACATCATGTAGATGGGCCAAAATAATCAAAACACCCTTTGCTACTAAGTTTTTTTATGAAGTTACTGAACTCTAAATTGCCACTTATCCAAATGACTAGATTTCTCTTCTGGCATGCATTGATGTCCAGGATATAGCCTGAACTTCTAGAAGCTTCTAAAAATGAGAATACACTGGTTTTGTTTCCATTCAATCACTAACTAAGCCCTCTAGAAGTAGCAGCATAACTTCTGACCTGATTGTAGTGTAAGTTCTTTGCCCAAGCAGCTATCAAGTAAAGATAGTCCTAGAATAATGGGGGGAAAAGGAATGCTATAGAGAAGAGTTTCTTGAGAGGGAGAGGGTAGGATTGTTATAATTTAAGAGTGCCCTACTTTTCTTGTAATTTTAAAATTCTCTTTTACAGATAGACTTTCTGGTCAAGCTCCAGACGCTTTTGTTTGAGTAGCCTCGACCCCCCTATGAACTCAACAGATGTACCACGAAATGGCATTGCTCACTGGGAATGCAGATCCTGAGTTCAGCTCCCGCTCCTTCAACAACTTGGAAAACCTGTGTGAGGTGCAGACCAAGAAAGGATTCTTCTACAAAAAGGCCAAACTTCTGCATCCTGGAGAAGACCTGTGCTGCTTAGCCCACTTGGATGACCGGTCCAGGTTTGTGATCATCAACGTAGGTGGTATTAAGTACAAAATTCCCTGGACCACCTTGGAGAACTGCCCCTTGACCAGGCTTGGGAAGCTAAAATCTTGCAACAATTATGATGAGATCATGGACATCTGTGATGATTATGATGTTAGCTGCAATGAATTTTTTTTTGACCGTAATCCTAGTGCCTTCAGAACGATCATGACATTCCTGACAGCTGGGAAGCTGAGGCTTCTCAGGGAGATGTGCGCTCTCTCATTCCAGGAGGAGCTTGTGTACTGGGGGATAGAAGAGGACCACCTGGAGTGGTGCTGTAAAAAGAGATTGCGACAGAAAGAGGAAGAAGCAGCTGAGGCCAGGCTGTTTGAAAGGGAGATGATATTTAATGAAGCTACGCAATGTGCCTTCCAGGACAACAGCCGACTGAGTTTGTGCATGCAAAAGCTCAGGGATATGGTGGAGAACCCCCACTCAGGGATGCCAGGAAAGATCTTTGCTTGTATTTCAATCTCTTTTGTTGCCATCACTGCTGTCAGCCTCTGCATCAGCACCATGCCAGACGTCAGAGAAGAAGAGGATCGGGTAAGTGCAGATTTTCTTGGGGTAGAGTGTGTTCTGCATTGTTGTCTCCTCAGGGAAGGTGACAGGCAAAATCACTCCAGCAGATGTGCTGGTATTGTGTTCAGTGTAGATGATGTGGAGGGCTGGCTGGGTAGAGCACAGAAAGCATTATGTTACTTAAAACTGAGGGAAGATTGGGCCAAACTCTGCCCTGCCAGCCCAGCTTAGCCAGTTCACACCAGCAGATAGCCTTACCCACCAGATTTGTTTTCTGACATGTTTAACCAGATAACAAACTAAGTACTCTGGGGATCAAAAACAGCCTTTCTTGTGGTCTAATGTTTTGAGGTTAGATTTAGAGCTCACAGATCAATATTCCCTAAAAGTACTTTAACAATACGAATGAACTCCCAGTGCGCTAGTGTAAAAAAAACACATCTAAAGTATTTTGATGCTATAGGGTGATGTAAAGGCCAGGGAAGCTGAGGCAGCAACTTAACAGCAGAAACAGAGCAATTGTCCCAATTTTCAGACCTGCTTAGTATTCTCAAGGGTAAGCTGTGGATGATTCATGCCCTTGAAAATCAAGTCTTACAGATATTTTGTTTATTCTTTAGTTCATCAAATTTCCTAAGGGTTTAGTCCCTGTTTTTTTGTGCAAGCAGTTCACTTCCCTAGGATTAACTGTATGTAGGCCAGTGAGAGCTCATCAGAGAAATGGTAGAGGAGGACATTCACATTTTCTTCACATGTGCTGAAATGCAATCTGAGGAGTTGGGAGTGGGGACATTTTGAAGAATTGATGCCCTCTGTAGCTTTACCCGAGTCCAGGCTTGACACTAAATGTTTGGGCTTATTTCCCAGCCCTGTGGTCATTAAATGTGGTTGTGAACTTCAGCCTCTGAGCTGAAGAAGCTCTCCTGAAGTGGCTCTTCCCATGTGCTGTCATCCAGGGGCTGGATGGCTTATGTCCCACTGCCAGAGGAAGAAAGAGGTGATCATCCCCAGACTGGGGACATTTACTGTTATGTCACCTTGAAAGCAAAATGCACGCTGATGGAAAATGGATCCAGCACCTTGTCTACAGTTAAACCCACCCTTTGCTTGCCAGGTCTTCTCAGTTTACATCTCAGCTGAGTAGTTTGATTTGGAATCAGACTCATTCAGGAGCAGCCAGGAGAAAAGATTTGGTATGTTGACTGATATACAATTTATTATCAGATCTTTATTTTAAGGGCTTTTTCTGATTTAAAATTTGAGGATGGTAATACTAGGTATTAGTTAACTCTATGTTGTCCTAATAATGTTTTTTAAGATACCATTTCCAAAACACAGGCCTTTTACTGTAATTAACCATCAGGGCTCCAGTATCCTGAATTCTAAGCACAAGGGATATTTTTCTGTTGAAAACTGAGATTATTTAGTGTTTAATTGTTCCCAGGTTTAAGTGAGAGCTGAACAATTGCTTTAAGAATGATGAGAGTTTAGGAACCCTATGTTTTTACTACTGGTCTGAACATAAATAGGGGCTCATAGTAATGAGCTAATAATGCTTTTTGGGTGGAACAGGCTAATAATGAGGGGAGAGCAAGCATATGAGAGAAGCCTGATTTCTTGGTAAGCTGGAACCATTAGAAGGAGCTCATTTTCATAGTCAAATGCAAAATTTTGCAATAAAGATGAATCCAGGCTTGCTTGTGTAAAAGCAGGGATTCTGGTTCTCAAAATGAGGCTCTAAATAATATTTATGGTACAAGCAACCATAAATTCCTATTGCAGCATAAAGTCAGAAGGGTTAATGTCATCCTTGAATATCTGAACTGGGGAGTATTAATTAGAAGCTGGAAGGTTTTTTGTGCCTATATGTAGTATTGGTGAGACTGACATTAGAATGCTGCAGTCAGTTCTCATATTCATATTTTTAATGGTGTTTTGAAAAATTGGGAGAGGGCTAAAGACCTGTACATCTTAGACACCTGGAAAAAATACCATACAATAACAAACTTGAACATTTCAGTTGATTTAAATTATTGGAAGGAAGGTGAGTGGATTAGGCACATAAGTGGGTTTTTTATGAGGGGAGAAGAGCTGTATCATCTAAAAGACTTTTAAATTAAGCAGGGGGATGATGCATGGATAAAAGCTGAATCCTGATAAATTCATATGGGAAACTATATGCCAGTATTTAATAACAAGGTGATTCATTACTGGGACAGACTAGGAAGAGAATTAGTGGATTTTGTGCTTCTAGACATTTTCAGTTAAAAGCCCAGTGCCCTTTTGTTTAGCCCTCAGCTAAACAGACTCTTCTTCAATCAAAAGAAAAACATCAATTGCAGATCAACTTACAAAGGTGAAATTCTTGCAATACACAGAAGATCAGAATAAATTATCCAATGCTCTTCCGTGCCCTTAAATTCTAAAGGCACAGAGCTCCTGCAAATAATCTTTGTCCTGTGCTTTGCACAGGGAAGGTCTGTGGACAGGCTGGAAATGGTTATTTTGTTTGAGACAAAGGTGGCTCTCCTGCACAGGTGACTGGTGAAGGATCACTTCTGGCAAGGCAAGGAGTAGGCATCTGCCCACTTGGAATCACCTGTAGGGTCTGGGACCGTGACTGCAGACTCCCTTCGTGTACTCCCTGTGTAGCTTAGCAAGCCAAGGCAGCTCTGCAAGTAACAGGTGTGGAGACAAGAGAGCTTATGTGAACTCAAATTCATGGTAATCATCCTGAGCTGAATCCCCAGTATCTAGATGACAATTTGTGCCCAGGGATAGCTTTTTGGTTTGGCTTTGCAGTCTCCTAACAAGCAAAAAAAGGATGTGCATCCTTCCTGACTATGGAACAAATACTAAATACTATATCAAATACATAATAAATAGTAAATACTATATCAAATACATAATAAATAGTAAATACTATATCAAATAAATAATAAATAGTAAATGCTGTATCAAAGACACACCATACTCGGTGTGCACATTTTCCAGGCTTTCTAGCTGGCATTGCTGTTATGGTTCTGTGTCAGGGCTGTCATGGGTGCTCTGCCTAGCAAACAGTGGCCTTTTCCTTGAGCTGGGTTTCCACAGAAAATAAAAGCTCTATGTGCCATCTATCTGTCCTGTAATTGCTTCAGGGAAAGACAGAGAAGCCAATCATGAAAAAACCATGCTGGGAAAGCAATTTTCCATACCCTGATCCTTTAATGCCATCTGAATAGACCAGATGTTACACCCAGGGATGTCCTGCAGAGGTGTAAATGACCTCACACAAGATGTAAATGTGGGACCTTAAAAGTTAGTAGTAATTACCAGGTGGGTGAGGAAATTATTTTAGGAGCCTGCCTATCTCTTTTAAAATAGAGCAGAAGACTCAATCATACATTTTGTTAACTTTATTAGCTGCACCAGGTGTTCTGGATGACAGTGGCAATCCCTGGTGGTTTAACAAGAGTGGGAAGGCTCATGCTCCCCTGTATTGTAGATACTTGTTCTTATAAAGGTCACCTTGATTCACCTTGAGTGTTACTCTTTTTTGGAAGTAGTGTCATGTATTTCAAATGCTGCACATTTGTCAGTAGAGTTAACAGAATCAGATCCTGAACTACTTTTCATTTACCAAGATACATATTTAGTCAATTTTTTTTCTCATTTAGCTTTTATTTACCAATAAATTAAATAAAATCCATCAGTCCACTAATGTGTATAATAGCTCCTCCTGGAAATTTCAGGAAAGGGACACTTCATGTATGTGAAGAAAACAAATGTGTCAAGGCAGTCAGGTTCTTCCATGTAAAGTAACAAGACCATGATAAACTTTATATTTCAAAATTTTCAGAATGGGAGATTGCAATGCAAGATTTAGATTTAATAGTAAAAAGTCTCCCCTGGACGCAAAATCTGCTGAGACAAAATCTTAGCAGGAGCCCTCAGGCCCCGAACTCTTTCAAGACCACCACAAAAGTCATCTCCAAGACATAAAAATAGCCAGAGGCACAGAGTATCCTCAAGGCATTTTAGGCATATGCTACCTTTAAGTGGACTTCTCACCTCTCTAAACAAATGGCAGGCATTGAGTGACTCAAAGAAAGCAGCAAATACATCAGAGAAGTCTTAAACCAGTCGGGGATACATTACAGCAAAAGCTTTAAACAAACAGTAAGAGCTAAACAACCAAAAGACATTCAGAGAGATTCAGCTGAAAGCCAGATGGTCATCATACTAAACTCTTAATTTTTTTTCTCAGTGAAAACAGAAATGTCAACCTTTTCTATCTGAAGACAAAACTTTTCTTTTTTGTTAGACAGCAGCCTTTGTCATCACAGAAGAAAAGGTGGAACTTAGAGAATAATATCAAACATTCTGTCCTGATGCAAAAAAGCATTTATAGGCCTGAGACCCCGAGCTCAGTCGTTTGTAGCAGCACAGTGCAAAACAGGAGAAGCAGATCAGAGAATTTATTCTTCACCATGCTTTGTAATGTGTTGGGAAAAGCTAGCCTAATTAAAGATGCTGTGATAGGAAGTTACACTTCAATAACCTTCAGCTGAAGAACATTACAACAAAGAGACTAATAAATAATGAAGTTAATAAGAGCCCATAAAGAAGCCAAAACTATTTAACCTTCTATGCTCAATTTACACACTGTGCTTCAACTTCTGTAATGTTGAGGATGGGGAATAGGTAAATTGTGAATGTACATTTTAAACAATCTTGTGACTAAAGGTTTCATTTCACAAAGGTACACACAAAAGTAATCTCAGACAAGGTTAAGAGAGTCTTGTATAATGATTCTCAATAGCTTTTCATAGACAAACTGTTCTGTAAGAGGCTGAATGAGCAGACAGTGAGATTGACTGAAAACTATCTGAATGGCCATGCCCTGGTGGTCAGTGACACAGTCTAGTTGGAGGCCAGTAACTAACAGTGTGCCCTCGGGGTCTGTACTGGGTCCAGGCCTGTAAGACTTCTTTATTAGTGGCCTGGAGGATGAAGTAGATTGAACCTGCAGCGAGTTTGCTGATGACACAAACTTTGGACAAGTGACTGATAGGCCAGACAGTTGTGCTGCCATCCTGAATGGCTTTGACAGGCTGGAGAAACAGGCTCAGGAAGCCTGTGGACCTCAGCAAGCTCAGCATGGAGGAATGCAGAGTCCCTCATTCCTGGTGAGGAACAGCCCCACACAGCAGGACGTGTTGAGGGCCACCCAGATGGGAAAGAGATTGGTAGAAAAGGACCTGGGGGTCCTGATGGACACCAGGACTGTTCCCTTGCTGCAAAGAGAGGTACTGGTATCCTGGGCTGCATCAGGCAAAGTGCTGCCAACACACTGAGGAGATTGTTCCCCTCAGCTCAGCACTGGGGAGGCCACACTTGGAGCAGTGTCCAGTGCTGGGCTCCTCAGTGCAAGAGAGATACAGACATGCTGGACAGAGTCCAGTGGTGCTTGCTGTCGTAAGATGGCACTCTGCTTGAGACTCTGGAATTACTGGAGAGCTCATTTCTATGACTTTATCTCCTGACTGTTCAGTTGTTGTTCTGCATGTGATATTGAGACCTTACTTTTAACTTAGAGCCACATGTGATGCATAGATGGTTTGTTTTCATGAATGAAGGTATTAATAAAATTGCAGCTAGTCTTTTTACTTTCATTGTGGAATAAGCTGTTCTAGAAATTACAGCACAGTCAACAAAAAACATGTATTTAAAAAAAAGTCTCCCTGCTGGTGTTACAGATAACTATTTATAGTGTATATCACTGAGGGTGACTTTTTATAAAAAGAATCTTAAGGAATTGGACCAACTAATTTCCCTGGGGATCATCTGAGAATTTGTTATACCACTCTCAGCTCTGCTGTTTAAATGCAAAAATCATAAGCTGTAACAGTATCACCACTTTTGGCATCTGAACTGATGTACTATACTTGTACCCTGTATTGCTAATTTGCATTTTGTGCCTGCTCCAGACTCCTCAGGCCACAGCTGGCTAGAGGCCAGGGAAAGACCAAAGGATTCAGTAGCAATGGTCACTTGCCTTTTCTACATCATGCACAAGGAAGTTCCTGTAGGCACATGAGATTCATATTGAGTTTAACATTCACCTGTCCTTGCTGAAGGGATGTAGGGCCAGAGCACTGCCAAACTCTGTTTTAACTAAAAGTAAGGTGTTTCTTATTTTTTTGCCTTTCATAAGCCAAAGGAGGTTTTCTCCTCAAATAATATTTAACTCAAAATAGTAGCACACACTTCGAATCACAAGCTTTGAGAGCACCCTTTATTTAAAGGTTCGGTTATCAGCAATAAGCAAATGTTTGCTTTCTTGTTGAAGTTCTCAGTTGGCCTCAGGTAGTTCCATCTCCTCTTCTGCGTAGTCCTGCCTTTAGAGTGTGAATGCTTTGGGACAGAATGTCTTAAACACAATGTCTATGGCCATCATAACAGAAATAAAACTACATCTACCTGCTGTTCAGGTACATGGGCACCTTCCTCATGCCTCACCTGCAAGATGTGTTTCTAGGCAAGGAAATTCTTTTTGCAAGTGAGACCAACTTAGTTCATGCTGAATCCAAACTGAGGAGTAACTGCAAAGTTCTCAAGTCTGAGTCATGCTAGCATGGTCTCCCAACTCCTCTCTGGTGGTCTGAGACATTTGCTAGGCAAGTTGTCTTTCAGACTGCCCAGGATTGTCTGAAAGCAGTGGGAAGTGATGAGGTTTGGTTTTAGTAAGTGATGTTGAATCTGTGTGTCACGCAGACAGCATTAAAATCACGGAGCTGAGAACCTCTGCACTGCTCCATCTAAACCTTAAATGTCAGGTTCTCTGGGGCTTTCTGAGTGGTGTGCATCTTTTATCCCACTCCCATGGAATTTATAAGTGTGGGACCAATGGCAAAATGTTCTTCGCAAATATCAAGAAGTGGTGATCATTTTCCTGGGAACTGTCTGTGAGCCATCTGAATGATAGTGTCCCTGATGTAAAAGAATACATTTATTTGTTTTTGCTTTGTGGATCTGAATGTAAGTCCCTCCTTTCCTAGCTGTCCAAATCCAGCCATTATTTGGAGCATATCTCGGTATCAGTTTATTTTGCTGAGTTCAGGATTGCTGTATTCACACGCTGAGGAGACACTTTGGGTACTGGGAGTCCCCAGCATCGCTGCTGCACAGCTCACTGCCCTCTGCACCAGCTCTGCCTTCCACTGCCCAGGACCCCCCGTGCCTGCAAAACCCCTGGTCAAGTAGCACACCATGTGGCAGCTTTGCTAACCCTTTCATGAGACAGTCCTTGCCCTTTGCAAGGCTGCCTTGAGCTGCTGGTGAATAGTAAACATTTGAAGGAATGGTTGGTTGTTCTTGCTGTTGACTGTGTGGACAGAGTGCTGGATAATAACAGGCTGTATTTAGTCATGACTATATTTAGAGAGTTCTCACCATTTCTTCTCCTTGGCTTATTTGCTCCTCTTGAGAAAAAAAGAAATTGCTTTCTGCAGTCCTTCCACCCCTGAAAAACACCCCAAAAGTCCAGTCTTCCTGCTTCATTGAAACTCTCTAAACTTTGCCAGACATACCTGGTTGTTCTGTCATGGCAGCTGCTTCAAGAGCAGATAAAGGAACCATGGTCCCAGTAAGAAAATCATCCTCTGTTGTATCAGGAGGGTTAGGAGGAATGTGGTATTTCCTTTCTCTAAGAGTTGCCCTTAGATTGGGGGTGGGGACCCAGCACTGTGTGACAGTTTTACAAAGAGTCCCTTAGTAAGCCTGCAGACCTTCTGCTCAAAATTTCCCCTCTCAGCAAAGTCACTGCCTGAGCTCTCCATGCCTGGCTCTTCACAACCATGGGTCTCACTGTAGCACCTGCTATTGGGTTGCTTTTCCCAAGTAAAGAGAGAAATCCTTATGGTCTAGGAGCTGTCCTGGAAGATTTTGAGGACAGTAGGTTACAATATAGACTTGGAAGCCACCTGAGTATTTTATCTCTGCAGTATTTTAGGCTTAGAAGTAAAAAAAAAATGGAGAGTGTTTCTCTGCACAGCTTGGGAACAAGGCAAGAGTTGACTAAGATAAAATTACTTTTGACTTTTTAATAACTTTATTCTATGCCAATGAACTCTTTCAGTCTGCAGGATATCTTCTCATAAATAAATAGCAAACTTAGGTCTTCTTTTAAATATTATATAAATCTGCTGCAATGTAACATTAGTGCTAAATAATTAAACAGCTAAAACTATTTCATAAAAGCATTGGTAATTTTGTCACATTGTTAACTAGTTTATATTTGGTGCAGTGTGGCTCGCCCAGCAGAATGTGTTCCATGTTTAATTTCTTTTAATATCCCTCTGGTTCCACCACTGTAGGTATCTATCCCTGTCAGTGGGTTTATTCTCCAAACTTCCAGGTAGATCATCCAGGGAGTCTCTGAAGCAATCTCACAATAATCAATCGTCCCTTGGCCTTCAGGTTTGTTTGTCAAATTACTACAGCTACTCATCATAAGCTAACATCCTGAGGGTACAGCACAGCTCCTGTGATTGTGATTCCATAGATTGCTCCACTGCCTCTTGAAAGAGAGCTTGGGTGCTGTGGGCTTATTGGGTACTGGCCCAGTGTTCTGAAAGAGAGAGTTCTCTCAGTTATTTGAAATGAAAATATAATCTGGAAATTTCATTTCAGAGCTCCAAGATACATTGCTATCAATTCTGGAGGTTTGGAATGAAAGAAAGCAGGGAGATTTACGTTTGGCTACACCTCATATTGCTAGGCTGAGGTAATAAGCTGATTCATGTGTATGGCACTTAGAAGAATTGCACCAAATCATTCAACATTATAAATGCTTACATTTTAATTGCCTAGAATGTGGCAGTGGAGATGAAATATAAAAGTTTTTGAAATTGGGGGATTTTACAGTCTCCATGGTGACTTTATATTCAAGACAAATTGAGTGGTCAGATGGGGGGCAAAAATGTTATAAAATTTTTTTGAGAAGTTTTTAAACAAAGGCTTGAGAAAGTACCAGGAGAAAACTATAAAGCTGTTGGGTTTTCTAACAGTAAGCATGATATTAGTTCCAAGTAAAAACATCAAAAACATGGTACTGAGTACAGTCAGTCAATTTTGATCGAGTCTGTGTAGAACACCACTCATTAATCACATTTAATATAATTTCTTTTAAGTTATAAAGTTTTCAGAAGAAAGTAACTTCTGATGTAGGTACTTCTGTAAGATATTTGAATTAGTGCCACACAACATTCTTCCTTAATAAAAAGGCATTTTAAAAAAATTAGCTTCCTTATTGTTTAAAAAAATTCTCGTAGATCTTATAATAGCAGAAAATCAACATAAGACATCAAGTGAGGCTTGAGATACTGTGTCCAAATTGATATCCATTTGGCAGGCAAATTGAAAGAAAAGTTTTAAAAATGGCTTAAAATCTGAAAGTTCTGCTTTAGAAGAGCTTTTAGTTCAGTGGGAATCCTAATAAGAGAATGTCTGTGGGCAACAGTGAACTGAAATAACTGAAAGCTGTGGCTGGACAAACTCATGCTCTGACTTAAGTGTGTTACAGTGTGGGTAATGAGCAATGGAAACCATTTATCCAGACATGCCTGCATGCATCTCACAGAGTTTTTAAATACATTCTGTCAGTCCTTCTAAACATTACATCTCAGCTCAGCTGAAGCCATGCATATGATTCATGAGCCACTTGGCAAGATCCTCTGCTCCACAGGGGATCATCTCAAGAGCCTCTTCTGTCCTCCCAGGGCGGTGAGCCATTGCCATCCTGTCTCTGACTCGCTGGTGCAGGAGATGACAGCAAGGATGCTGTACATCTTCTCCCTGTCTGGGGCTGCCTTGAATCTTCAGGGACCCTCGTGAATATTCGGACCTGAAGGCATCAGTAAGATGAAATAAGCAGTGACAGTTCATAATTGTGATTAAAGGCAAGGGCAGCCAGAAAAAGCTCAGAAGCCTGGAAGCTCTCTGAAGAGTGATGTTGCATGAGTCTGGTCCCATGAAGGCAGCATCCCAGCCCAGGTGTCTTGGCCAGCACTGACTGTATTTGTCGGGGGTGCCACAGGGGCTGGGACATGCTACTGGTGGGGCCCAGCCATAGCTGGAACAGGCTGTTCACCAGGACATGTGCCAGCCCACCCCTCTGGCCGCTCACTCTATCCTCACCCTTCCGTAAGTCACACACACACACAAACAATCCTTTTCCCTCTGCCCCATCTCATTTTGTGAGCCTGGATTCAAATAGGAAGTAGAGAATAGAGTGAAGGTCCCAGCCATCTAATACATCCTGAGCTGTGCTAGGAACTTGGCACCTGGTAGAGGTAATGACAAGAGAAATTGCAGCATTTTTCCTGAGAAGTCCTTGCTCTGACTGTCTGTGAGCAGACACTGCAGAGATTTTCTCCCAGTCTGCAGCTCGTTGCCTTCACATTTCTACACAGTAGCAATGTTGGGTGTTTTAAGGTAAGCTCTTGTATGCTGCACTGCTGTCACAGAAAGCTCTGTTTTTACTGTTGCCTTGAGCAGAAAGAGAGAACATGAAAGCGTCTGTGGTTTTGCCGTGGTCATACCCACCTCGTAAAAATCCATCAGAACTTCGAGCATTTCAGTGCAAGGGCACTGGGGGAGCTCACTGCCAGCTGTGCCTGAGCTGCTACCAGCAGGAATGCAAATCCTCCCACAGGCAACGCACGCAAATCCTTCCCTTGCTCTCAGATAAGAGGATAAAGGGAGACTGAGGGGGGAGAGATACAGGTTTGGAAAAAAAAAATGTCATAGGAAACCAATAAGCTTGACTCTGTCCTCTTTTCCTCCAGGGCAAAAAAGCAGACACCCCCAGATCTTACAGCGGGTTACAGGGTTGTGGGAACCAGTAAAATTAATATGGGACAGTAAAACAGAAGTAGCAGTGAGTGGGAGGCAGGAGGAAAAGAGCTTCAAAAAATCATTGAAAGAAGGGAGAAACTGGGGTAAATAAGAGGGAAAATACACTTTAAAATGCTATTAAGAATCAGTTGATCTTTTAATATAATTAGTAAGTGAGAGAGAGAACAAGACTGAGATTCTTTTTTAGTGTGACACAAGCTTGAGGAGGAGAAGATGGAAAGAGGATGCTGGGTTTAGGAAGATCACAGTCCTAGGCAGTGGATATCTGTGAGCACAGCCTGGTGCCACCACATCATCTTTTCCCAGGTATTAGGTAGGTGTGAAAATGTTGGGGCTGCCACTGCTTTGTCACACAGCCCTGTCTCCCTTGGGCTGGTCCTTTTGGAGGGCTGTGCAGGTATTCCCATTCCCTGGGGAAACTGTTCAAACTGCACCCAAGTGCCCTTCCTGACAACCCAGCCCTGCTCTGATTCTGAACTTTTATGCTGGTTTGGCTTAAGGGGACAGCCCTCATCTTTATTTCTGCAATCCTGCCCTGTCTGTGTGTGAGGACCAGGTGTGCTGCAAGTGCCAAATGCCATTTCTCAAGCTTTTCCAAGTTCCAACTGAGTGTGTCTTGTTTTCAGAGCACCAGGATAATACAGTTCTTCAGAAATGAGACTTGTTAAGTTGCAGTGTAACTGGGCTCCTTCACGTGAAAGATCAGGATCAAGCATTTGCTTAGATTTACAGATACTGGATATTTTTTTAAAAAGCACTGTAAACTTCCAAGGTTCCAATGCCTCTATCAGGACTAGAAAAGAGAGGGGGCTGAGGAGGAAGATTTCTGTTCATGTAAAACCGGGGGAAGACAGGGACACTTGTCAGCAAGGACACTCCTGGCACTTCATTATCCTCTTGGGGATTTTCACTTTCAATTTCAGTGAAAAAAAATGTGCCGAACCCAAGAAAAACATTCTGGAAATCAGGAAATAGAAAATTCCAAGGTAGTTTTTGTCAGAAATACCAAGAACATTGGTGTTTCTAAATTGAAACTGTTCTTTGGAGGACACCTTGGCTTGGTGGGATCATCATTCCTTTTCCTGCCTTGCTGCCTCTGTCGGTGGCAGTGACTGATAAACAAATCCTCTGTGCTGAGCTGTCCCCTGAGGCCAGGTTGGGCAGGTTGGGCCTGGTCCAAGCACAGTGGGCTGTGCAGGAATCCTGGGCACACCCATATGGGCTGTGGTCAATAAAATCCTGCCTTGAATGCCATGNTGGACCCCTGTGTCATCCACGGGTATTTCCCTCAGAGGGGTCAGCTGCAGGGCAAAGACAAGCAAGCCATATGGGCTGTGGTCGGTAAAATCCTGCCTTGAATGCCATGGGAGTTGATGAGTTTCAAATACAATGCCTTGTTTTCCTGGACCTGTGTCTTCCTGTGTAGCTATTCATCTTCAGTTTCCCAATGACACTGAATGGTTGTAAAATTGCCAAAGCAGACCCCAGGTACAAAAGCTGTGTTTTGATTTAGAATATTTGTTCAAGCAAATGGCAGTAAATCTATTCTTGTACATGTGGGTTGTATTTCTCTAAATATTAGTAAATACCCTGCTTATGTCTTACACTCATGCACAGACAAAAGCTGTGGAGCAGCCAGATGGGGATCTCAGACAAGGGCCAGCTCCAGCAGTACCAAGAGATCATTTCCTTTGCCAGCTGAACCTTATGGGCAGGGAGGAACCAGCTGAACCTTAGGACTGGGAGGGGTCCTCTGAGGTGAGCGCAGACCCCTGTTCTCATGGGAACTACATCACACCACCAACCCTCAAAACTCAGAAGTTTCATATTAAAATGTCTCTGGTCTTCCCTGTTCTTGCAGGAGGTCTTTTTTGGAACTTTATGTGTCTTCTAGAGTCCAGGTACTGAAAGTTGGTGTAGCTATTTCTTCTCTGGCCAACACTGTCCTGTCAATTAGTGATGGGTGCCCTTTGCAGGTAGCCTGTACAGACTGAACATGTAGTCTGCTACCCCTTCTACCTCCCCTGCTGGTTGCAGTTATTCAGCTGATGGTGTTGCCCTTCCCAGCCTGGACCACATCTGCAGAAAATGCTACCCAGGGTATATCACTCCTCCTTGCGTTACAGTATAGCCCTTCTCTCCTGGTGTGTGGTGTGATCAGAGCAAGAGATAGGACCAGCTGGCTGCTGGGGCTCACACTGTTTCCTTAAGCTGCTCCCAGCCACGGTCACAGAGTCTGAGGAGCTTTAAGACATTGGATGTCTTGACACCTCCCCCAGCTTCTCTGGATAAGGTGCTGTGCTGTTCCTGATAGGCGTCTGAAAACCAAGCAAGTCGATGGTGTTCTGTTTCATAGGTATTTTATGGTCTGTTTTATTCTTTCTGTGTTTCCTGCTTCTTGCTGATTTTAGGTTTTGGTTGCTTTCTGTAAAGTAGAGCCAGATAGGATTTTTTTCCCTCTAACAAATACTGTTGCTTTTGGAGAAGTGTGTGCTCAAACTGGGCGCAGGCGTGAGGAGAGCTAGTTTAGAAGACAGTATTAATGAAGAGGGCATTTTGTGCATCTGTGGTACTACTTACCTGCCTCCCATTCTTCTCAACAACTCCATGGGGCAAAAAGAGGCAGGATAGTGGACCAAAGATATATCTGCGTGTACATGAAGGAGGCAGGTAAATGGAAGAAGCCTTAGGATCGCAGCAAGTCTTGCCTGGTAGGTAGGTGACTGAATTTCTCGTGTCTATGTCTCTCTCCACAATTCAGATATATATGCCAAATCCGTGCAGTCAGCTGTAAGACATCTGTAGCATTTCCAGGGAAAAAGGTGCCAGTTAAAACAGGTCTCGAAGCTCAGTAAATACTGATTTACTCAGTAAATACTGAAATACTCAGTAAATGTGGCTTAGGAACCCAAGGCCTACTCAGAGTGTCTAATTTTGGTTGTACAGTTTGGGGCTGAGATGGCCCAAAGCATCGGCTGCTTGTGGATTGGGTGGAGAAACCCAAGGAAACGCAGCTGGTTCCCTCTGCAGCCTCTGGGGTCAGGAGTGCCATCCGTGTCTCCTGTCTCTGTGGTCTGCCAGGGTAGTCACAGGTAAATCCTCACGTGGTCTTCTCTTCCCTCTCACTGGCTCCCAGGCCCTTTTCTGAGATTTCCATGAACACAGCCATCTGGCTTCACAGCTACCAGCCAGAGGAGCAATTTGAGACAAATGACAGGGACACGCAGGTATCTCAGTAACCCCTTGGCTGCATGGCTGCAAGTGAATAGCACAGCATGCAATTCCACAAACTGATTAGACTCTGGCTGGGTATTTTAGCACACCCTGCAGTTACCTTCTAGCAGCTGCCACAATTTTTTGGCATCTCCCTTGTTCCTGTTGGTGTTCCATGTTTATTTGCAGCTTCTTTGGTAGGATAAAAATGGCTGAGTGGTTTTGAGAAGGGGCTGTGCTGTCCCAGGATCAAGGGAAATCCAGAGGGTTAAGCCAGTGTAGCTCCTGCCCACCTCCTTGCCCTTTCTCCTCAACAAAGACAAGTTGTACAAGAGCTATCTTGTGTCCATAACGGGGCTGCACAAAGTCAGCACCACCCTCCCCTCAGAAGGCACAGGTTACCTTTGCTGGCAGCTGGGCTGAAGATGAAGAACAAGCTGAGCTCGAGTTAGTGATCAAAGTGTGGATAGCAAGGAGCAGAGGGCTCTTCCATGGCCTTTGGTGACTTTAAAAACAGAAAATGTTATTTTGACTTCAAATCCAGCCATCTTTGAGGACAGGCTGTGCAGTTATCTGAATCATCTTTGTTCGGGAGCACAAGGAAATATTCAGAGCAGGCTGACTGCAAGTTCAGCCTGACCCCAGTGTTAATGGCAGAAGCGCTGAGTTACAATCACAGTGTCTGTGGGTGGCCAGGGCAAGGGGAGCTGCCTGTGCCCCAGGACAGCATGGCATGCTGCCTTTCCAAGGTAGGTCACATCGCAGGATTCGGGCACTTAGCCCTGCTGAGAAAATTATCTGGATGCTTTCACCAGAAAATCACTTTTCATCAGAAAATTGCCTTTCATGAGAAAGTGCCAGCATGAGCAATAGCTTTGAGTTTCGTTGGTGAGGCGTGTTTCTGGGAATGTTGCTCTTTTGCTGGAATTCTTCTCAGGGAAGGCTTCTTCATTTTACAATGACAAGAGAGGGCAAATGACCCAGCACCCAGTGCTGCAGGCACTCCCACACACTGGGACAGAGCCAGATGCAGGCTTCCACTCTGCTCTCCTAGGAGTAGGAGCTGGGTCTCTCCGAAGCCCAGCAAAGTGTTGGGCTGCTGAATAATTGCTACTGGAGGAGTGTCTGTCCTCTGAGTCACCTTGCAGATATTCATTGAAACGGGTGGCTCAGCCTCCCACCCAAATCCGAGGGGAATGCCCTAAGCCTCTGGACTGGGGACTGTAGCAGGTTTGTCAGCAGCCTCAGGGCTGCAGGTCTCAACACAGATCTCTGATGCTGAGGTCTCAGATGCATCAGAATTTCAAGTTCCACATTATTGTTAAAAAAGAGTTTGATCTCATCTCCACAGAGAAACACTTGAAATGTGTGACACAAAAGGCTCAAGTAACAAGGGGCAAGTTGACATGAACAAAAATATTATTTTAGAAACGTCATGATTTTAAAGCTTATGTAAGTACTTTTGTATGCAATGCCTCTCATGTTGAGGTTTCTTTTTTTCTTAACATATGGATTTGACAGTAAGGGAAATCTCTCTGTAGGGTCAAAGTGGGCAACATTGAAACTTCTCCTTTCAAAGTGCTGTGGAGCTGCTGACCTTACAAAAAAGTGCATGGAAAACAACACAAGAACCGGGGCAGTTAGAGGTGATCAGGCTTTTGACATCTCCTAAGGCACAGGGATTAGAAGATGCTGTCAAAGCCTGCAAGAATCTAAGGAAGAGTCACAGTTTTTTCTCAGGAGACCGGAGGACACAGGCAGGGCCAAGAAGTCACACAACACACAGTGGAGAATTTTTCTGAGGTTCAGTACAGGGAAGTACAAGTGAAATGGACCCTGCAAGCCAAACCAAAATGTTTCTGAAAGATGTTTGCAACTTTCAGACAGGAATACAGATGGATTTGAACTCCAGTGACACTGTTTTTCCTTTTTGTAATTTTCCTTTTGCCAAAGGAACTTTTGGCAAAGAAAACATCTCTTTAGAGGAAAGATGCTGTGGTTGGCTTTTTGACAGCAAATTTCTATAGATTGCAATGAAGGAGACTCATTTTAATTTGACTGCACAGAATTACTCACTGATGCCTTTCTCGCTTTCTTTCCTTGTGCCCTGTGTTGACATTAGTATATAGCCCCCAAATCCTGTGCAACTGCATTTTATTTCCCATACTCAAGAAGTTTCTGCAGGGGGAAAAAAAAAAAAAACAACAAAAAAACCAACAAACTACTCACTGTTTGAGAGAAACAAATGTACACAGACAAATAAATGTACACATCTTGTAAAGAACAACTGTTTTCCATGAGGCTCGAATTCTTCAATCTTAATATGGAAAAGTAGTGATAAAGATGTATCCACTAGATTACAGGGTGAAGAAATTATGTTACTTGGTATGAGGGAGAGCTGTTTTGCTTATAAAAAGTAAAAAGCAGTGTGTAGTTGCTAATGGACATGTTTATGGACACAAGTTGATGCAACTTTATCTTTTTCAACAACATACAGATTTGAGACCTATTTTGGGGAGGATTCCCTATTCTGTTAGGACTTGTTTTTCTTGTGTTCCAATGGCTGATTAATTCCTGATTTATTTTTTTTTTCCATCTGTGTGTGTGCCTTTCTGAGAATTTTTGCTTTGTTTTCTTGAACAGAAAAACCTCAAAAACCTAAGCACAGTTAGAAGCATCCAGTTGGACTGGAACACATAGAAGTTTTAGAAAGCAAAATACTGCCTTTTTTTTCCTAATCAATGCAAGCAGGAAAAATCTGCAAGTAAAAGCAGCTGCAGCTGAAAGAAACAAAGTGCAAAGAGCATGAAATACATTTTTGCTGTTGCTGTTTTTGCTATCATGTGAGGTTAATAATAGGTCCCATCTAGATGATATTGAAATATGGTCCAAGGGCTAGGAAGACATTTAATTAGTGGAGAAAAGAGACCTCTGGCAGGTTGATTGACACACAGATCTGTTTTCTAAAAGCCCGTTCAGACCCTCCTCTTCTCAGGACAGCCTTTGGACAGAGCCTGGCTTGTTCAGATTGTGATAGATTAACAAGGATACTGAGCAAGACCAGCATTTTGCTGGAGATAATTATGCATTAGCTGGAAGGGGGGATTGTTTCATCCTGTTGAAGTGAACTCTGCGTAGCAGAACATTATCACTTCACTGTACTGAAAATAAACATTGCAACTTTTATATTATTTGTCAGCGTCCGAGAGTGGGAAGAATGGAAAACAGCCAGGGCCCAGCATCTCCTCTCAATGGAGGAAGTTTCAGCTCCTCATTATCTTGATGGGCAAAGATGCAGCTTGGTCCTGCAGCGTTGGATTATCTGAGCTCTGGATTCCACCAAGCTTCTTGAGCTTGGCTGAACAAAGGTTGCCAGGCTGCTCCCACACGTGTGTTTGGGATGTAGTTCTGCAGGAAGATTGAAGACACAAATAGCAATGCTTTAGGTCTGTGAACCTACACAGGATAAACATGTCAGAGTGTGGGAGAGCAGACAGAGTCTTCCAAAAGTCATCTTCCCTGGTAGCCCATTAGTGAGGAACAAATCTTCAATCCTGTTTTCTCCTACACCAAATCTCACACACAGAAGCACTTCAGAGAGTCTCTTTTCCATATGCAGCTAATAGAAAGTGCTGGGGGAATTAGGTGCCAAATTAGCTATTAATCACCTTACTGACTTCGTAGGTTTATTTTAAGGCTAAATTCTCCATAGGCTTCACTGACTTTCCTAAAACTTCCAGTGGCATGAAAAGTCTATACATGTACATCAGAAGCCAGAACAGTTCCTGCCAGATAGGGCTCTCAAGACAAGGTGTGTCCGAGTTGCCATAGATGGTGGTGCAAGTACTGGTGCACCTGTCAGAGAAAGCACATTTGCACATGTGGGTATTTATCTTGTCATTGCTGTTGCTTTGCAAAAGCCATAGCTGTTCTTCTCTGTGTTGTCATCCTAACACCTCAATCCCATCCTCAACCATTAGGTGTGAGATCAAGCATATCCTGATGAGAGATTCCCAGGCAGCAGATCTCTGGGACAATATTGGTCTGAGGGCTAGTTTCTGGGTCATAAAGAGAGAAGTTACAGTGGCACAGGCAAAATCCTTCCACTGACTTTGTGAGCTTTGTCTCTGGCTCATAGAGCCAGATTTGTGTTGTGGTGTGAAAGCATTTTGATTCTGTATCTGATAGGAGAGCTTGAAAGTATAATTATGCTGTGATAGGAGGAAAGCTCCTAGAAACAAAATCTTATATCCTATGTATTATGATTGTGACAAAAATACTTACTTGTGACCAAATTAGTTTGGTGAGGCAGATATAAATTAAACTCCTTCAAGTGTTCACACGTATCAAAATTCAGAATTTAAAGACATGCTATCTGAGCTACTATACTGGTAAAATAAGATTATCATTCCTCCCTGCAACATGCTTAAAATATTGACAGCAATTTCAATGGGACAAGTAATTTTTCTCTATGCATCAGCATGACCCCCTAGGAAGCAGTGGGAGGTACATCATATGCCAGTTGAAGGTGGAATACAAAACAAAAATCCATAAACACAAGGCATCACAATTTTTTATTGTGGTTACTACAAGGACCATAAATGCTGGCTCTGAAGATTCCTCTTTGCATCTGTTTTTCTTGTTGACATCTCTTTAGTTATTGTCTCAAACACTTCTTTATGGTAAGATGTGCAGGGTCCCTCAGCATTTTGTTTATCGTATTGAGGTAACCCAAGGCTTTGCATTCAATGTGATGACACTGCTCTCACTGCTGGCAGTGCAACAGCCCTTGAAACATATCCAGTCCCTCCACGTTTTGGGGAAGGCTGCAGTTAGGGAAGAGGGCAAAAGCCTCCTCAGTCAGCGGCTTTCTTTCCAAAGAGGGAAAAAGCCTGTGCATAACACTTCAAGAGGGATGAAGTTAGGATGTGCTGCTGTGCATTGAAAGTTTCCTCGGCTCTCTGGAGCAGACGACTCCTGTGGCTGAGTTTGTGGGCAGAACTGTTAATAGATGTGCCAGGTTCTCAGCTTCTCCAGTGTTGAAATGGGAGCAGCTTGACACAGCCTTGCTGTTCTCAACTGATGTTTTATTGCTATAATCAGGCATAGGCAAGTAAAACAAGGTTAGGCATTGAGATCTCATACCTGTTGGATCCAGCCGGAGTCGCACACCCCACTAGCATGGATGGACACCTGACAGCGAACTGTTTCACAAACTGTTCAAACTGGGACACTGAATAAATGTACACTTCCCTTAAATAAATATACATTTGCCTTCCACGCAAAGCCCCCAGAGCATTCACAGTTTTATACGAGCATTTGCAGAGGAAACAGCACTAGCCCTATAATTGTCCACATCAAAATCTATTTAGAGAAGTTGTTTATTATTCACCTGGAGGTACCAAGAGTGATATAGCAGAGAATTGCCACAGTATTAAGAACCAAGGAGTGGCCATCACCAGCATTATTGTTTATTGCCTTTCCAGTGCACTGAGGCTGACTTGTTTACAAGCATTGTAACTATAGAGCCAGAGCTCTCTGTATTTGCCACCAAGTGAGCCTGCAGGGAAGAGCGGGGGAAGAAAGCTTGGGGAAGGCATTGTGGTCACTAGTTGTTAGAGATGCAGGAACTAAAAACACTTCTCTCTCCATACCCCACTCCATCCTGTGGTATTTTTTCTTTTAGAAATGCCTACATTTCTCTGTACTTTATATAAGCTTTTGACTGTAGGGGTGGTGTGTTAAAGGTTCACTGGAATATAAAATATGTACTGTATTTAGTGAATTATAGATTATAGATAACTCCAAGCATATTACTTAAAATGCTGTACGTGTTTATGAGCCATTGGTAAGCAATTTGTTACTGATAAATAATAAAGGAAGGGAAGGAAGAATCACACGTTTATTACAATCCATGAATCCTGTATTAATCCTTTTTAAAAGATGTAAAAGTCTTGGTTAGAAATTAAGTGTGAGGCACTGGCTTTTAAGCAGTAGGCTCTCTGGCCAACAGCTGATAAGATCACACCAAGTTCTTGGCAGCTTTGGGACACTCCAGAACATTGTTGACCTGTCCTGTAGTCAAACATGTAGCCTCTGGTTTTAGTACCTCTCAGCAGCCATGATTTTGCTTTGGTACATCACAATTCATATCAATTTCACGTGGTGTTTTCCTTTAAGAACTGACACTCTCTTTGTTTCACTCCCTGGCTAAATCTGTTTCTTCCCTTTTTTATGTGTTTCCCGCTCCTCTTCTCCCAGGGTGAATGCTCACGGAAGTGCTATGACATCTTTGTGCTGGAGACGGTGTGTGTGGCGTGGTTTTCCTTTGAGTTCCTGCTGCGCTCCATCCAGGCAGAAAACAAGTGTGCTTTCCTGAAAACCCCGCTCAACATCATCGACATCCTGGCCATTCTGCCTTTCTACATCTCTCTCATTGTGGATGTGGTGTCCACAAAGAACAGCAGCAAGCCTGGCGGGGGAGCTGGGAACAAGTACCTGGAGCGCGTGGGGCTGGTGCTGCGCTTCCTGCGGGCTCTGCGCATCCTGTACGTGATGCGGCTGGCGCGGCACTCGCTGGGGCTGCAGACGCTGGGGCTCACCGTGCGCCGCTGCACCCGGGAGTTCGGGCTGCTCCTGCTCTTCCTCTGCGTCGCCATGGCCCTCTTCTCGCCGCTGGTGTACTTGGCTGAGAGCGAACTGGGAGCCAAGCAGGAGTTCACCAGCGTCCCCACCAGCTACTGGTGGGCCGTGATCTCCATGACAACTGTTGGCTACGGGGACATGGTGCCTCGTAGCATCCCCGGACAGGTGGTAGCCCTGAGCAGTATCTTGAGTGGGATTTTGCTGATGGCTTTCCCGGTCACGTCCATCTTTCATACCTTTTCCCGTTCCTACAGTGAGCTGAAGGAGCAGCAGCAGCGAGTAGCCAGCAGGCAGGTGCGCCAGCGGCAAGAGAACGCTGAGCTCCCAGGTGGTGACAGTACAAGGGGGCTCAGTGCCACGTTCCCACCAAGTGCTGGCGAGCAGGAGGGTCTGCCCTTGGTGGACCAGTAAGCCAAGAGAAGTTCTTGACTCAGAAGAGCTGAGGACATACGTTGGCAGCACAAGACGCAGCGGATAAGGGAGGTCAGTTCTGCAACAAGAATGCCATGAACTGCATAAATGAGGGGCAGACACACACCAGGTTTCTCTAAAGACCAACTTAGGATCTTAAGGGACCTCTGAAAAGTACCCCTAGAAATTCTATCAAGTACAGCTCTGCTCCATTGCTTTTCTTAGGGCTTTTCTATTGAGCAAGTATTTTTGGGTATGCCCAAGGAGCAGCCATTGGACATAGCCAGCCAGCAGAATGTAATGTGAAGCACAGCCTGTGCCAGGTGCCATATGGCAGAGCAACCAGCGTGCCACTTCCCCCCTACCCTGCTCAGTGACACTCCCTGTGGGGTGAGGGGCTGAGCAAGGGGCTCCCCATGCTGTGACACCCCACAGCACATTTGTTTTGGCAGCACCACCAAGGAACACAAACCTCAGACAAGCCAAGGGGTGAGAGCAAGAGAAGGGCAGAAGCATCCCTTCAGCTTTACCAGGGGCTTGCTTTTGTCTTCTACAGACGAGGCAACGCAGCCAGAGCTGCCAGCTCTGAATTGTGTGTGAGCACAGTCTGCATTATTTAGTAGAGATGCATATTTACCATTCTAAGCTTTAGATCTTAGTCCCGTGACAGAAATATACATACAAAAAAATCTTCCTGACTATGGTACTGAATGTTAACTTGGTTATTTTTCCTTTGCTAACAATCAAATATAAAAAATACCATTACAAATGATGACGTTTCTCCACTTTCTTTTAACTATTTCCATCTCTCATGTATCGAGAAATGTGTTTAACAGGCAACTGAACCAATCTGAACTACATGTAGCTCAAGAAGGGGAGGGTCATGTTAAACCAGCAGTGACTCCCAGCTCTGCACAGTCTTTCTCAGTGGTGGTGTCTGCACTGAGTGCAGTCATGTGCAAACAGGAGTAGGGGAGTAGTACAAACCCAGTGGAGCCATGAGACACCTTCAGTGGGCTCTGGCCCGAGCTGCAGTGCAGCAGCTGTGCTCTGCATTAGGAGTAGCCTTTTGTTTTTCCTCTCCTACCAAGAAAAAGACAATCCCATCATTAGAACAAGTGTTCTGGCTCTTCTTCGAATTCTCAAAGGATTTAAGTCAATTTAAAGGGTAAATGAATCATATGGTGGCATCTGCATGTTTGCTTATTGATGCCAGCCCCCTGCATGAGCTTTCCAGCCTGCATGCTGGAGGAGCTGCGTAGCTGGTCCAAGTCAGGATGTTGTGTGAGTCTTTCAGTGCTCCTACAGGTGGGATGTGATCAGGGACTGGAGAGAAATGGAACCCAACAGTCTCTTGTACCTACGCTTCTATTGTACTAAAGCCATGCAGTGTTTCCCTCCATATTCTCCATCCACCAGGAAGGGAACAAAACCTGTGGTATTAAAGATGGGATTTGTCTGGTCTGTTGTTTGGGGTTTTTTTTTTGCCTCAGCATATGTTGTAAAACCAATCCTATATTAGCAAACTCTCATATTAAGCCATTCCTTATAGGAATTAAGCAAGGGAAATGGAAAAGTTACACTTCATTAAAAAAAAATTAAAAGCTTTGTTGCTGACTCTTTGTGTGTGGTGATTTGGGTGCAGAGGGAGGTGGTGTTTTGCCGTGCTGATGTGAAGTAACGTGCTACTTGCTGTTGAGCACTGCAGGAGATGCAGGCAGCAAAACTGAGCCCCCCTACCCTGCACCTGGCTCAGCAAAGCCCCAGGTATCCTGAGGTGCAGGCAAACCAAACACAGGTGCCCACGCCAGGGCTCTTCCCATCCTTCATGGCCCAGCAGCATCGGGAACACGTCTGCTCCTTGCGCTAGAGGAGGGCCAAGGGCTGGTGGCTGGTGCCTGGGCTGACTCAGACTCCTGGCAAAGCAATGCCAGCACTGGGTTGCTGTGACTCATGAAATACTGTAATTTTATTGTTTTTTTTATTCCTGGTAGAGGCATTTCTTTCATTAAGGATTATTAAGGTCTGACATCAGGGATACAGCTTTGCAGCCAGCTGATTGCAAACCAGCAAAGGGAGCAGTGGTGGGGGGACAGTGTGGCCTGGTGCTGAGGGGCAGCACAGCATCTCCTGGTGGCATCCAGATGCTCAGTCTTAAGGTGGCACCCGACAGACTCACTAGCTGGACTCACAAGTTCACCCCTCATGATGATTTGAAACGAAGTGAGTTTCATGCTCCATCTCCAGTGTGAATGAAGTGACCACGGCTGGTGCACATGGAAGGTGCAGAATGTAACTCCTCAAGGTGGTGAAGTCCACAAACTGCAAGCACCCTTACCTTACTACTAGAAAAGCTATGTTGGAGTGGACATCCTTGCAGAATGAAGAGTTTCACACTTGCAGTGCTGGCAAATAACCATGAATCAAAGCAACTTTTGGCCTTGCAGCATGAAAAAAACACTGCTGGGACAGCAAACTGCAGCTCAGCAGCTGTGTAGAAAAACAGACTGATGACACACGCTGTATTATTGCTGTTCTCCATCAAGTTGCTATTGTCCTGCAATAGTGAGTTCTTTGTATTTTTCAAAAGGCACATAATTAATTCCAGCACGCAGAGTTTTAATAAAGTGACAAAACCCACTCATTATTTCTCCTAGTCAAAGCCTGGCTTTTAATAAAGTTTCATTTCATATATTGGGATGACAGATGAGGAAACAAATATAAACCAGGAACCTTTTAAACAAATTATTTTTGGAAGCTGTATAAAGTTGTGATGCACACATTGCCAGACATAAAAGACACTCAGAGGAGAATGAATTTCACCCAGGGCAGCTGTTGTTATGGGTGATGCTTGTTACTTTTGATCTGCTGCTGGAGAATGTTGGTTCTGTTGTGTATGGTAGTTGGGTCTTTTTGACACAGCACACAGATGATTTTAAGGCCATTTATCTCTAACTATAACAAATGCCACACCGCTGTCTGCAGGCACACCAGTGCCAGCAGGTAGTTATACCTGTTTCTTTGAACAACTAAGTTGTTCATGACTGTAGCACAGTAGTTTTGCCTCAAAGAAAAAAAGGAAAAAAATATTCCTCTCTCTCATCTGGGACAAAGACTCAAAACATGTGAGCAAAGCCACCTCTTCTACAAGTCGACTTTGGTAGCAGCATGCATGGATTTGGACCTACAAATTCTGGCAGCTGGCAACACTAGTCATGAAAACAGTAACTTAGGAGAGTTAAGGATGTGTTAACTGGTAAAGGGACAGAGTTAAAGGGAATGGCACAAAGTCAAACACAGCTTCAGCTCATACAGCACATGTGCACAGGCACCTCCAACCACACAGCAGCCTCAGTTAAGAAAAAGCAGTAATGCAAATTAAAATGTGACACTGTGTCATCTCCTCAGCTGTAAGCTGGACAGACACTGGTGTCCCACACTGCTGAGGCCAGAACAGGCACAGGCTATGGCAGCCTCACAGCAGATGCTTCAGGGGGCAAAGCATCCCTAGCCTTCCCCTTGGCACCTACAAGCCACAGCCTTGGAGGCCTGTGAAGCCTTGGCATGGAAGAGGACAGAGGCTCATGAAAGGGCTGATGAGTAGAGAAATCCAGTGTGGTGCTGCTGACCCACCTGTGGCTGAGCACAGCCCCTCAGGCTCCCAGCTAGCACCTACCAGAGCCAAGTGCACATAAGCCAGGACACAGGAGGGCAGGAGCAGGGGCTGAAATGCTGTGTTTGCTGTCAGTGCATTTCTAGATGCTGACATCCACTTGGAACTGGCTGCTTTACAAGGCTGTTTACAGGAAGACCTGCCCCTGCCCCAAAACATAACCTCACATTATGTTCTAGTCCCACTGTTGGCACAGGTATTCAGGCAGTGTTTATTTATTGGCACACTCTTAACTTATATATTGATGTCTCCTTTCTTACAGAAAGCCTCCAACAAAGCTACAGTTGCCAGTCAGGTCCTTGAAGCCTGCTTGACTCTCAAGCCTAAGGATCACAATCAGATGTAACAAACAGAACCCGTGGGCCAATTTTTGCTTAATAGCCAGTACCAAATGTGAACTTTATTTTATGTCTTAAAGTGTTTTTAATTGCACCTAACTGCATGCATCTCAAACATTTAACCATGACGTTTCTCCCTCCATGGAGCTGCAGTGCAGATCGCTGCCTGCCATGCACAGCAGAGGGAGGGATTTGCCCTGAGGGAGGCCTGGGGCAGCACTGCATCAGTCAGCAGGGCCGGGCTGCTGCAGCACCCAGAGATGGGGCTCCCCATTGTTTCCTTTGGGGCCAGCCCCACCATTGGCTTCCCCACAGTGAATGCCAAAGCAGCAGCCAGTAACACCAGCACTGTCTGGGGGAGAGGCTGCAGGCACTGTGAGTGTTGAGCAGGCTTGGCTGCTGTGAGAACTGCTTGCAGACTGCAACAGAGCAGGCAGGGTTCACTCCCCACCCTCACATTCCTCCTCCTTTTCCCCTCACTTTGCTGATTTACCTACCTTTACCTTCATGTTTTGGTTTTCCTTCTTTCCCTTCCCTTCAGGAGTCAAACAGTTCAGCCCCTTATTTGAGCAAGCTCAGTCTCCCCCATATCTCTCCTCCTGCCCTTCCCAACCCTCTCTTCTGTGCCCCCAGCCCTCTCTCCTCCCCAGTTCCCCTTCTGCAGCTCCTGCAGTCATTGCACACAGCAATAGCAAATCACCTCTCCATGCCAGAGCAGCCCAATCTCCTGGATCAGCAGCCTGGCAGGATCCAAGAGGTGCACAGTGGCTGCAAGGCTGCTCCTGACATCTTGGCTTGTTTTCCCATCCAGAATGAACAGGGAGGGTGGCCAAGACTTCTCTTGGGGCAGCAGTTGGCCATGAGATGACAGACTCAAGTGTCCTCATCAGAGGCTGCCAAGAGCACATCCCTCATCTGTGTCCCATCTTCACCCTCACTCTGCAGTCTGCATGACACAGGGTTCTTTTAAAGCTACATAATAATCATTAGTAATTTGGTTTTAACTGTGAGCACTGCAAACACAAACAAGTTACATGGTCTCCATGGTTAAGTTTCCCTGGTATGTATGGAAGAGCAGAGGACAGAGATTCAGAATCCTTGCTGTGCATCATGACTTCAGGACAATTTATGCCTCATGCTTACTCACTCATCAGAAGGAAAAATCACACTAGTTATTCATATCAACAATGCTCCTGACAAGATGATTTATAGTAAGTTAAGAGGCACACATTTTGTACCTGAACAAAACAAAACAACACTGCAATTTATACATAATAGGTAATTTTTATTAAAAAAAACATTGCAACTGACAGAAAAAATAAAGTCCATGAAATGTGCCATACATTCAAAGAGATGTATTTAAAGTAAGCGATTTCTTATTCTCTGAGGTGATCATTGAAACAGATACTTCCTGACAACTAGAGAACAAAACAAAAGTTCTGTAACACTTTGTCCCTGAAGTACCTTGCAAGAAGTTCTAGAGTTCCTGGCCAAGAGTCCTACTTGCTAAATGCCACATACAGAAGATGACTTGGACATGATTTTACTGGCTTCTCTTCCAGCATTTGCTGCTCTGGTGTTAATGAGACTGGTCTGCAGAGCTCGCTGGTTTAGGTACTGATGACAGACTCAAGAATCCACCCAAGGAAGAATCCCAAAAGGAAAAAACAGAATTTGTTTTATCCTCAGTAATAAGGATCTGTAATAAGTAATAGTACTCTCAGTTTTATCCTCAGTAATAAGGTATCTGTAGTTCAAAGCCAAAGAGGTGGCCAAAAGTGTGCACTCCCAGGTAAAGCTACAACATACAAAAGTATGTTTCTTAAAAACCATTAATTTCTTACATCCCTGTTTTGCAGAATATTAGAAAAAGACCACCAAATACAAAAATCTTACCATTACAAGTTATTAAAAAAATCCTTCAGACCATTAAAACACACAAGAAAGTGTTTTCAAACAGTAGAAATACAATCCTCATTATTAAAGCAGCATACCGGAGAAGCCAGTTGTTTTCAATTAAAAAAGACAAAAGCCCAGATGTTCTTGTAACACAACCAGAACATTGGAGAAAAGAGAGGAACAAAACATTCATAGTCTGCCATGCTGAGTACATTGTCTTTGTAAGGTCACTTCAGGCCTAGAAGAGTATGGTATCAAACAAAGAGCATGGAGTCAGTGCCTGTGCAGTGTGATTCCCCTCCACTGGACGGTTTGCCACCAATGAAGACAGTCCAGACTTCAAGTGTGAGGTTCCCAAAAAAAGCACTGTAGAGGAAGTAGCTCACTTACACACTGAAGTTACCACACCTCACACTTGCTGCCACGGCTAGGAAAACATAAGCTCTTGGGCTATTCTTACAGAAAAAAGGATTCTGAAAAACCTGTCCAACACCTTACCTGTGGCCAGATGGGACTCACCCAGCAGAGGGAGGAAGCCTCATGAAGGAAGCAGCACAGGTGTGGCTGTTCCTGGCACCAAGGGCCTTGCTATGGCCTCCTCACATCACCTGGGGCAGCTTCATGACAGCAGTGTCACAACAGGAGCCCAGGGGCTTGGTCACAGCCCCCACATGTCCACACCACCAGAGACAGACAGAGCATGGTGACCTATGCTGGCTAATAGCCTTTAGAGACAACATCTACATAAACTCTGCTCTTTCAGCTTTCTCAGTCCCTCTCAGTCCAGGCTGCTGATTCTTCTAAAAGAGAAGAATCTCTTCTTCAAGAGCCTAAAAGTTCACAACAGTAAAAGGAAAACACAGACTCCTTCCTCGTTGGGCCGATGCAGGAAACACCCCAAAACATAACCTGGTTCTTTTTTGGCATTGAACAACACAAATATAAATCTCAGCCTCAACAAATCGAGCTGTCAGATTCTGGTCCTACTCCAGGAGATACAGCTTTTTCTCTGATTCAAACTTTTACATTTCTGAGCCAATGAAAGTGGGCCTGCTTCCATCTTTGTGGCTCAATCACCATCTAGAAATACTTGCCTGGCAACACGCATCTGTTGGCCCCTTGGTTTGGGAAAGACACCCTGCAGCCCAGCTCTGTCCTGGGCTAAGTTGCAGGGGCAGTGCTGCCCACCAAGTGCAGGGCAGGCTATTCCCCCACCCCTTAGTTTCAAAGCCCAACTACTTAAGTTCCCTGCAGTCTCCTGCTGGCTCCTTCTTTTGCCTGGATGCTTGACTGGCTGTGCTGGCTCTCGGTGTGACTCCAGCACCATCAGACCCCCTCCATCATCTCTTCTCCATGTGTCCTCCTGCAGCGGGGATGAACTCCTGCTCACTGTTTAGCTTTACAGCAGCTGTGGCCAGCTCATTTCTGGCTGCTCACCTCTTTGCAGGGCCTCCCACTCCCACCTTCTCTCACCAGACATCCTTATAGAGAAAACAGAAAGCTCCTGGATTTGCTCTTCAATACTTCTTCCTCCATCATGGAGATATACTGAATGCTAGTATATGCCACAAACTTCCCGCCAATATACAGACTTTATATTATATAAATAGGTAGAAGTTTCAGACAAAATATCCTACAATTTCTGTGGTGTAACATTTTTAAATAGCATTAGAAACACAAACCGTCCAGCCCTTGTGATTAAATATACAAACATGTGTGAATTAATAAGGCTCATAGGTACGTATGCAAAAATAAGGTGCCCCTCCCCCCACCAAGAAACAGTTCTGTACAGCTAAGTCTGAAAACAGAGCAACTTATTTAACACACAATCTCCCAAGCTGGACATGCAGCCATATTTTCCATCCCTGTCCTCATTTCTGCTTTCAACTTGGCAACACAGGAGTATTTACAAGTGGAAGAAGAGATGCCATGGCTGACTCTGCTGACCTGCAAGCTGCCCAGTCAAGTTCCTCACAGGGCCTTGGTGCTGGCTGGGTGCGCAGTGTGGGACACGGGCTTCTGAGGGTAGTGGCTGTACAAGTAAACCTGCAACAGGATAGCGATGTCCACAAATACCTGCAGGAGCCCACAGATGGAGAACTGGAAAGGGGCCTGATTCAGGATGAAGTAAACAGTCTTGAACGTGTCCCCACTGGTCCACATCAGCACCATCTTGATGCTAGAAGACAGAAAAAAGGGAAGAGTGTTTACTGCGAAGAACTTGGCTTTGGATTAGGCCTGCTATGCCAGAGGATCCCACCTACTGCAGCTAGGATTTGTACCCAACAGTGGGTTGGGACTCCCCCTGACAGGGGCAGACAGCGTGCCTAGCTGAGACAGGCAGCACTGTACTTGGAAGGGAGGATCAAGTCCTCTGCTCCACAAACTGCAGCACTCTTATCTCAGCAATTACAGCTCCAAACACCTGTGGCTATGAAGGTATCCAACATTTTAAAGCTACGATATTTGACTCAGTGGTGCTCTGTAAACATGACTGCCACATGCTGACAGCTTTGACCTTAAACCAAAGTAAAACAGTACATGGAAAAGAACAGCAATTCATCCCAGCAGTTACTTCTTGTGTGTGCCATTCTGTGCTCCTGCAAGGTAAAGTAACACACAGATTGCTCTCTCATGCATGTATGATTTTTTTATCTGCTGAAACAAACAAAATACATAGAAGAAGCCACTCCTTACTGCAGAAAATGCATAACCAAAAAAAGCAGAGAGACAGATTGTCCAGTAATACAGAAAGAGGAGAAATTACATGCCTCCAGCTGTTACTGGAAGGATGAACAGCACTAGGGATTTTTATCAAGGACACAGATCAAGAGCAATGCTGAGAGTTCCTTTTAATAACCAGACTTGCTTTCATCTTGCTCTTCTGCTGAGCATTCCCTGTCCTGTAGTCCAGCTCCTGCTCCCCCACATCAGGAGAAACTCTGGGGAACAGAAGCAAGTTCTTCAAACAGACCAAATTATTTTTAGTGTCCTCAACAAAATGTGAACAACCAAACCTGGAAGGCTGTTTCTGAACTTCATGCACTTTATCAGGAGAGCTTTTTAAGCAGCTGGATAAGAAGCAGTGGACAAAAGCTTTGTCGTTCACTGTATGAGCACTGCACATGATTTGTCATAATTACAAGTAATTTACGTTTTGCCAGCACAGACTCCAATTCATCACATACAGTGAGGCCCATGCAGCAGGGCAGGACATAATGTTCATTTTTCAAACATGCAGGCAGGAGCTCACAGGATTTGTGCTTTGGGCACAAGCCCACAATGCCATTGCAAGTCAAATACTGCAGCCCGTTCCTTCCCCACGTGGGAAGGGTGGCCACGAGCATTAGTTTGTACAGCCCCATTACATTATGGAAGCAGGAGCCTTTTGTAACTCAGGTCACATGGCCCAGAGCACAAAATAGGTCTACAATCAGGACCTTCCACAGAATCTGCGTGGAAACGCAAGCAAGGATATAGGGTTGAGTAAGCAGTCATTCCCCAACCAAGGTCATTCTAAAAGGGTAAATAAATAAACAGAGACAGGAAACAACTGCTGAATTCTACATGTTATTTGTGCTTGGTGCAAACAGCCTGCACCACCTGCCCTGTGCAAGTTCCCAGTCACACCAAGTCACCTTACATCACACTTATAGGACATTTATAGATGCGGGTGATAGTTTGGAATCGTTTGAGATTTTAAGTAGGAGGGAAATAAACTCAAATACTGGCACCTTGCTTGCTGGCAGTCAATATTTCTCCTCCTTTGATTTTAAGCATATTAAGTGTTTGCTGGGCAACTGATCACAATTTATTTGTGAATCTGACCTGGCATGGCTAGGCATCCTCACTAAAAGCACATGCTCAACCAGGCTGATCAAACTAACTTCTCACTGTTGACAGAAGGGCAATTAAAAAAAAACCCAACATGTGATAGCTGAATAGGAATTTAGCAACTATCCTTAATAAAAAGGATATTTGCCACTCATTCCCAATGGAAAAAGTCAGCTGGGTTTTTAAAGTCACCTTACAGTGCAGTGCAGTTGTGGAGGAGAAGATACAGAGTTAGAAGATGTACAGCCTACAGAAGAGTTAACCCCCTTGAAGGAAGAATAATCAATCACTGAGAGAAAACTTAAGGACACCTGCAGTTCAGCAGCACCACAGGAGCCAAGCACACCTCTAGCTGTGTCACATGCTGTGCCAAATTTGCCAAAGGAAGTCTGTGTTTTGCTAGGAAGCCACCTGTGAACTCAACAGTCTGCAATACCGGCTGGAAAACTTGGTGCATGTTTTGACAGCCTCTGCACGTTCCAGAGCCCACACTTCAGCTCATACATCTGACATTCAAGGACATCATCATCATGCCTGGACATGAAAACTCTCCACACACATGAAAATCTCAACTTGTCCTTGACAAAAATGATCTTAAAAAATGCTACATGTAGTTTAAAGAGCTAATACCACTGGTCTGTCTGTGTACCATAGAACATACATTCCTCTCTGTCCAGAAGCTTGGACAAAACACCAGAGAAAACCTGCAAATCACAAAGGTACAACCAAAATAAAACACAGAAAACACTTGACATCCCACAACACTCAGTCCTGCAGCTGCACTGAGGTTCTGAGGGCTGATGCAAAGTAGTGACTGTGGGAGTGCTGGCTGCGCTCCCAGAGGAGAGGCTGGGACTGGACAAAAGGAGCACGTCCAGCAGAGACCAAAAGGTGCATGGGGTAATCACAAAGAGCTTAGCAAGGAAATGGGGCAGTGTCATTTAAGAGGTGAGAAAAGGCAATGAAGTGCCACAGAGGAAAGCGAAGGAGATAGCAGAGGAGCCAGAGGTTGGTCAGATGAGAAGAGGACAGAAAAAAAAGAGACTGGAACAGGACAGGGAATGACAGGAACAGAACTGGAAACTTGGTACAAGCCCTTGAAAATTACCTGAATTTGGGGTAGACAGTTTGTGTGGCAAGGTTTTGGTAGTAGGGGCCAGGGAGGCAGGCTACAAAGGCTACTTCTGTGAGAAGCTGCCAGAAGCTTCTCCTAAGTCCAAAAGAGTCAATGCCAACGGGCTCCAAGATGGACCTGCCACTGGCAAAGGCTAAGCCCATCAATGATGGTGGCAGCACCTCTGGGATAATGTATTTAAGAAGGGGAAAAAACTGCTGCACTACACAGTAGCCAGGTGAGAGGAAGTGAGAACATGTGAGTGGAACAGCCCTGCAGGCACCAAGGTCAGTGCAGAAGGAGGGGGAAGAGGTGCCCCAGGCACTGGAACAGAGATTCCCCTGCAGCCCATGGTGAAGACCATGGTGAAGCAGCTGTGCCCCTGCAGCCCATGGAGGTCCATGAGGGAGCAGACATCCACCTGTAGTATATGGAGGAACCCACCCTGGAGTAGGTGGATGCCCAAAGGAGGTTGTGACCCCATGGGAAGCCTGTGCTGGAGCAGGTCCCTGGCAGGGCCTGGGGGTCCATGGAGAGTGCGGCCCAAAGCAGCAAAGCTGGAGCAGCTTTCTGTCAGGACTTGTGACCCCTGCAAACACCCACGATGGAGCAATCCATTCCTGAAGGACTGCACCCTATGGAAAGGACACATGGAAAGAACCCACACTGGAGCAGTTCATGAGGAACTGCATACCATGGGAAGGACCCACACTGAAGAAGTTCAGAAAGCACTGTTACCCTGGGAGAAATCCCAGATGGAATAGGGAAAAAGCATGAAGAGGACAGAGCAGCAAAACCAACATGATGAACAGACTGCAACCCCCATTCCCTGTCCCTCTGTGCCATTTGTGGGGAGAATGTAGGGAAGATAAAATAAAATTGAGCTTCGGAAAAAGAGACAGATCTGGGGAAGCTGTTGTAGGATTTGGGTTTATTTCTCATTATCATACTCTGATTTTGATTGGCAATAAATTAAATTAATGTCCTTGAGTGGAGTCTGTTTTGCCTGTGATGGTAACTGGTGAGTGATCTCCCTGTCCTTATCTTGACCCATGATTTTGTTGCATTTTTCTCTAGCCATGTGCAGTGGAGGAGCAGGAGCAGTATGAGTGGTGTGGTGAGCACCTGGCATTAGCCAACATCAATCCACCATGAGGGTAAAGCTAGGGAATGAGCAAAAGGGTGTGCAGTGGCCCAGGACCCTCACCTCACCACTTCAAGCACCCCAGAATGCCCCCAGCACCCTCTCCAGGTCAGTATGTGTCTCACTCCTCAAGTGCCCCCTCCAGGGAGGGGAAAGGCTACAACTGCTGTTGGCTCTCCATTTGCACACACAGCCTCAAAGTTTCAGCTCGCTGAGAAACCCATTGAGTGTCTGTGTGCCCCTTGAGGGAAACAGAGCTGGCCCTGCCCCAACTACCACATCACAGGCCTGAGATGGGCTGAATGAAGCTTACACCATCAACACAGCTTCTGTCAAGTCCTAGTTTCCAGATTCTCAGTGCAATAGTAATGGTCCTCTCCCCAGCTTGGGATTTGCAATTGCTCTGTCCTTGCTGCATATGCTGATGTCACTTGCAATGATGCAGCAGTGTGTATGACTATGTGTATGACTATGAGGGACAGATGGCATGGATACACTGTCATTGTTCCCATACCTTCTAGCTATTGTGTCACTTCAGGATGCCACATTGCACAGAAAAGCCAGTTTTTGTCTGCAGCTTCTCAACTTTACCCAGTCACCTGGGGAAGAGAGGTAATTCTTATATTTGTTCTTACTTTTGGGGTAGACAAGAAAGACACCATTCTAGCCTGGGCAGATAGCTGCCCCTTACCTGCCCTGGTGGAGAAAAGAGCAGTGTCTGTGAAAAAGGGAGCATTTTATTGCCCAGAAGAAATGGGAATTTTCAATTGGTTGTGGAGAAGAAAGAACAAAAAGGGGAGAGCACACCTAAGCTCTTGCTCCACTGCTCGATAGTAACCCTGTATTTGCTGAGTGAATCATAGAATCATTATGTTGGAAAGGACCTCTAAGATCACTGAATTCAACCATTAACCTAACCATGCCAAGTCCACCTCTAAACCATGTCCCTAAGTGGTGCATCTGCACATCTTTTAAATATCTCCATGTTCAGGTGGATGTCAACCAGCACCTCCAAGTCCATTTCCGCTAAGGACCTCTCAAGCCGCTCTTTTCCAAACTTGTAGCTTGGGCTTGTTGCAACCCAAGTGCAGGACCCAGCATCTGGTCTTGGTGATGCTCATATAACCAACCTCAGCCCATGGATCTGCACCTTTGCCATGTGCCAGGTGTCGTGGGCTCACAGCCTCTGGCATACCAGAGTCTGACTCTTGGCTTCACAGTGCAAGAGAAAATGCTGCACTGCTAATGCAGAGGAGGCTTTGCTACAACAGGCAGTCAGGGCCCACCATCAACACTGCCTGAGACTGGAGAGCATGGCACAAAGAGGCTGAGTGCAGCAAAAATTTCCCAGACTATCTCACAAAGACCAACTTCACACTCCATCTTCCTGCAATCTGCAATGTCACACAAGCCAAGCTGTTCTGTGCAGTACTGGCTACAAGGCAAAGCAGGACTTAGGAGTAAATATTTCTTTCCCAAAATAGCCCAGAGCTAAGCTTGGGAGATGTGGAAGGCAGGAAATGTTCACCTTGTCGATATGGAGGATATGCTCTAGGAGGACAGCACAACTGCTTTTAGCACAAATGAGCAAGCAGGTTAGGGATGAGCAGTGCCAGAGATGGCACTGGGATGCAGAAATAAACAAATGGCAGAATTTGTCTGTGTGACAACAGAGCTGCCAACTGGAGAGGCAGAAACTGTGTTCAAATAGCTGGTATTGCCAGAGGCCGAGGCAGACTTGCAGTAAAAATAGCACTTCCCAGTAATGTACATCAGCACTGCAGTATCCAATGACAACAAACCACCTAAGCACCTTCCTCACAGCTGAGCTCGATAGGAGTTGTTAATGTAGTAACAGCCAGTGCCAAGTCTGCATAAATTGCAAATGACCACAAAGACGAAAAGCTGATATTTTTTCAACTGTTTTTAAAATCTGAAATAACACTTATTCTGCTGCTGGAATTAATTCTCAGAGAGACACCAGGCCTTCTGATCAGACACTAGACTAAAGGTGAGTTGCTAAATGATGGTTTTTAATATGGTAAGATGAAAATACCCTACGGTGCTGCTGTTCTCTACCACTGATAGCAGATTTCATAAACAAGCTGTACCTGTCTTCATTTGCTAAATAAATAAATTACATGCTGGAAAACAGCATTCACTTTTCTCATGGAATAACTTGCTTCATTCAGGTTCCCTGTATGTTGTATATTAATCAGGAAGTGACAGCAACTAGAGGTAAAATCTAGCTATCAGTAATGACGTATCCGCATTCAGCCAACAAACCTTTATTTTTACAGAATTATTTCTGGAATTACTTAGATGTAGAAAGAGCTACATTCAAAAGAGGAAAAAAAAACCCCACACCATATTCTGTTGCTTCTTTCTGTGGAACTATACGAGAGACTGAGTAATTTACAAAACAATTATATCTGCCAGATATTCAGGTTCAATCTGCCTTACCCAGGACTAATACTATTCTAATCAAAGCTTTTCAGCATCTTCATTCCTTCTGCACAAAACCTGGCTGCAACAGTCTCAAGTCTCTGATTTTCCCTCATAGTCTTTGCACGCTCTGCTCAACATCAGTCACCTGTGGATCACTACACCTTTCTTCTTCCTTCATCTGAAAGAACAAAAACTACCAAAAATAAGGATCTTGTAAAAGAATTTGAGATTCTTGAGTAAAGCCCCCTCTTCCACTTCCCTGGTGAACCAGTCTGTCTTAAGACTGTTGCAACCCTCTATCCAAACAGCAACAGTTTGCAGAACACAGGCTGGGACTGAGCACAAAACATGCAGAAGGAAAAAGGCACAGCAGTCCTTGCTTCCTGTTTGCACTGCAGATTTTCTCACACTGATGTTATGACTCTGCATGTTTGTAGCTTAACACACAAACCCAAAAATACCCTGCATGCTGGAAGACACTGAGAGAATCAGACATTAAGACAGTGACTTCCATTGAAAAACCCTGTAGTGGTTTGAGCAGATATTTCAGCACAAATAGCAACAGGAGGTACGTGTTGCCCTGATGTAATTACATCCTGCTACGGTCAAAAACTTGGGGCTAAACTGTGCTCAGACACTCGATGAACTCAAAACTTCTAAGTTATGTTTGATAAGAGAAAAAAAGAATATAATTTATTGACCTTTACCTACATACAGAAGAGAATTAGCCTGGACTCTTTGCTCAAGAATCAGTGGAAGTTGTCCACAACTTCAACACATCATGGCCCCACATCATGGCAAACTTCCCCACATATTTGCCATGACACAGGTTTTGCCAAATCAGAAAATCTGATTAGACTGCCACAGTTTCAGATATTTCTTCATATATTAGCACTTGACTTTCATACATGTTAAAACAGTGACAAATCTTTGAATGGCAGGATACAAAAGCAGAATAAAATAATTTAAAAGCTGAAAATACAGTATTTAGTTCAGGAATGAAGTCCACACAGAAGCAGCCTGTCAGTGGGTATTTTCAACACTGCATTTACTTTTGGGAAGTGAGGAAGAAAGTACAGAAGGTATCTCTCCATCAACCTTTTAAGCTGCTACCTCCCACAAGCCATTTGCACAGGAATGTCTGGAAGAGAAAGCAGATTCAGTTGTAACATCCTGACTTTGGAAAACTTTCAGCTCCCATTTGCAGCTCCAAAATAGTCTACTTAGAAAAGACAGCAAGCATGCCTAACACTGCACTTCAGAGACTGGCCTGCCTACAGCAGTGAAACACAGACCAGAAAACATGAAACACGAATGCCATGTTATTTTTAACACTGCACAAAACAAACAAAAATTAATAGAGTATTTGTTTCTAACAAAATGCCATATGACTTAACAAAAAAGGAGTCCTCCTCATGCTAACCAAACTGCTTAGCTTGCCAAAAACTATTAAAAGGAAAAGAAGAAAAAGAAAACACACGGATCAGATATCCAAAGTGTCTGAAGTTTGAAAACATGGAAACTAAAAAAGTGTGCATACCCTAAGACAGGTCATTCTGTGTGAACAAGCGAAGACCTTGTTTTAAATATTGCACAGCCAGCTGGGAATCCAAGCATGAAACTGTTCACCAGTCCTACGTGCCCTGCTTGGTGTGAGTGCCTTACCTCACTTCTCAACAATTCCTCTGAGGCTGGAGCAGCATTGATCATCTCCAAAGAAAAACATCCAGCCCCACAATACCAGCGGGAGTTAAGAGAGATCCAGCATTTATTTTGGACCTCTGTAACCAAACTGAAGCAGTTGAGTAGAAGCCATATCCACAAGGAATTGATACCACAGTCAGTTGCAATCCAAGAGCAAATTATCTGAAAGTTCCTGTGATTTTCAGGGACTTCATCAATGAGGAAAGATGAAATGCATGATTTCACTCTGAAACACCATCAGGCAAACAAAAAAAAAAGGTGTGGCTAAACAAAAAACTTTCACAGAAAAAGAGGGTAAATGGGTATTTGTCAATTTTTTTTTCATGACTATCTGTCTTCTAAACTCCCAAGAATGGCAGTGTCAGGCATTTTGATTCCATGTAGCATATCCACCCAAAAGCCAGTATTTGTTAGAACATGTCAAGGGGAAACTACAAGACATGCCACACAGAGCCAATAGATAGTCCAGGATCACTAATACGGCCTCCAACTATGCCAAGCAGCTGTACCTCAAGTTCAGTCTCTAGGGATCCAGAAACTGGTAACCCTAAACAGCTACAAAGTACTTCTAGTACTCTACAACTTGTGTTGCAGAAAGAAGGGCACAAAAAACCCAAAGTTTTTTTTTGTCTTAAACAACACAAAAAAACCCCAAGTTCTGTGAAGCAGGTGTGAAAATAAAGCTCTTCTGTGGATCAGAGGAGAGATCTGAGCCACAATTCACACCAGTACCCTTTCTGCAGGAGACACAGATGGATGCCAGCCACACTTCAAAGCTCAGGTCTGCTTAGACGTGTGGTATGAACACAGATCAGACAGGTTCTGTTTCTGCTGCTGATGAATTAGGAAGTTTGAGACCTACTGCCATGGCAGGGACCATATTTCCTCTGGTGCCAGGGCAGAAAATCCCATCCTGCACCTCTTGCAATAATCACAGTCAGCTGCCAACAATACATGGTACTGTCAACATAATGAGAATGGTGAACACCTAAATTACACCATCCTTCAACATCTCACTCGCAAAGTTGTTCTTGAGGATCAGTCCCTGCTTCCCTGTCTCTCACCTCCCACTCATGGCATTGCAATTGGTGGAGCTCCAGGCACAGCTGCTGGCTCATGCTGCTCTAGATGCTCTGCTGCTGCCCATCTTCTCTCCAGCCACTTGGCACCCCACATCATGCACTGAAAGGTGGGTGATAAAAGGACTTCCTGCCATGCAAGGGCACAGGGAAACAAATTCCAGGAAGCAGCGTTCCTTCCCATGGCTCGCTTCCCTGCAGGGTGAGCTGGCCTGCCACATCCCAGTAGTTGCAGCCTGCCCACTGCCAGGAGGGACATCACTGCTATGTCTTGCAAGGCCAATGCCAGCAAGTAGCAACACAATGTCCCTGTGCAACACCATTCAGTGTATTTCCCACTCTAGTTCTAAATAACCTGGGACAAATTCAATTTGAAAGGTCATAAAAAGACAATGAGGGAACTGTGGTTTGCTTCAGCACAGTTGTGTATCCCAAGGCTTAAAGTAATGCTTTAAAATCTTCCTTTCTTCCTGCCCTAGACAACCAAAAGTTCATCCTACTCTTCATCCAACTCGAGGTAATTTAAGCACATTTTCCCTTCATCTTCATATGGTAACAAATACATAGCACACTTCTAGCATTCTACTTCAATAATTGCAATTATGTCTTTGGTCAACATAAACAAAGCAACAGTCCCAGCTCTAGTGCTTTCCTTGTTCTAGGTGACTGGAGTTCACTCGTCTTCAAAGCCAGAATCCACAAGGACAAAATCTAATGATGTTGCAGTCATTACTTTTCATGAATAATCATATCCTTCAGTTAGTAAAAATGCTTCTCACATTCGAAGAAAACACTACAGAAATTAAAACACACTAGTGGGGAAAATAAGAGTGATCACTCAGGGACGAAGTTCAGATTACTGTCTGGAAAGAAATTACAGATATTTGCAAGAATAAAGCTTGCATTCTCCTCCAAAACACCTCAGCACTGTAAGGAAATAACCTGGCAGTGCTAGGTCAATGGCTGGACTCAGTAATCTTAAGAGGTTTCTTCCAGCCTTACTGATTCTACATAATATTCCCTTGCAAGCTCTATATGAAGGTATGTCACCACCTAATTCTTCATCTGAAATGCCAGGTTTCTCCCTTTCCTTCTGCATGCTTATGTGCACACAGAGGTGCAGAAGTGAAGTTGCTGGTGACAGTGACACACCATATACCTCTCTGCTGCTTCTCAAAGCAAAGCTCAGTGGGAAGGCTGTGCTTTGTCAGCAGGTGCCCCCACAAACCAACCCTTTCTGAGCCACTTTCCATGGACCCACGGTGGCTGCAGAGCTTTGAAGCCCTGCTGCAGGCAGAATTTAATGCTGCAGGGAGGAAATAAAAGTATCATGATCACATCCCACTCACAGTAGCATGAAACAAATCTTAAAATTTCAGCCCAAGTAGGGTTTTTGCAGTTCAACAAGGATAGACATCTCCTAGCCTATCTTCATTCCCAAACTCTTGTTATCTGCTGCCTTTTACGTTATGAATCCTGTTTTAGGCAATTCCATAATACAAGACTTGATATATGACAGGACAAGGCTTCCACAACTACCCTGAAAGCTTGCCTGACAATGCCAGGACTTCTGGCTAGGCATGTAATTCCCTTATGTGATGTAGGCATGTATCACTCCTAGCCATCCTCCCCAGAACAAATTAAAACCCTACCTTTCAGCTTTGTTGAAAGAAGGTTTTTCTGATATCAAGATTTTTTTCTTTCTACATTCCACTCAAGAATACTATGAGCACTTCCTCTCCATCTCAGTTTTGGGGCATATCATTCAGTATGTCAATGTCTGCACTTCCCACTCTTCTGTTTGCTTGCCCCTCTGTGTCTGAGGAGCAGGGGACCAAATGCACCATTACAGGTGATTTTTTTTACAAAGCTGAAACAGAAAATCTCTGTAGTTGACCCACTCGCATCTGCGAGTTGATCCGACTCCCATTCTCTGTCCAATTCTTCTTAGTAGTCTTTCGGGACCAACCAGCAAAGTCACTTCCTGAGCAAAGGTTCTTTGATTTCTATTTTCTGCTGTTTTGGCTCATCTGTTAACTACTTAAATTACTCACCACTCTGCTGACTTTACAGATCTTCATCACAGTCAGTATTACCATTATGGCTGTTTGCATCCTTGCATCTCAACCTATGTTTCTTTGAACTCAAATCTCAGTTTACTTCCATCCCATATTTCTAATCCCACTCACGCCTACTGCACTGAGGGAGACAGCTCTGCAACCACTTAAGCAGGTAACTTAACCCACTTACACAATTGGCTGTGGTGAACTGTAACAATACAGGTGCTGAAATGTCAAGAACTGAGGCACCTCCCAAATTTGTTAGGTAACAGAGGAAGACAACATTTTTAGAAAACTTTAATCTCTCAGGTGTCTTCATGACAGGCTCAATTCCCACCTTTTGTGCCTTGACCTGACCTTATCTACGCAAGATATCTTGCAGGACACTTCCTTGCCAGAGGAAGATGGAGCACCTAAACTTAATGGAATGGTTTTGTAACAGAAGTACAACAAATTGTAATTCAAATTCTCAGGGCACAGAGAAAAGCACCTACTGAGAGAGAGCACTCATTAAATATGCCAGCAGAGCTTTATTCCTATTACTGTACAGAAGCCTTGAACTATTTGTAAAAGATGAATGCTTTTGGTTTGAAGTAATTTGCTTTGAATTTACTTTTTGAACTGAGAGGATGAGGCACCAGGGGAAGAGAAATGAGAAAGAGGTTCAATATGTGCAAGAACTTAAGCATTCCACGCTGTGTTACAACCTTAGAGATGCTTAAGGTAAGTGGGTACTGCTGCTCACGCTGTCAGAAGTGCTGGGAGGCTGAGGGAAGGAAGGTCTCCCTCCTGGATTTTTCCACCTGCTCCTTCCTTCAGTTCCTGAAATCCTCAGATGTGTTGAGTGTACAGGACACAAAGAACTGCCTTTGGAGCCTCATACTGTGCTGCTGCAGGTCTTGAGAGAACAGCTCTGGGGAGACACAGCAGGTGAGCACAGAGGTGACTGCAGTGCTGACCCAGCACAGCAACCCACAGGTCACAGATCTGCAGAGTCAAGCAGAAAGTGCAGACCCTTAACCTGGGGCATCGATCACAGGTCAGCTCCAAGTGAAAAGAGGGTCTGGAGAGGAGAGAATCCACTTAATTCCTAGGATCAGAACAAAATAGTTTCAGTCCATCTGTTCACATGCTGACAGGACTCTGCCCTCATCCTGAGTGCACTGAGTCCAGGTCTGTTTATTTTCCTGATATAGCAACACTTTCAAGGGAGAAGAAATTAGAAATCTTCTGAAGACTACAGCCTACTTTCTTTAATCTCTTAGCCTTAAAACAGGCAGATTCGGGAAGGGAATCTGATGTTCCTGTTGCTTATTAGAACTACAAATGAAAAGGTTAAGAGAGAAGACAAGCTGTCTGTAGTAAGCCTTACAGCTGTACAAAAACCTTGTCCATCCTGTCATGAAAATTGTTCACTGACTATTATGCAAACCTGTATGTGTATGCAAAGTCCAGAAATGAAAAGCCTTGGAATATTTTACATAAAAGCCACAATAAAGGACAATAGCAACCAGCTGGTCAGTGTGAGGAGCAGAAGAGGAAATGTTAGCAAAGCAAAACAATCAAACAAGTAAAACTTCCCCAGAAAACTATGTATGCTGACTGGAGGCACAGAAGCAATGACAACAATTGTCGTAGGCTCACAGAGAAAACTAAGGATCTGAGTAAAGAAGAGCATTTAAGAAGACAAAAAAATACAATCACAGAACTATAGTAAATTATATGTAGAGTTTAAAATAGGCAATTTGTAAGCTCAGTGACAATTTTGATTAATTTAGTGCAATAGGAAATGCAGTGAAACTAGGGAATGGGCTATACAACCCTAAGTACAAACCACTTTTAAGTAGAGCTAATAATTTTACATTTACCCGATGTAGATCTGGCTCATGCTTAAGACCTTGATTTCTCTGTTTGCCAGGGTCCCAAATTTAACTTTTGGGTCCTAACTAGAGCCTTGAGAACTACTTTCTCTTTCATAACTTAGTCCCTGTGATTGTCTGCACAATGCTTTACGTAATGAAAACCTGCCTCTCAGTTGGGTCAAATAATTTGAATCCACAGAACTATATTAAGAATTTTTGTTTGTTTGTTTGTTTGAACTAAATGGCCCTCACCTCCCATAACCCTGTTCCATGTTCTCTGTTTTGTCTGTTTAATATATAAAGCAGCTACTATTTTAATAACAGAAGACACTGCTTAATCAGCACCTGGAAGGTACTGAGGGAAAGAAGCTTCCAAAAAGCCTGAGGGAAACAGTTCTCTCTCTATTCAGCATCTTCCTTGGTGTTAGTTCTGGACATAATTTACTCCTAACTTGGGTCTCCACTGTACTGGTCAGTGTCTGCTTTGTGTATGTGGCAGACTCAGGAAAATAAATCTTTCACATAGGGCAGCCATTATCCCTACTCCTATTTCTTTGATTTTGCTCTCATCCAAGCAATTTCTAACAGTGAGCTGAAGAGAAAAAAATTATTCAATATAGCCATTGCCTGCATTATTCTCTTTTAATTTCCCTTCTTTTTAGCACTTTTAAAGCTCTTTTCCAGTTAATTTCTCTTACTCCTTTACTGAACCTCCCCAAAAAAGCACGGATATGTAATGAAGTTGCCGTAACAGATGTGAATTGCCTCCCTTTTTAATGGAACAAAATTTATTCTGAAGAAACTAATACATAGTTGATGCCTGCACAGAAATATCCACAAGTCTTGCTACCTCCCTCTAGCACAGGGTTGTTTTTTTTTTCCTTTTAAATAGCATAAAGCAAGTAACTCAAAAGTTACTCCAAAGGAAGTAACACACTGAAACTGTTTTACTTATTCACAAATTAAAAATTCCCTCAGGCTTAAAAATCCCAAGAAACCATAGGAGTAGCATTTTTAGAGCACTTGCCCAATCTCCTTAAATCTACAATCTCGCTAAAGGAGGTGGCCAGACATTGGTTAGCCAGTCCTGAATAAAGCCTTCTACATCTGTTCATCACAGGAATTGGTTAATTCAATATAGGCAGAAAAAATATAGCAGCTTTCATTAATCTTTGCAGCGTCTGAATAAACACAGGATTTGTCTCTGGGACAAACATTGTTCTCTGGAGGCAAAAGTTTCTCCTGAAAAATGATAAAAAGAGCTGCATGTCTCATAAAGGAAAAAGCTATAGAGCAGTATTCAATAAAATCAACCAACAATAAAACTTATCTCTCTAAGAAATACTGTCTTCTAGCATTTTAAAATATTATTTATAAAGGAGAAAAGTAAGTAATATATTAACTATATATACATATGAGAATCATTTAATAGAATTTATTTCTTTCATACCTCTTTATACCACACTCATTTCACTGGATACATTTCAGACAAACACTTGCTCATAACTAGCTCACAGCTGCAGCACACCTTATAAAACATTTCTGAGTGAAAAAGCTTCTTATAATTTGCAGCTCTTGACTCCAGCAGCTTCTGAGACAATAAATGCCAATTGTTTTCCTTCAGTGATTTGTACTTTTTAAAACAGGATAATCACTGTGACTGACCCAGCACTGCCACAGGAGGGACTACATGAATATTTTTCTTTTATAGCACAGTAACCCAATTGAATGAAATCCTGAGATTATCCTTATTCAGCCTTTCCAGACTGGATTTCTCAAGACAGTCTCCTGTGAACACATAAGCAGAGTCACTGATTGTGTTGGCTGTCTCCAGGGAGTGAAATTCTGTGTCCCCGACCCAATGTCAGCCAAACACAAGTTAAAAGTCGAGCAGAAAGGAGGTTCCTTCCAAGCAGACTGAAGGCTGTCCAAGAGCAAGAAGACAGACCTGGGAAACTGCTTGCAGAGGGATGATGCAGATTTTCCCTGGTTGTGTCCTTCTGACCCTGCAGCTGCATGTGCAGCCCAGAGCCAGGCATAGCAAGGGCCAGCCCATGCCCAGGGTGCAGCCATGGCAGAGACAACAGTGCCTATCAGGACCTCAACTACTACTGCAAAAAGACCTTGCTTTATTGAACCCAAATGTTTCCAAGCTAATAACTGATGGGCACATTTGGGTATCCAATGGACTGTGGCTTCTGAGATTTCAAGATACGCAGCCCAGCTCAGTCCTACTGCCAGACCTCTTTCTTGGACCTGGCAAGATTGTGCCAAGCAGCAGCTCTGATTGAAAAGAAACTGCTTCTCCATGGGGTTTAAGCAGCAGCTGGCAGTCAAAAAGAGTTACTGCCCGGTGATTTTGAGAAGCCTTTGCAAAAAATTTTCTATAAAGGGCAGTTATTTTTTTTTCTGCAGGGCAGCAGACAGGAATGCAATACTGTCCTGGGGCAAATCAACCCTCATGCAGACCCAAGGTTAACATGGTCCTTGGGTAGGACCACACACCTACAACTTGGTCACAGACCGTACAGAGGAACAGCTTCCTTTGGTGGAGGGAGGTCAGATGGGATTGTGAGGAGAGCACAGTAACAGCAGTGCCTCCCCTCAGAGGCTCTCCCCACAGCTGCACAAAAGCACACAGTGCCCCCCTACAGCAACTCCACAGAAGCTGTTGTCCACACAAGGATGCGATTCTCCCAATGCACTGACCTCTATGTGCAGCAGTGCTGCTGCCAGATCCAAAGCCAACCTTCCAGCCCTTTCCACTGCCTCCTGTTGAGCACCACCTTTTCTCATGAATGCAGTTTATTAGAAAGTGACTGGGAGGCAGCTATCCTAGGAGTGGGGATGCAAAGATAAATGACAGAGTAAGTTTCTGTCTGTATGTTTTTTGTCCCAAAACAAAAGCAGTTAATAATACAAGGAGCATGAGATCCCAACTACAGCATTCAGCAGCTCTGACTCCTAAGATGAAGAGGTGTTCTGAATGTCAAATCTTGAAATATTTTACCACATAATATAAAGAAAAATTACAATGATGAACAATCTTTTAACGTCATAGTGCCTTTTTTTTCCTCAAATACTCTAAAGCTCTTTAACTTTGAGGCAGCTTTTGTCCTTTTTCTAACACAATCGCTTATAATTCTAATCCACCTCAACAATTAAAGTAATTAAATTAGTCTTTTACTAGGTGACCTGACAGAGTAGTTTAGTTCTTGAAAAGAATGGAGATTAAGTGAACATTCCTTTGATAGGTATTAACACAATTCACTACAAAGCACTTCTGTCAAGTTTAGTACCAGTTTATATAACTACTACTGTACTATTTAGGTTTGCAACCATTCAAAAGTACTTAAACATTTAAACAGAGATCCAAGTTTCCATAAAGTAGTAGTTCCAAAAGTAATCAGGTAAATTGTCAAAGAGCACATGATGACGATTTCTGTTGCTTTGACTAGCTTAGTTGTTTACTTAATCATAGGAAAATTTCCACCCATTAATCATCAACCCACAAGGACATACTACACTATCTTCACAAAAGCTGTTATTCAGCATGCATCTCCTTTCTACTTTTATTGTTTCCATTTCTTTCCAACTTCTCCTTTGGTCTCTGTTCTGTCAGAACAGAGGAGGAAGCTACAGGACCTAGTAGTAATAATCCTATAAAAAGAAAGAAAATGAGAGAGGAAGGGAAAAATGAAAACTTAAAAATAAGATGTGAGGAGCTCCATCCAGCAGAACAGAGATATCAAAGAAGCAGCAGACTTATTCTCAGGAGCACAACAAAGCACATAACTGTGATTGCTTCACTACAGCCATGCTCTATTACAATAAACAAAACTGTCTAGGGTGCAGATGCCCTCTGGACATTTACCTCAGACACAGAGGACACTTTCAGTAGGGGACTTTTCAGGCAGTAGCAAATGGAAATACAGGGGTGAGATGATAGGGCCCTTTCCACAACAGACTCCTAAAGGGTATCCTGGGTGCCACTGCAGCCACCTCTCCCATTTAGCTGTCTCATGGCCCCTGGTCTCCAAGTTTGTTTATCAGGAAATGACTGCTACCTCGAGTATGAGATGTCCTCAACTTCTCACTTAAACAGGTGTTACTGGGGGGGAAGGGTTGTGGGTAGTGTGGCCTTTTTTCAGGAACAAGAGTATCAGAGGAGTCTGGCAGGATACTCTGATCATATGGGGCCACATACTGAGACCTTGTTTTCCATTTCTTTTTCAACAGTTAACCTTTATGAAAGGACTTGTTTGCAAAATAGAATTAACATTTTAGCTGCTCTGCCCCAGTTCAGAGACAGATGCATGTTACAGCTTTTTTTCAGCCAAGCCATGAGGATCTGTGAACAACCACTTCTCTGGCAGTAGTAAAGGCTGTGACCTTTATCAGGGACACAGACCGCACTCCTGCACTGGGTGACAGAATTATTGTAGTTTAAGAAGTTACCACCTCCAACCAGGATGACTGACCAAAAGGTCACTATATAGAACAGCTTAATACTCATTGCTCTCTCCATTAAGCTTAAAGTCACAGAGACACTAGAAAATAATCTCTTTTTCTTTGCCACTGAGGCTTGCTAAGAACATGGCAGGCAGCCATCCATTTTGGCCCAGATCCCCAGTGCAATTGCTTCTGACAGTGCAACCATGCACACGCGGTTATTTCTGCCCTAAGCTGTAAATAACTGCACAGAGCAGTGGGAATCAGCTAGCCTGGGCATCAGCCAGCCCTCACCTGGTAAATATCCATGCAAGTAGGCTGACTGCACTGCTACACACTCCCTTCAGTGTTTCTGTGACTGGGGTCTCTTCTTGATATGTTCTTAGAGAAGTGGCCATAGGAAGGGAAGTCCAGAGGAAATATTTCCAACAGCTCCTTCAATAGAAGGCAATACACTGGCAGAAGTCTCACGCTCTCAGGAGGAAAAGTCCAGTCATGCTTAGAGAACACCCAGTCAATTTAGGATTTCATATTACTACAAAGTGTGTGTGGTACCTACAACACATAAAAAACCACAATTTAACCTGAAAAAAACAAAGAGCACCAACATATGCATGAATATCCTCCCACTGCAGTACAGCAGCACAAAGTTGTGCATTACCTCATCAGTGCCCAGACCCATCAATGTCCAATGCCACACAAAGTACTGCTTCAAGAGTACAACCAGAGAGAGGAATGCATTCTGGAACTGTGGGCACAAGTGATAAGGAGTGTGGCCATGCTTGACCTGGTTCTGTTCCATGGCAAGGAAACATGAGCTTTTATGCTATTTTCTCTTGACTAAACACAGCAGTCGTTTGCCAAGCAGTCTTAGATGAGAATTCTGCAATTGTATGCTTAGCAGTTTACAAAGAACAAAGGGGGTTTTTTAATCCTTTCGCTAACAGCACATACAAGAAATAGGAAATCTCAAACTCACGTCCCCAGGAAGGAGTTAAAGAAAAGCAAAACACTACCAGTGGCCATCATTAATATGGCATTATGATTCACAGATGAAAAACAGAAAAGGAAAAGTCAAACCAGAGCATAAAAAAAGATCTAGTAGATAAGTTGCCCTCTGGATATCACAGGTACAGGATTTTCCAAGACAATATGTGCATGAAAAATACTCTTAATATTTTGGAAGCAAATCCTGACTCATTCTGTACCAAAGGGGTTCCCAATCAGAAAATGTCTGAAGCATCAAAGTAAATTTCTGAACATTTCAAGTTAGAAAAAATCTCAGAGTAGCTAGTATAAGCATGCTCAAGCCAAACAAGTAAAGGGAACAACGGGAGCAGAGGACAGAATTGCTTTGGTTTGGGGGTGGCATGATTAACTGTTTTGACCAAAGTAAAAATTATACCAGCAAATTTTAAAAGGAATGCAGAAAAGTAATAATGAAACCATGAAAGAGAAGACAGAGTCACAAATGATCACAGCACTCTCTGAACTGAATTTGCTGCTGTATTTTTTTACAGACCAGTGCACTGATGCACCACAGTGAAGGTTTCCTCTTTCAAAAAGCTTCACAAGTTGCCTTTGTAATCTTAGTGTTTGATTAGTGTATCATTTGAGTTATACAATAAACTGTGTGAAAAGATAATCTGATTTAATGACTCAAGGGTGGGCACAAGATTAAAGTTTTCTGTCCCAGATTTTTACAGTCATGACTGTAAAAGTCGCATCGGAGCTTTCATAAATGTCAGTTTCAAGCTTTGACACAAAAATAAATGCTGATGTCATTTGCTACATATGTAGTAATGGATTATGAAGAAGGGATGAGCAGATATGTGAGAAAAAGCTAATTATATGAGTTATACTGAAAGTTATAGGCTGCAGGCTCAAAATATTTTCATCCTCTTTATTACTTTTGATTTGCAAGATCTCTCTAGACCTTTTCTAACTACCAGTGTAGCACAGCTTGAGTAGAACTGCAAAATGTTGCTAATGGCAACAGCAGTGGCTTCACATGTTTGTTTCACTAGAATGTTTCACCCTGGAACTCTCCAGCTGGACTTGGGTACTGGGTCAGACTTCAGAGGTGTCATGGACTCATACTGCCTCCAGCAGTGCTGCACCAGCTCCTACTGACAGAAAGTCTACTCTGATTCCTGCTGTGTTTTCAAGTCAAAGTTGTAGAGATGACACTGCCCTTCCTGGAAAAGCATTCCCACACTGCAGAGACAATCCACATGAAGGCACACACACATGTTTGATGCAGGATGGGCACCTTACCTCATTCCTTCTGTCGATCTGTTCTGGTAGTTGCGGTACAGCTGGGGGACGCCCAGCATGGCCTCCGTGAACACAGCAAGGAAGCCCAGCGTCTCCACAAAGAGGGAGGAGTCCAGCCACAGGTAAGTGATGTAACCAGTCACACCAGTGAACGTGAGGACGCACTGCACGTAGTCTGTAAACTTGCTCCAATGCCAAAAGTAGTTCAAGTCAAAATCTGCAACGGAACAGGAATGCAAGAAGAATGAAATAAGTTTTCCCAACCAACTCAAAGTTAATCAGGATGGAATTGAGAACTGGGAAGCATGAGGGAGCCACAGGCTTTGGTGGAAGGGGTTAGTAGAAAATGAGGGATAGGATTTAAAAAATAAAAATAAACAACCAAACAAACACACTCACAATCACCCCCACTCCCCCCAAAAAAACAAGAAAAATAAAGAATAATAGTCCTGATTTCAAAAACATTTTTTGGAGGGTGTTCAATAAAGAAACAAGAAAACAAAGGCTTGCAAGCCAACAAAGTATTTACAAAGATTACTTTTTAAAAGAAAGTCTTTCAAAAATACCTTCCTATATCAAACATGAAGGACTCTGGACACTGCTATAGCAGAGCTGGCATAGGAAATGTTTCATGAAAACCTGCCAATACTAATAACAGGCCCCAAGCACCACAGTGCAAGTGTTCTTTCTCCTAGGTCATTATCTCTGCCTTCCAAGTGCCCCAATCCAAACTGCTTAGAAGGTCACACGAAGTCCACAGCTCTGTTCCCTGGTGCAGTGCAGCTGCCTGTGCTGAAGGGCAAGATGCCAGTGCAGCTGCTACAGTTTTACTGAGACAGGTACAAGACTGAAGCAAGATTTTTCCCTGGAAAAAAAGCCTCTCACAGGTATCACCACTTTTACTCCTAGGACAAAACTTTGCTCTTGCCTTTGCCAGCACCAAGGAGTGCAGGTTGAACACCCATTTCTGCATCTATTCACAACAAAACACTCAGCCACAAAACACAATATCCTTCCTTGAGGGATGGGGAGAAGGAACAAACCAACCATGGCATTTGCTTGGCACATTAACAATGTACCACTGGAAGATACATAGCTGTCTTACTGATGAGTAACAAAATACACAACCACACAGTGACTGACTGTATAGCAATATAACAACTTCATTTTTAACAAAAATGCTACAATAACCGCTCCTTAAAGGTGCTGTTCCTGCCTTCCTTTCATAGAAGCACCTACTTCAGACCAACTGGACTCTCTGAACTACCAGGGTGATGAACTACTGTCCTAACAGGGATATAACTACCAGCCCAAAGCTGTGGAACACACAGCTCATCACTAGATTTCTGTTGCTGTCACTTCAGAAGTAGTTGAGAAAGCTACAGAAATCGTCCCACTGCTAACTCAAGCAAGGAAGACATCGACCTCCATTGACTAACACTAACAGAAAATTCAGTGAGATGGGAATATAGGCACTTAGCTGCCTCAGGATACATACACACACACACCAAGTAATAGTTTAATTTTCTGCATCTCTTCATTCCTTCATATCAAGTCTGGCCCTCAGACACCCTTTATTAACTATTCTCTTTTTAGTACTTGGCAAACCCACACCCCAGGACACTACTGACTGCACCCAGCTGAATAATTTTATTTTGCCACCCAAAGAGGAAGGCACAACTGGCCAGGAGCCTTACCCAACCTGCAGCATTGTCAGCCATCACCCAGAACGGAATGAGATGACCTGGGGCAAAACCACTCTCAATGTAAATGTTGACCTTCAGTATTCCATGGTAGCGGCTCCTCAGCCTCGGAATTCAGGACACAAGACTAAATAAAAGTTAGACCCAGTGCTGGCACAGCCCAAACCACGTGAGCCTTGTGCATTTCTGGAACTTTGTGAAGGCTTTCCTTTCTGGAGATGAATGGCCCAGGCCCTTCACTCATTAAAACTTCTGACTGTCACATTTGCCCTGCATACTGTTTTTCCTCCTGCGTTCCCCACATGCTCAAAGATCCTTTTTAAAATACCTATCCCTGGACACTAAATCCTAATTTACCAGTTAATTTTCATAATAGAAATCAAAGAGCTAAAACTACACGGAAGAAGCAGAAGTTTAGCAAGTTCATGAAACCAAAAAAGTCAACACTCCCACAGCTATTGCGAGGCAAGTCACAAAATCCATGGATCCATGCAAACACTTGAGCATAGACAAGAAAAACACTGTGTGAAACAGGATTTCAGCTGAAGCAGAAGAACTAATTACTAGCACAGAGACTCTTTTGCTCAAAACTATCATGATGCTCAATAATCTCCATTTCACTGTAGCAGTTTATAAGTTTGCTTTCTGCTATAAATTTTGCTTGGTGATATAGTTAAGAAAGAAGGGAAGAAGGGAAGAGAGGACAAAAGAGATAAGAGCAATCATAACCTTGGTTATAGTTATGAAGAAAAAACATCTGAGTTATTGTAAAACCAAGCCAAAATATAATCACTAATTGCTCAGCTTAACAGATGTATTGTCCAGATGCAGAAGTCTATTTTAGGACACATCACCACAGTCTGCATTACCAAAAAAAAAAAAAAAAAGTAGAGAATGACACACCTGATTTTCCATAAGGGTTGTAGTTTCTTTAGCCCTTATTTGAACTGATAAAATGTTTTGCCACATGACTGCTTCTTTTAAACAAGGCTAAAGTTTGTTTTCTTTGAGAAATTGTTTCCAAAACTCAGAGGAAAAAAGTCACACACCCATCACTTCAAGGTCTGGAAATAAACTACTGTGACTCATTTTTCCAAGTGGCTCCCTTCCCAAGGGGGTCCAAACACATTAGTTCTGTAATTTTTTAAAGAAAAAAATGTTGATTCTGCTGACTACAGTGACAGGTATATGCAAAAATAATTATTTTAAATGCTAAAATGAAAAAAAAAAAGTAGTTTTAAAACAGAGTAGTTTTAAAAAGTAGTTTTAAAAACAGAACAAAATTCACGTGCCTGCAAACCAGTCCTATCCCAAGAAGATAGGGAGAGGACACCAATCAGTGCCCCAGACTGACAATCTGAGAACTGAATGAAGTTATACGTATTATTGCAAACATTATTCATGTTTGAAGAAAAGTATGAATAATAAATATTATATTGGGATTTTTTCCCTCCCCATCATCTCCTTTCCTTAGAAGGAGAAAACAAGAAGTACCACTGTACCATTTATTTCTAGCAAATGTCTTTAAAACTAAGTTATATGTGGATGCACATATCTTTCTGCTCCCTGAAATGGGAAGGCACTGCCTGTATAGCTCACTCCATTCTGCCCAGCAAGAAATCCCTGACATGGGTTTGTAACCACACTCAGCTGATGCAGTTCAAGCAATAACTCCCAGTCACTAACATCCTGTGTGGATCAGAATTGGCATTACTGCACTGAAAGGTACTGTATTTTATTACCCATGGCTGAGCTCTTTAAACCACTCAGTGAGTTGCATTTGAAGCATGTTAATCCATTGATAGATGAGAGATTTATGTTGGAAAATCCTATTAATTCTGGGAGAAGGAGCAGCTCAGTAGGTTTTTTGTGCACTGACTGGAGAAAACTCTACACAGCTTGAGGGTGAAGAAGGATGAGATTAAAAGACCTCCTCTGGGAGCCACTTCGCATGTCAGATATGAAAAATGTAAAGGAGACAGAGACAGCATTGTAAATAACAATGGTTATTACCAGTTGGGCCAAAATGCAAGTAGTAAATTCAAGATCCTGGTGTGGGATACATGCCAAGTGACACAAAGAAGAGTCCACAGTATCAACTTTCAAGTGAGGATGACACAGAGGTCCAAACAGTTACATTATTTTTAGTCAAGAAACATTTTATACCAAGCCAGCTACCATGCTAGTTCCTTTTGGGAAAGTGAAGCAAAGACTTTGACATCCTAAAAATTATTTACTGTAGCTCTCAATTTCTCTTACTAGTTGCATCTTATTTTGTGCCTTGACCTTTCTAATTCTGTACCTACATCCTTGCATTACATTCACTTACACTTGTCCTTAGACATTTGACCCAGCTCCTCCTTTTTGGTTGGCTCCTTCCTAGTTTTGAGGTCAAGGAAAAGGTTGCAATTTCCACTGCCTGTCTTTGCAAGGTGGGAGAGTTTGCATTTGAGCCCTTTGTATAGCTTTGACAAGGAAATGAACTCTTTTCTTCTTACAAAGGCTGCTGATTTTACCCTCTCTCCCACCCCTTATGAATGCCATTACATCACAGTCACTCACCCAAACTGCCTCCCGTAATTAAACTCTTGACCTCTTATATGAAAAACTCTGCTCACTAACTCCTTCTAAGAGCATGCTGAGCAGACAGTCTCTACCCCTGAGTACCCTTCTAAAGAGATGACTCAGTAGTTAATCCTCCTACCCCTTGGTACACAGCTAATTCCTAAGTTTTTGAAACTGTGGTGCTGTTCAAAGGACATCCAATTTCCATCATCTGGCTGTGGACCACAGTGCCTGCCCACCTGACCTGTTCCTGCCACACAATCAAAGCAGTCCAGCCCAAGCAGCCAGCTGTCCAGCGCCTCCCTTAACAACACTGCAATCCAAAACCTGGCTTAGATGCTGTGAAAGAGCCTGATAACAGTAATATATCCAACCTGGAACAGTTACAAAATGCAGTCATGGCTGGGAATTATTTCAGGTTATTATCCATGGTCTGTTTCCTGTAAAATGTAGTTTGAAGATGCAGGAGCCACAACCTGCAACTCTCTGTGCTGCCTGTGGGTCTCAGCCACTGGGCTACAGTACAACACTCTCCCCCTCATTTGCTCTTCTGCTCGTCTCCAGAACTCATGGTCTCTGCTGTAAAAGGCGTTCAGCTCTGAGCTGCAGGCAAATATGATGCCGCTCCTCATCCCAGCCTGGCAACAAGGGCAACTCTTTGGACAGCTGGAAGATGGAGGCTTGTATCCCCAGACTGACAAGAGAAACTAACTCAGACCTCTCACACTTCCAGTAAGTGCTCTAAGCTATACATGGGTCCTGCACTCTGCAGTGGCATATTAAAAATAAATTTTGCCACACTCTCTAAAGAGGACTTGCAAGGGCACCTGCCACAAGAGGTTGGCCCAAACAGTGGATTCTGAAAAGAAGACTTTTACACTTACAGTTCTTCAGCTGCAGCAAATCCTCAGACATTTGCCTCAGGCATTATCTGTCTCCCTGGCAATTCTGATTTCAGCTGTCTCATCTAAAAACAGCAGCAGGATTGCAGAGAAGCATGCTGGCTAGCACTCCTCACCTAGCTCATTCCGAGCAGCTCCCAGGCAGAACCTGAGTTTCTCTGATGCTCTGTTCTGAAATATCAGTATCTCACAGGGCCCCCAGGAAATAACTGGGGTGACAAGGGCAGTAAGACTATGCATGACTGTTACTGAGTGATCCAAAACTTTTTCTCTCGCTCTCATTACCCACGTGTCCAGCTAGGCACTTTCCCCTTTCCTTCCAGAAAGAAGAAAGGAAGCAGCATTACAGACAGACAGTGAGAACTGATACATTTAGATTTTCTTTCCTCCTTTTTTAAGAACTGACAGAAACCTGCAAATGCTATCTGAAGCCAGCCTTTCCTTTACACTCACTGAGACTGAGAAGGGACTTGTTATCTTTCACTTATGGTACAAAAGACAAGAAAGGAAAGCTTAGCATAAAAAACTTCTGGCTCTAATCCAAACCACTATCTTTTTGAAAGGACATGGTCTATAAACAGACAATGTTCTTCATGTCCATTCCTTCAGGCCCATGACCTTGGAATTTCTCAAACTCTGATTTACTTTTACATATCTGCTCAGCCCTGTCACTACACTACTTCAGCATCTCTCAAATATTCCCTCCTATCTGGTCTTCACACTGACCTATACCCAAATATTGTCACTTTTTCCTCTCTAGCCCATGCAAAATGGGAGGAAAACATTCTGGAGGGTCTTGAACCTCTTCTGAAAATATCACCCCAGCCTATACCAAACAAATTACTCCCTTCCAATGAAATCCATTTTTGACATCCCTTGGCTCATACAGTGCCTTCTCTTGGCCACATCTAGACTGATGTCAGTTCATTAAAGCCACTCCTTTTAATATCTGACTCTCTCTAAAGGCCCAGCAGGAGTCAATGAAAAGTAACCAGCAGATTTTCATGTGAGAGGGGGAAAATGTCAAATCTTGATTGCATAGAAAAAGGCTGAAAGCCTGACCCACGCAAACCTTGAAGATTCATACAAAAAACTTTTGTTTTTAAAAGCTCAATGGAGCTTTTAGTACTTGATGGGGGATAGAACACCTGAAATTAGAAGTTCAAGTCTAACAAAACCTCCTCTACATCGACATTATCCCTGTCTCCTCTCAGTCATCTTCTCTAGTTTGAAGGCAAGTACTTGCCTTGGTTTTCTTTGCCTTCTTTTATGTAGCTTCACAATCTTCAAAACCTTCTGTGGTGGGCCTGTTTTGTCACATTAGGTTCATGTTTTTGCTCTCCCATCAGATTATTACCCACTCTTCTTCCTCCTTCTCAAAACCACTATGCATGAGTGGGCTGACATGTTTTCAGCACTATCCTGCCCATCCAGGGCTTCTCACTCACATTCCAGATTGTCCCCCAGCAGACATCTACAAGCATCAGCAACTGCTCTATCCTCAGCAACTAAAAGAGAAAAATGCTTTGGGTTCTGCAGGGTCCACTCTACCTCCTCACCAAAGGTAATTAGCAATTGCATGGTCAAGAAACATATGTGAGCTATAACTACTTCAGAAAAATCTGACACAAATGCACTAACAAATATGGAAAAGTCAAACAATTCACACTCTATTTCTTAATACCTTGCCTTTCCCATTAATGTGCTATTTTCCTGATTTTACAGCCTTTGGTTTAAGGGAACTTTTGAATACCACTTAGCATCTGGTGGTCCTCACCAGAGATAACTAGCAATAACACCTATCTTGACCATTTTGTGACCCTTCAAGAGCAGCAATTTAGAAGTTACAATTTATTCTGAAAGTTTTACCCCTGCTGCTAACAACACACACAACAATAGGAATGAAAAGCTAAACCAAAATATCCATACCCTGGGCACTTTCTGTGCAGCCAACAGCCTTTGCTGTGCTATCTGCAGTGTAATTTGCTTTGTACACAGCTTCAGTTGATGGGACTCTCAGAGTGAAGCAAAAAAAAAAAAAAAAAAAGAGAAAAATGCTGTTATATAAACCTACAAAATTAGGTTGACCTTTACCTCATCTTTGAGAATTTCTACTGTCTTACAAAAGGATGCAGAATTGTTTACATCATTTGTGCTGCACTGATACTAGCCCTGTCAACATTTTAATTTGTGTGTTTATACCTAAATATGCCTGCATACACGTACATGACTCTTCCTCACAGCACTGCTGATGTTATAAGCATGAAAAAGAAAGCAAAAAAGCAAGCAGGGAAGAACATAGATTTTTTTGTTCTAATACAGAGGAAGTTTTAGCAAGTATGGTATCTGTGAACAAGGTTTCCAACTGTGGGGCTCGGAAATTGCTGGTGAATGCCAGCTGAGCTGGCAAATCGTCATGGAGCAGGACAGCTCAGCTCAGCCTTCTCTGAACACCACTGCAAAATGAGTGTAACCAACCTAGGGGCAGGCAGAAGCAAACTCCTACCCCAGTCCCTTCAACAAAAAGCGTGCAGAAGAGTACTCTTGATTTCTCTTCCAAAGCAAGGACATTTCTTGTGGTTCTCCAGATGGAAGATGCTTTTGAGGCAATCTTGCAGCAGGTATACATGCAACCCCTCTACCACTGTACCTTGTGCAACACATGTCAACCAAATTCTTTGCTTCCCAAGTCTGGCTGAGAGAAAGCACCAGGTCTCTACTCCTGGTGTACTAGTAGGCCAGTAAGATTAGGAGAAGAAAAAAAGACAACAACCACCACACACATGCCAATACTGTTACAAGAGCAGGGCACTTAACTTAAGGCTAGATATATCTAAATCAAGGTACTTACAGCACTATAATTCCCCAGTAAAGATTGGCTTCCCCAGCAGCATCACTACTGCAACTCCCTACTGTGTTACTGCTACTGTTGCCTGTTCAGTATGGAAGTCTCTCTCCTTTCTATCCCAATGTATTGACTGTTCTTCTTAGTCACTGCGCCCATGAGATTGTCTCATTTGATTGAGGCAAAAGAGGCAATCAGCTGACTTATGACCAATGAAGGAAAACAGTTTAATAACTAGGCAGGTCATGGGGCTTGGAAAGCCACTGGGTATAAGACAGTTGTGGCCCAAAGGATTCAGTGCTAGAGAAGTAAGCTCTGTATTTGAAAGGTGGCGTGAAAGCAGCATGAACAGCTTTAGAAGTCATGTGATTCTGAACGAGCATGGACCTCAGGAGGAAATCCTGCTCTGAAGTTGCAGCAGTGGCAGTGAAATGGGAAGGCTAGGGAATGCCACAGCAGAGTTTTGATGACTGTGAGCAGCCTCTGCTTTCACTACAAATACTCCTGATTCTGCTCGCCTCCTACACCAGGAGCATCCAAAACCCCAGAGCAAGTAGAACTAAAGAAGTGCCCCAACTCTTCACCCGCAAGCAGAGCTGTGAAGTTGGGCCTTTGCTCCCAACTGTGCCAGCGATGGAGGTGGCAGATAAGAGATAGGCTCATTCTTCTTTTGGCCAGATACGCCTTCCTATGCTAACTATAGAAAGAGACTTCTTTTTCTGACAGCAAGATAAGCAGGGATGATGAGAATGTCACAGCAAGGACACCTAGTACCAAGTTTCTATTTTTACAGTAATTTTAACAATACTTTACACTATCATTACATAGTTTATCAAAGATATCACCCACAGCCGTAGCAGGCAGTACACAAAAGCCTTCAAAAAAGACTAAAATAGAGTAAGTTAAGCATTGCAGAGCAGGCAGCCCTGACTCTAAAATTCTTGTAACTGGGAGTTATAAACTCTATATGAACAGTTTAATTTATTTTGAATAGTACTGAAACTTATTCTTTGAAGCTTAAGTCTCAGACGATATCAAGACTACTATAATATTAGAAACAATATGCTCTTTCTCATTCAAAGATTGTAATTAAAGAAATGAATAAAAGTTCTTCTAAGCATTACAAAGCCAAGCTGTGCATTAGACCAGATGCAGTTTGACTCCTATTCTACCATGTCAGAGATTACAATGTCAGGTTGCATGTATAATGCAGCAAGTTACTCCCAGAAACTCCGGAAGTAACTGCCAGGTAAGACTTTACCACCTTTTGAACTGCAGATCTCTGACAAAAATGCTGAAAAGTGATCCCTCTCTTTTCCAGTCTTGTATGAGCCTGACTTGCCTGAGACCCTATCTCCTCTGTTGTCAAGACACCACAAAAAGAAAGCATTTGGGATTTTTTTTCAGACACCAAAGTCAGATATGCATAAATGCATATGTTAGTATGTACACAACACAAAGCTAAACACTCTTCATAAAAATACAAACTCATCTCCTCATTGAGGACTTTTGGGGGGAAGTTTAATCCTTGTTTCCTAGGTGATCCACCACCAGCCAAGATAAATTCTAGCCCCCTAATTGGCCCTAGTAATTTAGCATCCAAACAGAAGAATGCATTTGTGCAGCTGCCTCCTTTGCCAAAACAATAGGATGTGGCCTGCTAAACACCTCTTGGCCATTACTTCAGTTAACCCCATTTTAGTGGCAATAGCTGAATACTTTAAAGTTATCACAAGCATGGGGGAAGTTGTAGGAAGCTTTCACCTCTTTTTTTCACTCGCCTCTCTCCTCTACCCAGTCCCTGCGACACATATGAAAATGTCAGATAAGTTTTCTTTAATTATATGAACTGCATTACAAAGATGCTAATATCTCAAAATGATGGCACAGTCTATTTCATAGAGCTTCCTTTCAAATATCTATCATAATTAACAGTAACAAGGTAAACTGGTGAAAAAAAAATCCCAGTTTCAAAAAATAAATTTTATTTCTCAATTTTTGTTCTATGCTGGAATATAATGAAAGACTTTGGGAAATATGAGGAAGGATAAAGAGAGAGGCAAATATACAAATGGGATTTGGGAAATCAGTTTAAACTTTTAATGTCTCTGATTTGAATTAAGGACTTTCCACCTAAGGTTTTCCATGTCCTATGGAAGCGGGTCATGAAGCTGTTACTGGAAGCATCTCCTACATGCTGACTAATTTTGAGCAAATTCACGAATATAATTTATGTACCTATGTTTGTTTAATGTACCTAACTTGTGTAATGTTTGTGAGCATTGACTAGTGACAATCTTTATCATCAACAATCGATTCACAAATTTCTGGCCAGCAATAGCCAAAAAATCTCAACCTTTAACTTCTCATTCGCTATCATAAACATCATTTAAGTGCACTGAAACTTAAAAGTGTAAGGGTGACTATGGAAATTCATCTGCTATTTAAGGAAAAAAAAATATATAGGTAGATAAAGTTGGCAATAATTTCAATCCCCATACAATTTTCTAGGGAAAAGGAAATAAAAGGATTTCTGGTTTTCCAGAACCTCCGTGCCTGCAGTGTCCCCCCACAACCATTAAAACAAAACTCATTCTATTTACAAGTCTGCACAGACCTAAATTACCGTATACAGACACCAAACAGCAGGAATTTCCACTGCACTGGCAGAGGAATTTACAAGACAGGAGACCAGTAGAGAGTTTCACCAGAGTGCTTGCAGACTGCTTTACTTATTACAGCACTTGTAACTGGAGGAGCCAAGCGAGACAGAGCTTCCCTGAAACAGAATTTCCCCTTCAACTTCCCAGCTGTTTAGTTTGACCAGAGATAAATCCCTGTTTTGACAAAAGCAGTGTTTTTTATGAAAGGTGCACTTCTGAATACCACATTTTCTGAACACCTTGTGCTGGCAGTTCAACGCTCCAAAGTTAACAAACTTTCAAGACACAGATCAAAAGGTAGTTGATTTAAGTAAGTGGCTCTGTCATGAAGAGTTTGGTGGTGACATAGGTGTGCATTCACAAATGGTTCACATTTCCCAGCAGAAGTTTAAGCTCCTCTTATCCCCTTCAATCTCTAACAAAATAACTCTTCAGCTCCCTGAGGGATTTCTCACTTAAGCCACAAAATGTGTGCTTTCTTCCTTCTTTTTTTAAAGATTTTACACACAAAAAAAAGAAACCTGCATTTTAAACAGGATGGGTTCACTTACTTGGTTCAAAACATAATCCCACAAACTGTTCTGTCAGTACAAGTGAGGGGGCAAGAACAAGTCGGGGGAAAAAGAGGATCAAGAATATCTTCAGCATTGCTGCTAAGCATCCTGGCATCCAGCCATTGCTAGGGGAAAAAGACTTTGGCTATTATGCCCCTTTACAAATATTTTTAACTTTTAAAAAGGACAACAAAAGACTTCCAAACCAAAACAAGCAGAAGAGAGTGCACTGGAAGTGTTCACTGGAGAGACAATTTTGCCACCACAGGGCACCATCCTTTTATCCTTGGCCAAGTGATTCTGGGATTTGCCCTCCACTGCTGCTGTCCCTTTCACACTGTACTCAGGAGGGCAGAGGACGTGGAGAATGATGACAGGTGAACCACAAAGAATGAGCTGCAAACAACAATCCTACCCACAAAATCCTCATTACATTTCTGAGTTCTGCTGTGAAGAAATAGTGGATTTCTTTAAAGAGTGATCAATTCTTTAACATCTACTGTACACAAAAATTACGAGGAACTTGTGTACAAGACTATTTTAAGCCACTTCCATATTAAGTTTGCTCTATTCTCTAAGTGCAGTTACTTGTTGTACTACAACATACTCTCAACAGGGGGTACAGAAAAGCATTAGGGAGTAAATAGCATCTCTTAAGACACAGTAAAAAGTCTAAGGCAAAAGACATTTTCTTAAAATAACCGCTCCTGATTTTTACATGCCAAGGGCTGCAAAGACAAGAAAGGGAAGCAGTGGGAAACATTGACAAGCAAGGAGTCACTGCAAGTTTGTCATGGTTTGTATAAATGGACCCAAAAAAATGGGGGTGACGGGAAGCAGAGAATTTCAAGACCAGCAACTGTTTTTTTCCAAAGGCTACACAAACTGGAGATAAGGAGGGGAAAAAATTTACCTAGCAACAACTGCAGTTTGTGACACTTAAAAAGCAACCTACCAAAAAGCCGCTCTAAGAAAGGAAAGGCTGGCATAACTTTTGTTATCATAGAGATAAATGCCAAGTTTTAAAGATCAGCTATGCACATATGCACACACAAAAAACCGCAGCAAACCTGCAAGGGCTACTGAAGTGTGTGTAACACCAAAGCAGTCTATGTATTTTAGAAACAACAGCACTGATCCTGATTTTGATGGGAAAAAAATCCTGACTCTCATACCTTATGCAAAGAAACAGAAATGTTCTGAATATTTAAAATGTTCCACCTCCCAAATTCTCTTCAGACTTCTGAGTTGCAATGGGTAATAGTAAAAAAGACAGCTTAAAGCACCTTTTAAAAATAAAAATATGTTTCCATTAAATACTCAGGATCTGTCTTCCTTTCACAGATTTCTATTTCTCCATGGAATCGGTCAGGATGAACAAGACTTTTTTGTAAATGTACAATGCAAGTAAAAATAAATCTGTCAGAAATGAATTCTGGGATTTGGATTCTTTCCCCCACCCATGGGAGAGGACATAGGATCCTGATGCAGAGTGTAATGCATACTGATCACAGAGCAGAGCAAAGATAAAGTAGGGCACATAATAAACGCATCAGAAAGGAGACCTTCGTCACTTCAGGAATAATGGTATAGTTCTCTCCACATGGAGGGAAACATGCTGTTTACTAGTAATCCAAGTGTTTGGAGGAAGACTGTGTACACCCTGCCCCTCACCATAAATTCATGATTCACCAAAAAATAACACTTTTTCTGCTGCTGATTTGAGATGATACAGGAAGCAGCTTCTCACGAAGAGCTAAGTTACATCCTTTCTTCTCAACCTCACCCCCTGTTATGTCACCTCCTCCTACAGACAGAGATTGCACACCATTATCTTAGTTACAAGATAACATTCTCAAGCTAAAAACATTTGCTCTCAAGCATAAAACAAAATCAAATTTTGAAATGTGATTATGCACCCTTCTAATGAGGCCTATATTTGCCAGCCTATTAACATCATTTAAATCATTACTGCATAGCTTTAACGAGTCAAATACTACATCTGAAAAATTACTGGCTGGTGCACTGGAGCCAGAACTTAAAAGGCTTTGTCTGCTTCTGCAAGAGCAATTTTTCTACTTTTTCAGTTTTGCTTAATAAAAATATCTCATTTATTCTACTAACAAGAAACTCATTGGAGCTGATTAACATCTGCTTTGTTCTTGTGTCTTTAAATAGTGACTGACAGTATAAAAGAATGAGAAAAAAAGAGTAAAATAATTTTACTAAAAATCTATCTGAAAATAATATCCACTTCATTTGTTTTTTAAAAAGAAACATTTCCATAAAATGGACCTTCAGAACAAACACTGCAGTTCATTTACGTTTTTATAATTTAAATTAAGTCATTTTGCACTTCTATTTTAAATTCATTTTCAACCCAAACAACTTGCTGTAAGTTACAAGTAAAAGTAATGCAATATTTCACCATTTAATTACTTTTTTAAGACACTAAAAAATGTAATTTAAATGGATCATTACTAAAATACAGTTATTCCGTTTACACATATCACCACATGAACCAAACTTTCTTTAGTAAAGACACAAAAGAATGTATTTTATTCCCATATTTCTTGCTTGGTAATTTAAATCATTATTTGCAAAGACAGCTCCAATACTAACCTTTCTTTGCACAAAGAGAAACCTCCCCAACACACAGGAACAGAACTGACAAATACATTGTAGACAAGTTTCTTCTCTTCAGCATTCCTAAGTCACCCTTTGGGCATCTGTTAACTGCAGGACATCAAAAGTGACAACTTGGCATCCACACCAGAAGGGTGTTTAGTTTGGTGTTTGCTCTTCAGCACACCTTGGCTCATAAAAAATGATTCAAAAATATAAAAATAGATAAAGCCAGCTGTTTCTATTGCAAAAGAAAATCGGCACATAAGTAAAACTTCACGAGGCAGACAGTTTTCTCTGACAAAGTGCTGACCTCAGCACCACAGGAGGCAATATTCATCCCATCAGACTTGAGATCTGGAGTCCAACCCACCAGACTAAGCCTCGGATTCAGGCCCTGTGCAATTCATGGAAAAAGACTGGCTTGCCTTCAGCTTCTTCAGGCCACTCAGCAAGTCACAGATAGAACCAGACAGGATGTCTTTTTCTGTTACGGAAAACACTGAGATTTTAGATGTTTCTCCATCCCAAGTCAGGAAAAAGTCACACTAACATTAAAAGATGGGGAACCAGCAGTACCTGAACAGCCTAAGGACTAGGATGCAGGCTTCAGGCTCCCACTGAGGGCTCGCTCTCTCTTATCTGCAGCCTGGCTTACCAAGAAACCATCAGAGACACTTTGCTCACACTAACACACCCAGAGTTACCTGTGCAAGCAGGACATATCAGTCTCTCGTATCCTATCCAAGTGCCATGATACTCCTTTGTAGCCTGTGCAACTGAAGTACTCAGCTCCAGTCTTTACAGGGCTAAAAACATTCAGGGGCAGAGACAGACACAAACTAAATGGGCAATGAGGTCTAAACAGAGTCAACTGCATGCACCTTCTTGTGCATGGGGGATCAAGAATAAACAGGAAAGCTGGAGCACCTAAGCCTCTTGCCCCAATTCATCCTTGCTCAGCATTCACATAAGATACAGAGTATCTAGGTTCCACTGCTTCATTTTCCGGCTTCAGAGATGGGACACAAAATAGAATTTCTTGTGTCATCTCTCAAAAGCAAACAGACAAGAGAGAGTGGCTAAGATCTCTCTTCTCTCTCACTTGAAACATCCTCTGAGAGTTTGAAAATCCTTTTCCAATGAACCTTTGGTGCATCACTGCCTGCAAAGTGGGAGCATGGCGTGGGGAGAAAACGGGAATCTTCCCAGAAAATTGTCCAGTCCAGGATGGTCAGTGTACTGCATTACAGGCTAAAAGCATGACATTTGTGTCAAAATAGAAAAGGGTTTATTTTGTTTTCTGTTGATACAGCAATGAAAATGGCAAAGCACTGATGTTTTGGTGAAAAGTGCCTTTCAATCTCCAGCATAAGGAAATGCCTTGTTAAAATGGCATTATTTATAAGACCTCCAGAAGCATTGATTTATTAAATATATTCCCTATTTCTAGCTTACTAGAAACTAGTAACTTCATATTCCCAGTGATTTTTAAATAATTAAAGCTAATAAAACATATAGGACACAAAATGTAATGAAAAAATCCATCATGCTGTGTACAACAATTACATTGTACCTTGAGCATGACCTCCACATACAGTTCATGGAGCAAATTATGACAGCTTAGACATCCAATGTCATACCTGCCCCATGCAGCATTTTAATTGGGACCAAGTGAGTGCTGCTACCTAGCTCAGCACTTCAGGTCACCTCATTGTCCATTCCTCCCACTGCATATGGCAGTGGATATGGCTATCTCAGCAGGCTTATTTCCAACAGAAGGTCCTAACATTGGAAATGAGCAGCTTTCTCAAGTGATAACATCTGCCTTTCCTAGGGAGTATGGTTAGAGAGTCAGTAGCAGAAAGTGAGTGCCCCATCTCCTGTACATGACTCCTGTACATGACATGACATGGCAGATGTTGACCCTGATGGCACGCTCATTTGTGGAACTGTTGATGCCACACCACTTACTTAAATGCAAAGATCAGGTTCTTTAAAAACTCATGAAATCTAAAAAATCTGGATGTTCTAGAATCTATAACAAGATCATAAAAACATGCTGCAACCAGAAAGTTTTCTCCCTAGCAAGCTGTCTAAACAATCCATTATGTCTGAGCAAGCAGCACTGGGCAACAGTGCTTCTTTAAGCACACACCATGCCAGCCAGTGCTACAAGCCACTTAGGAAACTAAAAAAGCAAGCTATCAATGTATCTGTACTAACAATTAAAATCCCTTCAGCCTGGAAGTTTATTCTGAGATCTGTGGGGAATTAAGTCACACTTTAAAAATTTCTTCACTTATATCTTTTGCACCAAACTGGCAACTTGGCCATCACCTAGAAAATTATCATTTCTGTCCTCACTTTTTTACTTAGAGAAACTGAAAGAAAGCTGGCAGGCAGCAAGAAGGGACATCACCATGAAAACCAGATAGCTAATTGTGGCTCTAAACTCACCTCTTGCCTTCTTGCATTAATAATACTTTAATTTGCTTTCACTGGTGAGGTCTGCCCCCTACAGCTCCTCAGCCCTGCTAGCAAAGCTCAGGGAGTGAAGCAGTACTCAGGAACAGGAAAGCAGGAGTTTGGGACTACCTAAATTTACATGTGACACTGGATGCATGTAGGGGTGTTGAGGGTGCAGACTGATGTCTTTGCAAGGCTAGTCCATTGTCTCTGAAAGATCATGCTACTGGGAAAAATTTTCTATTACTGGGGACAGGGGAAATCACACCTATCTGCAAGGAGGAGACTAGGGAACTACAGACCAGTCAGGATAACCTCATCCCTGGGATAGTTAGGGAAGAAGTCCTCATGGAAGTCACTTCAAAACACAGGAAGGATAAGAAAGTGACCAGGACAGCCTGCATGGCTTTACCAAGCACAAACTGCAACTGGCCAACCTGACAGCCTTCGGTATCTGAAGGGAGCCTACCAGGAACTGGAGAGGGACTCTTCAGCAGCTGTAGAGATAGGACAAGGAGTAATGGGTACAAGTTGAAAGAGGGGAAATTTAGGTTAGATATTAGGAAGAAATGTTTTACTGTGAGGATGGTGAGACACTGGAACAGGCTGCCCAGGCAGACTGTGGCTGCCCCAAGCTTGGCAAGTGTTCAAGGCCAGGCTGGATAAGGCCTTGAGCAACCTGGTCTAGCGGGACACATCCTGCCCATGGTGGCAGGACTTGGACTAGATGGACTTTGAGGTCCATTCCAACCCCTTAACATTCTATGAATTCATGGTTTTAAGAACAAGGGGAGAACAATAGGTGTTGTTTACAGTGCCTTTAACAAGGCTGCTGACAGTGTCCTGCAGCACCTTTATTAATGAGTTACCAACTGGTTAGTGGACAATAAAAAAGGCAGAAAAGTGGCTGGATCATCAGGCTCGAAGAATTTCTCCTCTCAACGGAAAAACAATTTATGACCAGTTACAAGGCAGCCCACAATGATTCATACTAGGAGCAATGCTCTTTTAATATATTTTATTAACAACCCGGATGATGGTGAGTTCATGAATACCAAATCAGGGAGAGTAGGCAATAAGTTCATCCCAATGGGAAGCAGAAGGACAGATGAGGACAGCTGCCGATCTCTTCTTTCTGCTGACCAGCATCAGGACCTCAGGAAACAGCATGAAGTTGTGTCAGGGGAGGTTTAGTTTTGATATTAGGAAAAGGTTCTTCATGCAAAGGGTGGCAGGGCTCCTCTGAAAAGTGGCCATAGCATCAAGTCTGACAGAGTACAAGAAGTGTCTGGATAAGCTGTCAGGGTCACAGTGTTATTCTTGGGGCTGTCCTCTACAGGGCCAGGACTTCAATGATCCTTGTGGATCCCTTCCAACCCAGGATATTGTACGATTCTATGAACTGAGGACAGCACTGCTATTCAAAGGGATCTTAGTCTGAGGATATGGGCTGACAGGAATACCATGAAGTTCAGGGTTACCGTGTAGCTGGGAAGGAGTAACCACACACAACAGTACTGGCACAGAGGGCTGACTCACCAGCCAACAGCTTCACAGAATAGCAGAGGGTAGCCTGGCAGGCAATTTGAGCATGCCAGCTTATATGTCCATAGTAAAGGCAATCAATCACTTTCCAGGCTGTATAGTTGGGCAAATGTGTGGCAAGAAGATGGATGGACATGTTTACTTCTCTCTACTCAATGCCCACAAGACACATTATCTGGAGTAATGCATTCAGGGCTTACATGTACAAGAAAGACATTGGCCTACTGGAGTGCACTCTCAGCAAATTCACAGATGACACCAAGTTGGGTGGGAGTGTTGATTTGCTGGAGGGTGGGAAGGCTCTGCAGAGGGATCTGGACAGGCCAGATCAATAAGCTGAGGCCAAGTGCCTTCAGTCACAACAATCCCATACAGAGCTACAGGCTGGGGCAGGGCGGCTGGAAAGCTGCCTGGTGGAAAAGGACCTGGGGATGCCTGCTGGCTGTCAGTTCCTGAACACAAGGCAGTGTGTGCCCAGGCCAATGACACTGGCCTGCATAAGCAATAGTGTGGCCAGCAGGACCAGGGCAGTTTTTGACTCTCTGTACTTGGCACGGCTGAGGCCACATCTCAAGTCCTGTGTCCAGTTCTGGGCCACTCACTAGAAGAAAGGCATTGAAGTGATGGAGCATGTCCAGAGAAGGGCAATGGAGCTGATGAAGAGTCTGGAGCACAAGTCTGATGAGGAGCAGCTGAGGGAGATGGGAGTGTTTAGCCAGGAGAAAAGAAGGCTCAGCGGAGACCTTATCACTCTCTACAACTGCCTGAAAGGAGGGTGTACCCAGGTGGGAGTCAGTCTCTTTTCCAAAGTAACAAGCAGTAGGATGAGCAAAAATGGACTCAGGTTGGATCACAGGAGGTTAGGATTGTATATTAGGAAAAAAGTCTTCACAGAAAGGATTGTCAAGCACTGAAACATGCTGGCCAGGGTAGCAGCTGTGTGACCACATGTGAAGGTATTTAGAAGATTAGGTGTGGAGACTAGGGACATGGTTTAGTGGTGGATTTGGCAGTGCTGGGTTAACAGCTGATGATCTTAAAGGCCTTTTCAAACCTAAACAATTTTTTTATTCTATAAATGAGCCCAGTGGTGGGTCACCAAGATGGTTAAAGGGCTCAGGCATATGGTGTACATGAAGAGGCTAATAGGACCTGTCCAGCTTTAAGAAAAAGGTTCTTGCTGCCTACAGCTATCTAAGGGGGAAGTGGGGGCAAGCTCTTCTTAAAAGCAGGACAGGAGATAATAGACATGAGTTACAAAGGAAATTCCAATTAGATGGAAGAAAAACTTTACCATCATGAAGACAGTCAGACACTGGCACAGGTTCAAAGCAGTTGTGTCAAATAACTTCAGAAGTTCTATCCAAGTCAAATTTATAGAATGAAGCTCACCATTCAGATCTAGATGTGACCAAGTATACAGCATGTGACAAGCTCAAAAAGTAGGCAACCACCTGCTTCTCACCTCTACCAAACCAAACAGCAGCTTTGCTGCACACATGCTCCCTGCTGTGAAGGGTTATCAGACAAACCAGCTGTTTGAACATTTAGATGTTTCACCACTGATATTATTAAAGCATCTAATAATTCTGACTCCCACCAAGAAGGAAAAGATTTTTCAACATCTTTGTGTATTCACTATTTCCACAGCCCTGGAAGCGAGTTCAGCCTCCTCCCCGAGGTTCCAGTTGAGTGGCTCAGCAGACAAGCTTTGGAAACCCCAGAGCACCCTCATGTGGCTAGATGTTGCTAGGAGCTCTCCTTCCTCTGAATTGCGTGAGGCACGAGCAAAATCCATGTTTTATTCACAGGTTTATCTCCTCACCACACTACCAACTGTAAGGGCATGGCTCTTACACCATAAATAATATTTTTGCTGCCACACAGCTCTTCCAACAGACCCTGTTTCAAGTCTCTTCTTCCCACCAGAGTAGAGCTGGATGGTGGGCCTGCCAGATGGCTGGTCAGGGGCACAGCAGCCGGAGCAGGCACCCTGAGCAGTACACTCCAGTAACACGATGCTGAACCTTGCTCCTGTGAAGTCTCTAGGTATTACTGCTCACGCCAGGCTGGGGAGCAACCTTCACCACCTCTCTCTTTTCTCCCCAGACTGAACAACAGTTTTCCCTTAACTTAAGGTTGGGAAAACAACAGCTGCACTGCGTCTTTCCAGCTCTCCCAACCACTGCAGCGTGCTCCTCGTGCTGCACAGCAAAGGAAAGACCCTGACACTGCACACACCTCCCTCCACCTAACCCATGCCAACCTGTCCATCCCCTTTCTCCTTGCAGCAGGTAGGCCTTTGGTACAGGCATGAGCCTTCACATGCCACGTTCAGCCTGGCAGATCCTCTTAAACAATAAACACAAGCACTGTAAACTGCATTAAGAAGTTCAAAAAACAACAGCCCACCAACATTTTCATGTCAAAACCATTCAAAAGCAGTGGCAAGGCTGGTGCAAAAAAGGGGTCAAAAGGCCTTGGTCCAAACATATTGCTCTATCACCAAATAACATCTTACTGAAACGACTCTAACTCAGAAGAGATTGTACGAGTCTGTGGTTGGCTATTTCCCTAGTGTCTGTAAGCTGAAAACTTAAAGGGAGCTAAATAATGATTTTAAAATGCAGTAGCAGCAAAAACAGAACACTGTCCTCCAGGTTCCCTGCCCTGATAACAATTAAACACAGGTAATACCTTCTGAACTCCCTGTTTTAGGGATAGAGAATATGTATATTGTTTGACTACCACCAATGACAGAAACCAAATGAATTAACATGTTATACAAAACATTACAAAGCTAAAACAGTTGACAGAGGAAATTACAAATATTTTATTTACAATCCCACAATAGTTTGGATCGGAAAAACCATCTGCGGGACATCTAGTCCACTCTGTTCAATGGTAACCTGTTAAAAATTTTAAAACTGAGGACATTTCACTTTACAAAGTGGTACTTTGAACCCTGCTGATTAAGAATGGGTAAATTTTTAAACTGTGAGGAACCAGTTTGACCACAAGTTCCTGTATGCACTACAATAAAATATAAGCAAAATGTTATTGTCCACATTACACATGATCAGAATAACCCCTTCAGTCCTTACAGCTTCAGAGGATTCAGTTTAATAACTAAGAGAAGTTTCAGGTGTCAGTCCCAATTTCTCAAGTGTTTTGAAAGAGTACTTTTTACAATATAACTCTTAAAGCACAGCAATGCTACAGCATTTATCATTGAATGCAAAATACTTCGTATAATACATATATAAATATACTATATATAGAGAGAGAGAGTATATATATATAGTATATATATATATAATATATATATAAATATCAACTCTTCCAGAGCAAAACACGTGGCTAATATGAAACAACCACTAGCCACCATCTCCCACATACAAATTAAGGAGAGAAACATTACTGGCCCATAAGTATTTTCACTGGCAAAGGTGCCACCTCTGATCTCTGAGTGAAGCCTATAAGATGAAAACTTTTTTGTAAAGTTGCCAGATGAGAAGTCTAGAAACTAAAATTCATCAATGGTTATCAAAAACTACAGACTTTAGAACTGTTGGCTTCATTGCCCGCTAAAAATATAACCTGAAATGCAACTCACCCATCCACATTCTATTGTGGGTGTTCACTCCATTCTCCATCCCACAGGCAACCATGACCTGACAGGTGGCAACTCTTCTTCCTGCTTAATTGTTGTAACTGACACTCAAATTAAACTTGGAGAAAATCAGCTTCCAAACTGAAAGGAGCTTGAAGCTCACTGCTTCTATTTCAGATCTTCACAAGAACTTGCACAGTTGAAAACACTTTTTCCCCAAGTTGCCTGTTGAAGGACATTACTTCTCTGCCTACAATCTCTATTTTTGTTTTGAATTAAGGTAAAACATCTAAGTTCCAGAACAAATCCCAAAATCAGTAGGAACCTGTTCAACCATCATTGTCCTAACCAAAATTCCGGAAAATAAGATGAAGTGTTACCACCCAAACAAGACCTCTCTCCTCTGAGTTATGCTACCTACATAGGGAAAACAGCAGATCAGCAGCCAAAAAAGCTATTTACCTGGCAGATACATGTCATTCCATTTTCAGATAACTGGCAGACCCAGTAAGAATCCACTATGAAGCATGCTGACTAAGAACATAGAGGTTCAACTTCAGAAGGAGGCTCCATGTGCTAGCATGATGTAACAGGTGCTCCACAGCTCTTGTACACTACTAAACCAGAAAGCAGAATTGAGACAGGAGTCCTTGGCATTTCTTGGGCTCTGAAAAAACACTGTGGGTCTTTTTAGATATAAACCGCATTTCATCACCTCACCTTTCTCTAAGAGGCAACCCAAGCATCAGTGTTTAGGTAACACAGGCCTGTGATAACAGGCACTCTGTCAAACATGCCTGAGATTCCTGCCCTGTTCTGGAGATAATCAAATCAGAGCAGAGCCTGCCTGAGCTGGCTCACACATTCATCAAATGATCACAGTAAGTATAAGCAGCATGCTAAGGACGAAAAAGCAGGGATGTCTGAAATTAAGGATTTTGTCTCCATCATGTCCCATGATGAATTCCTACTTCCCCAGAAACGTCTGAACATTTGCCAGCCAATGTGAAGTAGATAATTAAATTCTTATTTTGCTTTGCCTGTATGCACAGCTTTTGCTTCACCTATCAAAGCATCTTTACCAAGAGTTTTCTCACTTCTAGCCTTCTGACTCTCCTCTCCCACCCACTGTCGGGGAGTGAGCGGGTGGCTGTGCTGGGAAGAGATGCCTGCCAGGGTGAGCCCACAACACAGGTTATTCCCTACAGCTTAACTACAACTACTGATAAGTCTTCAGTTCATGAATGGAACAATACATCTGAGGTCAGTTTAAGACTTGGAACCTATTGCCTCATACTTTACATATCACTCAGGCAGGTAATGTCAGTCTCTTCCAATTCTATTGCCCAGTTCGTCCATGCATCCCATGAAAAGAAATATCCTTATGTTTTCTGAAGGTGACCACCTTAATTCTCATGCAAAGCCACCGCCTGTCTCTCAAGCCTAAACCCTCTACCTGCCATGCATTGCAAGAGTGACTTGTCCACCTGGATCCCTCAGCACGTTGTCTCTACATCTGTGGATTTACTGCAATTCTCCCTCTCCTGTTGCTCCTCCCTCCAGAGAACCACGTGGGCCAGTTGCCTCCAGCACAGGGAAATGGGAAAATAGAAGAAAATTCATTCCTGACCACCGTGGTCAGGAATGTGCTTTCACAGCACTCAGGTAGGCAGGAAACAGATTGGCCTCATGCCTCCACCTCACTGCAGAGGGTGTGTCTTTCTGGGTATCTCACCTTAAGGAAACTAAAAACTGCCAGAGGCAGGGATCATAGCTGCTCAGAGGCCTCAACAATCATTCTTTGGGTTTCTCCCTTTCCAGCTGTCTTTTCTGAAAGAAAAAGGTCTCTCTGGAATATAGAATTTAAATTTATTCTTTTTTATACCTTGTAAATAATACTAGTTCAGCCTGCAAAAAGGTATGCCCTCCTTCTGAACCACTACCAACATTTTCAACAGGACAGAAAAGGCCACAGAACTTTTATTATGAGGCCCATTAGCCTGAGGAGATGAAGGAAGATTTACAATGAATGGAACTTCAAGGCCTGAAAGAGAGTATCTACTGGGAAACATAAAACTGGTCCCAGAAAAAAGACTGATCCAAACCCATTTTTCTCATGTTTTCTGAAAGAAAATTATTATAGTGTTGAACTTGCAATGGTTCAGGACAAATTCCCTATGAAAATAAAGGAACAACCTTTTAAATGAAACTATTCCCTCTCTCTGTGCCTGTAGTTTTTTTTTTTTAAATTATCTGTTCAATCTGTTCAGTATGCCAACAACTTCTAAGCTCCTTTTAAACAAAGTCAGTAGCATTCTATTTGGACTGAATTATTCTGAAATGCTTGACTAGGAAGTAACTTAGACATCCAGCACAGACCCAGAGCTGTAAAGATAATTTTCCAGATTTGTATTGGTCTCATTTGCAACATCAACTAAGAAGAGACCAAAATTATGTATTAAAAAAGACACCAATGTTTATCCCTTAAGTATTTGCTTAAAAAAAAAATTAAAATTGCCCCTACATCCTTATATTCCATTTCTTACTCTCTTTTGTCTCCTGAAAGGTCAAAAAATTGATGCAGAGAAAGACATGGGGAAATAACTGTTCCCATCATACACTGAATTACAACCAAAGTGTCAATGCACACAGGTGCCATTTTCTCAGGCAAAGTAGACCCGAATTCTTCAACAACTAGAACTCCGTTAATAATTTTCTTTAATTAAAAAAAACCTAAAAAAAAAAACCAAAAAAAACCCAAAGAAACCACAAAACTAAACAAAGCAAAACAAACAAGAAAAAAAAAATCCTTTTGGCATCCTATTTTCTCACAGACATGCCATTCCAAGCCCTTCTCCTGGACATCCTCCCCAAAATACTAACAAAAGCACTCTAAAATTAGTCTAACAAGGATACATATAATCCTGGGGAGGATGGATTGAAATCCTTCCGAGAGCACTTCCATGTTCAGTTATGCAGAGGTGCTGACAGCCCAGCAACAACTCTGCTCTCATTGCTCCAGATGTATAGATAATTAAACTACTGGGCAGCACGGTGCAGAGGTCAAGCACTTTCAATGAAATGCAGGTGCTGCCCACAACCAGCAAGGAAAGCTGTGCCTCTGCTGTGTCCCCAGCTCTGCTCAGGGTGTCGGGGCTAGACAGAGAAGCGCATTGTGCATGTTGCTCACAGAGCGCCCCTGTGCAGCATGCCCTGCTGAATCCAAACAGACCTAACACTGAATAGAAGTCAGAGAGCTGATTAAATAAAGTTCACATCCTTCATGGCACATGTCATGTAGTAGTGCTGCTCTAGAATATGTCAACACTGCGCTGGTGGTGTTGAACAACACAAGCCAACTGTTGCCCTGAGCTAACTAAAGAGCACGGACAAAAGGAGAGGTGGGAGTGTGAGTTATTCACCAGGCTGTCACACTGCCAGTGGAAACCAAGCAGCAGATGCCTGCACCCACTAAATTCACATCACATTTTCTCCTCATTATTATGCAGATATAAGTCTGTGAAGTCAACTATACACAAATTTTTTCCCCCCAGAAAATCTTTAGTAGTTTAAAATATTTTGCAACAGGTATTTGATGAATCTAAGTTGTTTCATTACCACTAGTTTTCATTACTCGTGTTTGAAAATTTAATGTTATTTGATGAGTTTTTGTTGCATTAAAACCAAGGGTCAGGATTCAGTAATACAGCAAATTTTTAAACCATCTTCAGAGAGGGAAGGAAATCCCAGAAACAGTTTTCAAAGTGTTTAACTGTCTACTTAGAAGGAAAAAAAAAATCCAACAAGTCCCATCTACTTTGAGGCTCACCTGCCACACACTGAAACCACTCTGAACAACTTTAGACAATACAGGCTCTTTGGAGCAATGGTAGTGTTTCATTACTTCTTTAGTGATATTGTTATCCCAACAGTCTCCAGCACTCACAGGGCTCAAAATACATCTATGCAATTTGTATTTCAGCAAAACAGATTAATACACTTATTCATATCTGTTCTAAATCATCTCATCATGAAACAAGAAACAAGCAAAAACTCAAATTTCAACTCAACTACAGCTTGCCATGCTACCAGGCACTAGACAGAACTAGATACCCAAATTAGAAAACAAAGGAAATGAAGCATTTATCCTTCAGAACTGGAGCTACTTCTTTTTAATCTTTCCTTCACCAAGAAAAAAAAGGGAAATAATTTTATTTCTGTATGAAATCAGAAAACTCTACATCCTGGGGCAAACCTTACTGTAAATTTTTTAGGTCACTCAAACTGCAGCAACCTTCCCCCACACCCTCAACTCTCTCTCAGTACTGACTGATAGAAAGTCACTTTTCAGAGTCATGTGACAGAGATAAAGGCTTTTTCAGATAACATGTGGAAAAACAGTAGCATTAAGTGGTTTCTTGAACTACTGACAATAAAATAAACCTAAAAGACATCTCGATGTGCTCAGCAGGAGTTCAGTTCCTATTCAAGGAGAAGCACCAAACAAATGCCTCTGTATTTATCTAAAAAGTTCACCTAAAATTCATTGGTAGGCCAGTACCTTTTCAGATTAATTGTTCAACAGCTCTATAATGGAATAGCTTTCACAGATCTTCAATTACAAACATAATTTATTACGTGACCAAAAAAAGGAAGTAATATAATAATTTCTGAAGCCTAAAAATATATTGAAAAAGTTTTTACACCACTCAAATACTCAAAGGAAATTTAAAAAATAATTCGTTTTTCTGGAGCAGAAGTTTTAATTAAAACTCATTCAAGGACATAATGAGAATTCATTAGCACATGAAAGTATGGCAAATATTCCCCTCAGCTGATCTCTAAGTGAGCTTCCCCAGAGCTGTAGCCAAACACAGCACTGCAGGGCACAGCTCAGTTAAGCCCTCTGTAAATTGAATATGACACATGCTGTGACACACAGCACTGTGCACCTCACTGTCTTTACCACCAGCACATACTTCTGTATGCACATTATACACAAACAGCTCAAAGCATTTCTAATTTCTTTACAGCAGTGAGAATTGTCATATTTCAAACTTGCCCACTCAGTCTTTAAACTTCTGAGCAGTAGTGTAAGGCTGTCTTGTTCCTTAGTGATAATTTAATTCATCCTGTTTTGCTAAGCAACTCCAAAACAAACATCAACTAATACCTATTATATTAACCAAATGTGTCAGAGTTAGATCAGCTGGATTAAGATGTGTAGTGCTTTATTCTACATCTTTTTAAGCTATCAAACTACCAACAAATGACTTTTTAACCTAAAAGACAAGGAAAAAAATTATTGAAATAAGTTAAAGGTCACATTAAGTTACTTATTTCTGTTTAATTTTAACCACCTGAAGCTGACAACTGTTTCTACCTCTGATACTGTAAATAAAGCATTGCTGAAAACTAGTAAAAGACAACAGGAATACAAGCACACAGAAGACAGAAATGCTTAAACATTACATTCCAAGGGTTAGTGTTGCAAGCCAGTGAGAATGACCACACAAACTACTGACAAACAGGAAAAAAACAGTTTGATACCAAATCCAGAAAAAACAATGTTTTGAAAACACAAAAGGAAAAGGTGCTTTGCAAAAATACTGTTATCAGACAAAAGAAATGATAAATTTCCCAAAGCACGTACTTTTCCCCTAAATCTGGAAGAGGCGATCCAGAAGATGAATCATTTAAAATAGAGTCTTATTCAACCTAAGCAGGGATGGCCTTATGGCTTCAAGAAAGCCCTCAGGTTAATACCACTCGTGTGCAGTTTCTCAGAGCTAACTCCAGCTTAACTGTGTGTTGAGAAATACAGAGACTCTCCTTTTGCTGCAGTAATGTTCTTCTGTGCCCTGGATATTGCCCGTTGATCCCTTCCTAACTCAAGAACAGCCATCAGAACACAGCTGGTACCAGTGGAAGATTCTGAATCAGTTCAGTTAAAAGCAGTCTAAAATTTGGCTTTGGGGAACTTCTGTGTGAACATAACATCTTTGATGCAATTTTCCAATTTAAACAAAATTACAGTAACTTCACTAAACTTTCATCCCAAACTATTAGGAGTGGATACTGTAAGGCTGGTTTGCACCTAATATTTCCTGTTCCTTAGGTAAATTAAACAACATAGATTCCAACTCTGAAACTGAAGACTGGAAGCTCTCACCTTGGGCATTACTAATTCCCAAATAGCTATTCTGAGGCTGCTCTATAATGAAAAAGAGTGGAACATCCACAAGGATGCAGGCACTTTGCTTGAATATCAAGTGTTGTGTGAAATTTCTTTTCTAGCACTCTGCACACTGCTGAAAGATACTTCTGTATATTTCATAGTTTCCTTCAGCGTTAGAGCTGAAAGAGGGCAACAGAGTCTGAAGAGGTGTATCTGCATCATGGAATATTTTGTTTGACCAGCTCGGGGAAGGAGTAAGGAAGATATCCTTGAGACACACAATGTGGTCAATTCAACTGCCTTCAAAGAACTGGTCTCTGAAATAGAGCTGAAAGCATCTTTTCCTCTTTTCCATGAAAGTTAAAAGTAGGCAGGCAAAAAATTTTTAAAAAACCAAAAAAACCAAAACAAGACACTAGGTTTTAGTATGTTAAGAAAAGGTAATGCAAACATTCTCTATAGAAATGATCATGCAATCATTTCCAAAAATGATCACAAAAAGTAGCAAATCATGAAATATGTAGTAAAGGTGACAACTTCAAGCAGAATGGGTTTGTACAGTACATACCCAGATAGGATCTCTTGGGAGGTGCTTTGATTTCTTCATCTTTACTATCTGCAGCTACATAAAAAAAAAAAGAGTTGAAGGGAAAAAAATGAAAGGAAAGACAAACAGACTTTTATGATTAAATGCAACAGTGGTTATTTGAGTTACAGTTTAGTCAGTTAGTGCATTATTACTCACTAAAAAATAATAGCCAGACCAAAACATGCCAAAAAATTTAGTCCCCATGCTTTCTATAAGGCTCCCATCCGATGATGTTAAGATATGACTGAGCAGTAGGAAGTCCCAGAACAGTCTCAGTGCACAACCCAACAGCAGTGTACCTATGAGGGGAAAATAAAACCTTAATAAACAATGAAACAGACAGCTTGATTCTTACTTTAGACTACAAAAACTCTAACTTTCATGATCAGAGAAAGCTGTTACCTCAGCAACATTGGGTGTGTGGATATGTATGTATCAACAGCTGAGACAGTAGTTGCCTTGCCTCTGGTGGAAAATGCTGTTCAAACATACTGTCACAAAGCAAAACCTCAGGAACAGACCTCATCTGCAACCATGCTGCATGCTAAACCTTTTTCACTCTAATCTTCCTCTGCTAGTTGAAAACCATGTATTACACAAGAGAGTTTTCCAGTGTCAAAACCAAAGCTCTTCAAAGGATCAGAGTGCTATAATAAGATACAAGTTATAAAGCAGATTAAGTCAACCAGCAAAACTGGATGAATGACAAGAGGAAATAATCTTCATGTAAAAACACAGGAGCCCATATTCTATTTGTGGAGCCTGGGCTGCACAAGTAAGGAGAGATGTCCAAGAGACTCCTTTCAAAAAATGCTGTCCACTTGTTTTCAGTATTGTTCATACATCCAGAATCTGCCACAATGTCTTGAGCATTACTAGTATCTTTGTTGGAGAGAGGTGGGAGGCTGATTTGGAGAAAGAAAAAGAAGGTTCTACATAGGAGTGCCTGTCTCTCCAAGAATATGAAGAGATTGCTCTGGCCCGCCAACATTCCCAAAAGTAACCAGATGTTTTCAGCTGTCTGTATCCGTGACCACCTTGAGTTCTTGAGTAAAAACATAGCATATGCACATTTTGTATTTCAATTTTCAGCTCTCTAGCATGATGGTAGCACCATCATGCCCCAAAATATTACAATACTTTGAACAAAAACAACAACAACAAAATTAACAAGAACCCAGGCCCTTTCTGTACTGAGCCAACAATGCAGCACACATATGGCTGCACAGATACAACTTTAAAACTTGGAAACAAATATGGAAAACTATTGTTACCACAACAATGGTACCAGGAGATCTGCATTAGAGCAGTTAAGATGCAGTGAGGTTAAATACAGGATAAAAAATAAGAAACTATTGCTCATGCCTGCTGATTTCACCTAAAGACTCCTTCATGTAGTTTTCAAAACATTTGTCTGCAGGGGAGAGAACTGTCCTATCACCGGAGCTTTTAAAATCAAATTGGGGTATTTGTTTGTTTTGTATTTCGCCTGGTTTGAGCGTCGGCTTTTCCCAATCTGAATTGTTAAAAACAGGCTACACAGTCCAAGTTTAAAAAAAAAAGTTATACAACAATTGGATATATGAAGAGCACTTGCCTTGTTTTCAATCAGTATGTACTGAAGGATAAAGTCTATGTAACCAAAACAAAAAAAAAAAAAAAATCAGAGAAGGCAGCAACAGCGCAAGATGGGTTGCACCACTTTCAACCTCATTTCATTTTGTAATACTAAAAGGGAGCAGGGGGAAATCTCATAATTGAGAAGTAATTGTGACAAGGGAAAAAATTTAAGAAAACTCTCATAATCTTTTTAAGTTCTCTATATAGAGATAGTAAAAAAAAAAATCAAACATTACTAGAAAATCTAGGGAGACTGCATTGCTCATGCTATGATAGTTACCCTATAAATCAAAATACATGCAAATTGACTGAATGGCTTTATATGTTCTGAAAAGTTATTGACATTTTGGGTATTATAAGCCAGTAACACCACAAAACAGGCTAAAGAATACAGAACAAGCTTGTCAGGATTTGAAGAGATTGTGTCTTAATGCTTCAAGGTAGGAAGCAGATTCCTTCTGAACTAGTTATTACTTAAGGGACCTAATTTATGAGAAAAATAAAAACTAAAGGAAAAAAGGCAATTCCTACATAACCGAAAACACCCTGCTAAATATATGCGTATGCCACTTGGAAGAAATACCACATTTAACAATAATATAAGAAAACAGCAAACTCCTTTCCACTGAAACATTCTATTCTTTCTAAATATTTTGGATTATTTTGCCAAAACATTCAAAGGGAGATAGAAAAGAAAAACGTTTACAATGAAGACCAGCCACATGAGAAATAAGAAATGTATTATCATTCAGAAATGGTGTACCTTCCCTCAGGATTCTGCAAGGTTATCCAAAAACAATTACTTCAAACCTAGCTCTTCACTGCCCCAGTGAAGAGCTATAAGGAAAGAAAGTAAGTACACAGATTTATCAGCTTGCCTAGATCACCATAAAACTTTAGAGATAAGATTAGGTGTATGATTAGATAACACAGTTCTCACTCCTACTTGTATTGTGCTTGTAACCTATCACTCTGTCCAGCTTGAAAGGGGCTTTGTATGCTTCTGTATGTTTATTCTGAGCCTTCATACAGTTGTCCTCACTAAAAATCAATCCCATGTAAGAAAAATATTCCAACGAGCCTTTCAATGAAAACAAATATTTAAGGACCACAAGTAGGTAAAAATCAGTCTCTCTAGCAAATTCTGTATAAAAAAAACTGAGTTTTAGGAAAAGGGATTAAATAACACAATGCACCCTTAAAGAGTTTCTGTCATCTGTCAAGAGAAGGACTGATTATCCCTTAGGAGATGGTATGTCTCTCAGGGAGAGTTGCTTAAAGAGCACTACACATTAAACTGAAGAGCCTCCCTTTTCTGTCCAAAGGTTACTGAAGGAGCCTGTGTGTGTGTGTAAATGTGCACAAGAACAATTTCCTCTCAGAAAGGGCAAACAGAGAAACCTCTCCCTCACTCCACAAAACACTAGCACAAACAGCAGAGGAGGAAGAAAGCACACGTGCCCCTCCCAAATGCTTCCCGGATTTTACCTGCTGCTAAATCTGGCTGAAAGCAGGTTTTAAATAGTTCATCCTGCCAGACTGAAAACCCCTGTGAACACAGCAGCTTGTGTTTGGAAGCTGGAGTGCAGCTCCTCTTCCACATGATCACTTACCTGCATAGTTTCTCACTACACTCCACAACGAGCAGGAATGGAAGTAGCTTCCTTAGCTATTAGACAAATTACCCTACTGCACAGCCAGGAGCTGCTGCCTTCTAATGATGGCTGTGGATATCTGGAATTGGATCAGACCCTCAATTATTAGAGTGTGGAAGAGAACAGATGGAGAGAATAAATTATACATCCTTAATGGCAAAACAACTGACAGAAAGCTGACAGTGTTAATTAATTCTGTTCTTGTTGGTAATAAGCTGTTATATAAAATGTTGTAAGTCAAAGTCAACACAGAGAAACAGAAAACCTACCCATCTCATATGTCTTATCTGCAGGGAAAAAAGCAAGGACTTTGCACAAAGACCGAGCATTTTATTAAATAGAGAATAGTCTGGCCCAACGGAAATTATCAACATTAACCAAAATTAAAAATATGGGAAAATTCCCTTAAATCCCAACTAATCCTATACTAAAGCCAAAGGAAATGGTACACAAAAAGATAGTTTTGAAACTATGATAAGAAGCAGCTGGTTTTTTGACAGTCAGTAACTCAAGTAAATAGAAAATTTTTATCTACAAAAGCAAATGCTTGCAATTACAACATTTAGATAACAGTGTAAGATCATAACTAAGAACTTGGTAAAAAGTACAGCTGAAGAGTTTAACTTCTCATTCCAGCCAAGATCTTTTAAAAAATCCAGGCTAGCACAATAGCATAACAACCAGCTCTATATTCAGAATGTGGTATGAAATATTAGGGAGAAAACTCCAATTTCTAGACTGAACCAAGACCTGTCAAACAAAATTTCCACTGTATAATTTTATCTGGAAAATAAGCAGTTTCAAAAAAAAAGTTCTGAAAGTGCTACAGTGGGGAGACTGGAGTGCAAGATAGAACTTTGGTACTAAATAGAGCACACCATACTTTCAGAAATATTTATCCTAAAAAGCCAGTTCCTGTCACTGACCTGCAAAAGAGCGGCGTTTCACGTTCAGCTCATTGGACACACGAACTTCAGTGCACAGTTTCAGCATCAGTAACATTGTAATGATCATGATAATGCTCTGCCACAAAAGAGGGGATTCAAAATGCCTTCCAAACCTAAAAAAGAAAAACAAAGCATGTAAAACATCTAAGCACCTGGAAAAGGAAATGCTAACAGTAACAGGTATGGAAGGCTGAGGCAGTCAGAGTCACCAGACAGACCTAGTTGCACACACAGTAGCTCGGAGCAGAAGTATCTGAGAACCTTATTTCAACATCCCAGTAGACTGATCCTAGAGATGCTGAAGAAAGAAGCTTAATTCTTTGCTTCAAAAGCCAGCAGCAAACCTATTGCTTTGAAAGGAGAATCAAACTCATTAAGCAGTACGTCAGTACAGAGAGACCAGAGAGTTATGCCACATTAACACCAGTTATATGTGTTCTCCACACAAACTCCAAAGGTTTCACATGGACTTCTGTGCAAAATTTCCCTTTCTCAATTTTTCATTTTTCAATTAAGTCATAAAAACAATAGCACCCTATAAAGAAACAAATACCCACAGCCCTGTCTAGATATCTGAGTGGAAAAGCCAGGTCTGCTGAACACACCAACTATTTAATAATTTTTTGTCTTATTTGGACCAAGCTTGCAGGAAGTAAGGAAGTACACATCACGTGTCATGGAAGCTTCTGAGCATTTCCTTCACACAATAGAGAGGGTGAACTTGGATTGTGGCCGGTCTTGACTGAAGGGCTTACTCTTAAGTGATTGCACAAGATTCTGCTGTAGGAAAAGGAGAACCCTTCAGTGGAGATCAGTAATGCTCCAACATCCTCTTCCTATATCACTTGATGAAAGCTCCACAGTCCCCACCACACTCTCAGGAAGTGCATAAGGGGTGAAGGGTAGAAGCTGATCACGGGCAGCCCTCGAAGCACATTGCATTTATAACAGGAAGGTGACACACACATCACAGTGAGCTGCTTCTCTGTGCTCAGCTCTGCCAGGTTTTACGCCTTGAAAACAGAGATGCTGAGGAAGTGATTTGGTCAGAACATACTGCTGTGCTCCCCAGCTCCCTCGCCTGCACCATGAGGCACACAGGCTTTCTGAATTTCCTAATAGCACAGTTACTAAGGTCAATCTTTAACCACATCGTGCTGACTGAGTCCCAAGCCTCACAGGCATGGCAATTATTGCCCTCTTTTTGACAGTTCCTATTTTACAGCACCTTGGCAAAATGTAATTTGTTATGCTTGGGCTACTTTCACAGCTGAGCTCCATGCTAGCAAAAACCAGCTAGGTTCACCATCATGCTGTCTCACACCACTGGGTTTCCACTGCAGCCATTTCACCAGAGAGAGAGATTTTGTTATGAGTCAACTAACAAGGAACAGGAGAGAGACTGGAAAGTCCTTGCTAGCTTCCTTGGAAATCTCGTGCAGAAGAGCCAAGCAGCCCACATCAGTGAAAATGGCCAAGTATTTCCTGCCTAATGGCATGCAGCGAAGGAAAAGTACAACTCCTTGAGCCTCCACACTACTGCCAGAGGGCCCACCAGTAACTACTGCAGGAATAGCAGTTCTGTGACCATTAGTCCCCCACTTCTTTCTATCCTCAACGGAACCATTACTGTAACAAATTTAGAGGACACCATGCAGAAGGAATTTTTTTTTTGATAAGCATAACCATAGGCAGTGTGTGCTCTGAAAAAGGCTTTCACTGCACCAGTTCAAAATGCAGAGGGAAAAGAACAAAAGTTTAGCCCAGCCTAAGCCCCAGGCTCATGATTCCAGAGCTCATTCAGCCTGTGTGCTGACTGTGGCCAGGTTCCCCTCTTCCCCTCATCTACTGGAATTCAATACTGTTATATCTGTCTACTACTCAGGGATGAGAAAAAATATGGGAAAGACTAACTGAGAACTATGGAGAAGTTAACTATAAACCAGTTTACATCAGGTTTAGAAAAACCATCTCCAATTACAAATGTATTTGCATGTAAAAATACAGTAATGCATTCAAGAGGGGCTGAGCTAGCAGCACAACAAATTAGAAGCTATCATTACAGTAAATCCAGCTAGAGGTCACTGAAAGGTTAGTTTCTGCCTGCTGATGAGATTACTGTCATTCACTAATGGGTGCCTCACAAAAGTACAGCTTGTAGTATAAATACCCACTCACTACAAACACAAATAAGCATAGCCACCTGCTTGTCTGATGGCAACAATTTGTCATGAGATTCAATTATTCTCCCCATAAACACTAGGTGGAAAAAAAAAAACACAAAACCAAAACTCACAATACATAACAGAGTTAAAATGGAAATTTAAAAATTCTTATGGGAACTTCAAACAATGCACCTGTAGGGTTTTTCAAACCATCCAGTCAAAGACGACCAAGGTTATGCAGCAAAACATACCCCTGTGAAATGTATCTCCACAAACACCAAATCCCAGAATGAGTCTTGCAGGTAACACAACCCCCTAAACCAGATCACATATACAGGAAAACAAACAGCTGCCATGGAGACCAACAGGCAGAGCAAACTACACCACATGGATTTGCACCACACTACCTGGGCAGCAAGACTGAAGAGACTACCACTGTCAAGGACCACTCTTGGGTTCTTGAAGCTGTAAAAGTAAAGCCAGAACACTCATTTTGCTCAGGATCATGGACACAAACACCATTCTGAGCTGCTCACCCTACTTTGCATTGCTATCAGGGCCTGCCAAAGCAACAGTAATCCAGTTAAAGACTCCTCAGGCCAGTTTGAGCCAGGAGCACTATGGGGTGTAAGCCCTGCAGGGAGAGCATGCCATTCCATGTTCTGTTTCCTTTCTGCCTTACAGACATTACTCCTATCCCTGTGTAAGCAGGAACCAGGAGAGGAGGAACATTAAGGTAATTGAAACATCTAATGAGAGAAAGATGAAGAGCCTTAGGATACTAGAACAGGCTTGTGGAAAAGATCAGCTTTGACATCCTGGGGGTGAGGGGTCACCACCATTATTCCACATTTTCAGTCCATAACTACAATGTTGTGTAACAAAGTGAACAGTGACACTTGCAGTATTCAAGGAACTCAGACTTCATATGTCAGACTACAAAGATACAAAGAGCTTTTCCACTGTTTACTTCATTTGAAAAACAAAAGAACCCTTTATTTCCTGTACTAGTCAAATGAGCAAATAAAGGGGGGGAGTGGCTTACATGCTATTAGTGTTTCCACAGCCTTCAAATGACTAATGCATGTTCGGGGTGATGAAAACAAGGGAAGTGCACGTTCAAGCCAGAGCAGAGACTAACTAGTTATTGAGAAAACTACATAATTCCATTAGTACCATTCAATTCTGCAATAATCCTGCTATTCCAGTCCTGGGCCTACTCGAAATAGCAAATGCCAATTGTGAAAAAGAAGCCTAAGCTAGACCAAACGTAAAAGGTTTGTTTATCACTTTTCCTAAGACATCTTTGAAAAGAAAGTGACTGCTTTTGGTGCAGCCAGATCACCATCACCCTGATCACTCTGTTTCCTCCTACACTCCTGGAGGCTGTTCCAGCTTTCATCTGCTGTCTGCTTTTCAGCTCTTTGGGAAGTTACAGATTCTAGGCAACATGGAAAGCACACAGGATACACCACACACTATCAGGATCACAAGAGCCCAGGGCAGCAGTATGGCAGCTGTCCTGAAAGTCATCCCATACAATTACAGAATTTAACCTGTAGGATTTAAGCAGGAAGAAGAAACAAACTAGTTTTGCAACAGGATCTTTTGATATAAGGTTCCTCTTGACATGCAAACTTCCAAGACTTTATGCATCATCCCAAATCAAGCTCCTCACTTAGGCATACAAAATTCTACTTTATCTTCTGCACAAAAAAGTAGCACATCTAATCCCTGCTCTCTGGCACTTACACAAAGGAGGAGGAATTGCATAACACTTTTGCTCTCGATATCTGAGCAAGATTCCACCAGCAGGCCATACGTAAGGCAATCTTTCAAAGTTGTAGTCATTCTGTCAGCTTGATTCATAGCATCATCCCACATTCCACACATGGTAAAAGCTGGCAAGATCCATTTTAGTAACAGAAGCCTTAAAAGCACAAGCTTCTCTTTCTCACAAAAAGTCCTTCAGACATCATTGCTTCGCTTTCCGAAGCCAGAGCGACACCAGACAGAAATGATCTGGTCCACAAGTGGCACTGTTGGTGTTATAGAATAATAAATACCTAGGAATCTACCCCTGACAAGAGCAAGTTCACCATTTCTCTATAAATTACCTCCAGCTCCATAACTGAATCTCTAAACCTCTTAATTCTTAAACAAAGAGCTTATTCTGCACCCAATTCTATTGATATCACTGTTTTAAGAAGACTTTTTGTTTCAGATCAACTGATGTGGAATGGTTCTCTACCCAGTGCTTTTGGTTACCTTTGCTCGAAAATAACAGAGTCCATAGTCTCCATCCTGTCCCTGGCTGTCAGAACTTGTTCTGATGGTTTGCCTTAAGGCAACTATTTTGTGAGAACAACTCAAAACTGGATGGTTTTATTTTTCTGGTTCTGGATTTCTGTGGCACTGCTGTATGAATTTTAGGACAGTGTTCCATGGAATTGCAGCTCAAAACCTTTGGAAAGAACATTGTCTTCTTGGAAAATATACAAACTCTCTTATATAATGACATCCATTTTACAAAACATAAAACTGAAAAAAGAATCCCAAAAAACTTCTAGGGATAGCAGGCAACAAAGTACTTTTGGCCACACTTAGTCAAGATACATATAAAAACATCTACACTAATTTCTAAGAAATCTATAGTTCCTTTTCCTCTAACATTTTATTCTCATTTAATATTAGAAGAAACTGTAATTAATCTCTTTATAAGCTCTGTTTTAAAAAAGAAAGGGTGAAAATAGTGGGGGAAGAAAGGGAGAACTCACAAGTAAGTTCTTCTGCATCCTCCACCCCCAGCTGATTACACAAGTCTCACCCGCCTTCTCTGTTCTCCATCATGACAATGCAAAGCTACTCAGCTGGCAGCCAGCAGGCCACAAGAACCAGATGATATGTGCACCTTGGTCTAGTGCCACAGGGAACTCTGGAGCCATCCCACAACTTCAAAACAGCCTGGGACAGCTTATACAGATAATTAATCACCTCAAAGCTCAGGGAATCCCTTGAGCAAGAACACAGAGCTAACTCAAGAACGTATAATAAGACATAAAGCACAAGCTATCAAAAATGGTAATGAAGTGTTTAATTAAAAATGCTGAGGGAAGAAAATTGCTATCAGGTTTCTTTTGGAGCAGGTCATACACTTTCATATGCACCAGAATTATAAAGGCCTGGAGCTCTGCACTGCCTCCCAATGTCTCTCCACAATGCAGACTTTCCCCGGGCTGACCAGTCCAGAGAAACAATGACCTGTGGGGCCGGAGAAGACAGAGAGAAGCACTACTGACAGTGGCAGGACTAAACAAAGGGGCAGCTGATGCAGCCATAAATCATATCCAGCAGCTGTACTGGCACCCCAAAATAAATATTGCTTTGATGTGTTAGATAAAATTGTAACAATTGATTACTACTAAAAATAAAGTTAAATTGGTATCAAATCTACTACAGCACAAAATCTGCTCTTCACACTGGTAAGCATTCCCTTGTGTTATGCCACAAGCATAAACTGCCTACTTTTAGATTTATTTTTTTTTTTTTTAAGAATCCTCTTTAAAAGGGGAAAAGACTTAAACATGGTCAAACTTCTAGTTTCTTTTTCCTAAACCAAAGCTATGCATGCATAAATAAAGTGAAGTAGAATCACACCCATTGTTACCCATACCCTGCCTTCATTCTTCCAGACCAACCCTTTCCCAATGTTTTTACACAAAGTTCTGGCACATTGCTGGAACACAGCAAGGCCAACAAACATAACTGAAAGCAGAAACATCTCTTAAAAGAGACATTGTGCATGCAAAATGGATACTGTGCTATCGTCATCACTAGCAAACTTAAAAGTTCCTTGGGCACACCTTGAAATTAAGTAATTAGATGAAAGAAAGACAAGGAGGAGAGACATTGCACTGAGTCCTCTTGACTTCAAAAGATGGCTTACCACTGAAGACTCTACAATCAGAGAAAAAATTTCTGAGAAGAGGTAACTGGAAACAGGATTTTTACCCTTGATCTCTGTAGTACTTTGTTCATTTGCTACTGTCACAGTGCAATCCACCAGCTGAAACTCTATTGACACATAAAACATGCCAAGAAGATTAGGAAGCAAATACTCTATTTGGAGGGGAGATGAAAGGTCAAACTTAACTCACTGCAAAACTAGGCATTAAACCAAAAAAGGATAACCTCTGAAATAACCTTGTACAGTTATAGGAACCTGTGAAATCCGTCATTCCACAAAGAGAATGTGAGGGAATGACCCCCACAGCTGAGAAGGAAGTATAACAAAGCCACAAGGGAAAGGTGGCAGGACTGGGTCTGTTACGAGTGACACAAATATACAGAAACAACAGCACCACCCAAGAGCAAAAATATAGAGGCATAAAAGGCATAACAGGCAGGAACAGCCTGTCCTTGTGAGATGCAAATTCAATACATGAAATTGCAGGGAAAACCTTAATTTAAAAACAGAAGTAAATTACAGAAATGTCTTTGAAGTTAAAAACAATAGAAACATCAGCCATCCTGAAAAGCAACACTATTAAAGCTTGAAAGATTTTAAGGCCTAACAATTTAAGTACTTATTTCTGGATCAGGGTGGAGGTGAAGTCCAGAAAAAATGACTCTGGCTCAAATCACATGCTTAATAATCAGAGGTAAAGAAGAGAAACCAAATTAAACCAGGAACTATATGGCAGTAAAGTTTTCAGAAGAGAGACTTGGAATAATACTGGGTTTGCTAAAGGGAAGGAGATGTCAACTGGTACTTGGGGAAAAAAATCATATACAAAACAAAATTATTTGTAGGATCAGTTGTGTCCTGGCACCAGAATGGATTAAATTCTTTAATAAATTTAAAACAAAATAAATAAAAACCTCCTATTTTCCTCCAAAGAATATTACATATACAATTACAATAATTCTGCTGTTTATGTCATGATCAAGAGCACTGTGTCCCAAATAATGCATTGGCCATAGGTGACATTAACCAAATAATGCAAAAATTGAATTGTCAAGATGCTCTGTTTTAACTTTCTTCACAGAAATTACAGGCTCTTGCCCTGCAATCTTCCTTTAATCATCCTGATGCCCAAGGATAACATCCACCCTCAAAGCCATTCTCATGACTTACTGGTCCTTAAAACTAACTACCAGGGATGCCTAATTTTTTAGGCAGACAAGCAAAACATTCTCTCTGGGGAACAATGAATTATCATTATGCAAGTACTCTTTTGTCTTTTACTTCAGCACAACTAGAAAGAGACAATTCATTGCAAGTGCAGACAGGTTTCTGCAGGCTCCTGAGTGAAGCCATTCCATGCCAAGCTCCAAGGTGACCAGAACCTACACAGTGCTTATATGTGTCAGGGAGTTATACTATTCTGTGGCCTAACTACTCACAGTAAAACAATTACACACTCCTTTCTATATAACTGCACTCCGTCTTTTTTGAGGTACTGACAAACCCCTCAACATTGACATAAATAGTAACTTTTCATTACTTGCAGTATTTAAAATTTCATCTCTTAAATAGATGTACTTAAAATCAAATTAAAGGTCTTTCATTTCTTCCACAGTCTCAGTCTCACTCAAGAGATGCACTCACCTGAGTTACCTAGATTTTGCCAGCATCTCCATTCAGGTACAAGTCATTTCTATGTTTTGACTACCTCCAGTAAAACCAAAAATTAGACTATTTCTCTTTCTAAAACTGTCAGCTCAGGCTCTTTACTTCTCCTCCACCTGCCAGTTTCTCTACTTCCCTCCTGCATTCTGCTTTCTCCATATACTTCTCCCGATGAAAACACAGTTCCAATGCAACAAGTATCTCTGATTTAGTGATGACTCCTCTGTTTGACTGCCAGTTTGTGGTGCCAAGAAAGGGTCTCCTGTTTTCCACTCCAGCAAGCACTTACATGTTGCATTTTGCTGTAGCAGAACCTAGGAAGTCATTATACAGAGTCAGAGGAGGTTTCTTTAAAAAGAAACTGGAAACCAACAAACAGATGCACCTTGTTACCTATCAGTTCTTTATGGATCAAAAAGCATTATTTCATAGTCAAAACAGAAACACAGAGTAACTGTCCTTAGTTTCTGTAATTGCCCAGACCATTTCATCTTTGGTTTCCCAAGTCCATTCTCATTCTCCCTCTTCATCTATATAATGAGAAGTAACAAACAAGATGTTAATAACATTGATTCCCAGAAATCACGTCCTAATAACATTTTGTTTGTCCAGCAGAGCAAGACCTAAATATGGAAACAAACTTACTCTTAAGTATTGAACGCAAAAGAAATTTGCTTTTTAGAGGCAGCACATCTTTTCCTTGCTTAGCCAAGAATGAGAATTATCATTTGTAGTTCTGCATGAAGATCTATAAGTGAACCCCCTCTGAAGCCGACTGGAATCCTAGGAAAATGCAAGAATATACGGCAGTGACGTTAATGCCAACTAGACACTAGAATAAGTGTGTGGTACTGAGGCTTTCGCTCTGAAAATGGAGATAGAGGAGCATGAGAAATGTAAAATACAGTCAGCAAGAAAAAAGACCTGACTTAGCATAAACTTCTTTACCAACAAGTTAAAAAGTTTCATCTTGGAAATCAGAATGCAGATAATCAGATCTGGCAAGGGGAACAGACCATGCTCCCCAGCCCAGTTCATTCTACTTAACAGACTCACACACAAATGTAAAGACAGCGCTTAGATCTCCAAGAGAAGGGAAAACGTATGTAAAACATTATTTCCTCAAATACTCCAATTAAAGCTTTACAGCTGCCAAGCGAGCACGAATCCTCAGAACCGAGCAGAAACGCAGCCAACTTACCAAAAAAGTATCCGCAGAATGTTTGCGACCAGCAACACCAGGCAGACGTAGGTGGAGAAGCCCTCCGCGTTCTGGGTGCGCCGAATGTCCCGGTACTGGGGGATGTAGGGCACGACGCCGCCGAACATCATGGCCCCCGCGGCGCCCCACGACACCAGCTGCTGCATGGGCACCAGCAGCCACTCCAGGCCGCCCGGCTCCATGCCGGGGGAGCGCGGGGAGGCGCTCAGGCTGAGGGATGCCCTCAGGCTGAGGGTGCCCCGCCGCAGCTCTCCGGCCGGGGCCGGCTCTAGCCACGGGCGGGCTCCTGGCCGGGATGCGGCAGCATGACTGCGCCCTCTCCCGCGGGGCCCGGACCTGGGGAAAGGGACGGGGCGTGAGCCGGGCTCTGCAGAGGGCGGCTCCGGCCGCTGCCAGCCGGGCGCTGGTGAGCCCGGACCACC
>VYXF01001416.1:7883-20034 GCA_013397295.1 Polioptila caerulea
GGCTGTGTTGGTACCAGGGCTCTGTTGGTACCAGGACCATGTTGGTACCAGGGCTGTGTTGGTACCAGGGCTCTGTTGGTACCAGGACCATGTTGGTACCAGGGCTGTGTTGGTACCAGGGCTCTGTTGGTACCAGGACCATGTTGGTACCAGGCCCGTGTTGGTACCAGGGTCCTGTCGGTGCCAGGGCTGTGCCAAAGCAGCACGGGGAGGGCTTTGCACATGTCCCTTCCCCCCAGTGTAATGTCAGCCAGTGCTTTGCTTAGTGCAGAGACAAACATGAAATATTAGTGTGCCTTTCTCGTTAGCAAATGAGAAGTGTTGCTTTCAATGAGTGGAAGAAACATAAAACAGGAAAAAAAAAGCAGCACAGAAATAAAAGCGATTGTTTCTTAAGTCTTGTTTTCTTTTTGCTGTGGACCATTCACAGCTGAAATAGCAGAATGATGATGAATTGGAAGTTGCTTGTACATTTCCTTTTATGTGTATCCTGTGAAAAAATAAGCCATTATTATCCTACACTAATACATTTCAGACTAGAATGCAAGATGAGGACGTTGGGGTGTGGGATGTCAGTCTGAGGTGGTTCAAAGGATGAGGGGTATTTTTCACTGCAGTAAAGTATCACATTGGATCCTCTGTATCTTCATTTTCATTGAAAAGATAACACAGAATAAACAGTTCTAAGGTAAGCACAAAGAAATTAATGGCACACATCTTCTGCTGGAATGTACAATAGATGGCATGCTTTTAATAGTGGTACTTCAGAAAATGACATCATAAAAATGCACACAACATCTCTTTGAGCTGCTACCAGTGCGAGTTACAGCCAAAACCACAGATCTTAATCCTGCCAGATCTCAATCCTCCTCCCCCACCGTCCCGAATTCCCAAACCAGCTCATGAAGGTGTTCCCCACTTCCATGGAGGCAAAGTCCCAGTCTGCACCCATGTTCAGGGTTCAGGAACCGTGCAGTGTCACCGGCCTGACCAGAGCCTGGGACAGTCTCAGGTCTGAGCCGATCCTTCCTTCAGAATCCCAGAATCCCAGCCTGGTTTGGGTTAAAGGGACCTCAAATCCCCTCCAGTGCCACCCCTGGATGGGCAGGGACCCCCCCCACTGTCCCAGGGTGTCCAACCCCAGTGTCCAGCCTGGCCTTGGGCACTGCCAGGGATCCAGGGGCAGTCACAGCTGCTCTGGGAATTCCAGCCCAGCCAGGAATTCCCAATTCCCAATATCCCAGCCATCCCTGCCCTCTGGCCGTGGGAGCCATTCCCTGTGTCCTGTCTCTCCAGCCCTTTTTCTAAATTGGTAAAAAATGCCCTGAGGATCCCCCAAGCCACCTTTTGGAGCCGAGTGGAGGAGTGGGAGCTTTTAGAAGGGTGTCACTCTTGTTCCCCAGGGCAGGGGCAGTAGGGGGGCAGAGGGATCTGGGGGCCAGTGCCCATGTCCAGGTTCCCCTTAGCTGCACATCCCCCAGGAATGTGAGCACGCAGCACAGCCACTGCCCAGGTACATGTGAATAGAGAGCACAGATCATTTCCTTCTCTTCTGTTCAACTTCTGGGGACAAAAAGTGGGGTCTGACACATCCTGGTCCACACTGTGATAAAATCACACGGCAGATCCTTGATGCACAAGAGTATCTATTGATACTCCAGACACTATAGGTGCGTACTGATAAAATCACACAATAGATTTTAAGCTTCTTGATTCATTCAGAAGCTGTGAGGATTTAGCCAGCGCAGATAGCAGGGAAGATAATGTCCTTTATCTAATCACTTTGGTCAGAAGTGCAGTATTTGTGGGAAAATAAAGGAGCCTTTTTTTTTACCAACACATATCAATTTTGTTGGTAAATTTGGTAAACCTGGTTTTAATTTTAGTTAAAATTTAAAACTTATAATTTAAAGCTAAATAAAAGGAACAATAAAAATCCCATCCACCATGGCTGCTGCACCACTGAAAGATGCTAAAATGCAAAGCTGGGACAAAACCCTTTGGAAACTCTGACATCAGCTTCTTTTCACTTTTTGGCTCTGGCTCCTGAACCTGCTGTTGTTTCAAATTCCCCATGCAGTCAATGCCATCCAGCAATCAATGAAGGCTTGTTCCAGAGCAGCCCTGCTTCTCATTCCCGCTACAATCAATTGAAGCTGTCAGGAAGGCACCAGATGCTGCTGCATTTTTCCCTATATAATATTAGAAAGAGAAAAAACATCCAGCACAGGGTGTGTGGGGAGCCTGACTTAAGTGTAATTAAAATTAAAGAACCTCAGTCCCCTGAGAGTGCAAGTATTGACAAATCTTTCACTTTCTCATTTACAACCCCATGTTTGTGTGCCACCGACTCTTTCAAAAACAAGAGAACAAGGGAGAAACAAGAAATGAAAATATATTAAAATTCAAAAAGGACAATACCCTGCAGATTTCATTGTGTCCTTACACTGGTGAGACAGATGCTGGGTGTGATGGGAGCTTTGCTGGGGCAGATGTTAAGGCTTTCACAGATTTCTCTGTTTCTCTCATAATCCCTTCCCTTCACTGACGTGTATTAATAGAATACACAAAGCATAATATGCAAATGATGGGTAGTTCTGCATCTTCAAGGGAGTAAAGTAATGCAAGTTTAGGTGACAGACAAATATTTGGATGGACAAAAATTTGATGCATTTTAGAATGTATTTCTGTGGCAGGATTATTGCATTGTTCAGTTCTCCTCGTGTGTATAGAAGGAGAAAATATACAGACCACAGATCTTAAAATATATATTATATATATGTGTATATATATATTTATATATGTATGTATGAGTATTTTAGACTTCTGTTCCAGGACTTTATTTCACCACTGGTGCTGCAAAGGCTGAGTGAGGAAGAAGGAGCAGCAAAACCAGGGAGATATGGGTTTCAAAATTCATCTACAGGCAGCAAATTCTGACCATGGGAAAGAGAGAGCTCGCAGCTGAGCTTCTGCTTTATGGAGCTCAGCCCTGTCCTGGGACCAGGAATAATGTGCGTGCACAAGGAGAAAGCACAAACCTCCCTGGTTTCCAAGCAGCAAACGTGACAAACTCACCCAGCAAGATCCAGGACAGGGTCTGGCCAGAGCACAGCTCCATGGGAAATCGTGGGAATGTCACTTCATAAAAAAGAGGCTGGAGGGGAAATCACACTCAAAAAAATACGAAGAGTGAGGTTCCCCAGCTTAATATTTAGCTCGAAGTTTTATGTTCTGTCTGTCCTGGCTGCAAGTTATGCCAGAGGAGGTTTGTATTGGACATGGGGTAGAATTCCTTCCCAAAGGAGCTGCCCAGCCCTGGCACAGCTGCCCTGGGCAGGGCTGGAGTCCCCATCCCAGGAGGGATTTCAAGCCCTGTGGGAGGCACGTGGGGACAGGGGTCAGTGGTGGCCTTGGCAGGGCTGGGGAAGGTGGGACTGGATGGCCTTCCAGGGCTTTTCCAAAAGAAACGATTCCCTGATTCCGTTTTAGCATCCTGCTCAGGACATCCTGTGACTCAGGAACGGCTCAGAGCTCTGCAGCCACCACTGAGCCACCACGGCAAGCAGGGACCTTGGGTGGCCTGTAATTGCCATTTTATGAAAGCTGGTTTCTGGTAAACTGAAGCATTCAGGATACAGAGGAGACAGGGTCAGCCGATGTGGCGATTAAAGGATGGCTTATTGCAAAACCATTCCCAGGGAAGGGTGAGACCTTCAGGTTGTTACATTCAGTGCCATGGCACCAGAAAACCTCTTTAATTCTAGTTTAAAAGTCTTTTATAAATCTCTTATCCAATCAACTCCTTCCACAAGCTCTACGGCATCTTCATAAACCGATCATTAATTGCTGCACTTGTTACGTTCCTATTGCAATTTTTCTATTTATCCAATCATATAATTCTAAAAAAACTTACTGCTGTACCTTTTACTTTTAACAACTCTATAACAGGTTCTATTACCAAACTTTAATATTTTCTACTATCTCGCTTAACACATGTATTTGCTTATATAAGACATTTTCTACTTGCTTAAAACATATTTCCATTTAAACTACAAATGCCAGTTTTACTGTTCCAGACCCCCAAGCCTTCTCCAAGGCCTTAGGTCAGACACTGTGCCCATCTCTATCTCTGAGCCTGAATGCTCCAGGCCTCGGGAGCTCTCTGGGCCTGCATTTCCCACTTTGAGATAAATAAATGAAGTTGTTGCACGCCCACACCTGATGAGCTGTAATTCAGCTGAAAATCTGCCTTTCCACTTGAGAGTTGCTGAAGGAAAGGAGCAGCAGCAGGTGGACATTGCAGCCCTGTTGACTTTTCCATTTTTCAAATCAGAACATGGGGTTTGGAATTAGAAAGGGAGATGAGTGATGGTGAGTTAGAAGTGTGAATTTGATAAATCCTCTCTCTTCGTGGTGATACCCATCACCTCAGGGAAGGTAGGAGGCTGCTGTAAATGACAGTTTACAAATTTTCGTGGCAGCAGCATCCCCTTTGTGCGATACAGATGATGGATAAATATTTCCCAGCGGTCTGGCGGCTGACCTGGGGGCACGTGTGGCTTGCAAACCACTTCTCCTGGCTGATCTTTGTCTCCTGCAGTCAGTGAGGGATGGCTGGCGGGACTGGGCCTCCCTCACGGAGAGAGGCCATGCCACGAGCTGCATCCTGATCAGGCTGAGCCCTGCAGGAGCCCAGAGCCACCCCCCAAACCGGGGCCAGCACCGGCAGCCTGGTGGCACAGCCAAACAGCACCACCCTCACTCGTGACAAACCCAGAGCCAGGCAGGTGCTGCCACCCTGGGAATGTCACCCACAGGATCCACGAGGGTTCAGGCTGTGCCTTGCACCCGTGAGAAAGGAACGCTGCTCTCCCTGGCTGGGCTCACAGCCACGGGCTCTGAGAGGGGATCCCAAACTCACCATGGAAATCCATTGCAGAACTCCATCAGCTGGCACAGGCCATCCCAAAACAGTGCATCAACAGTCTGGAAATGCTTGGGGATTTGGGACTTTTTCAGATGTGGCTTAGGAAGGGTGCGTGGGCCAAGACGGGTCACACCAGATGATCCTTGAGGTCTCTTCCCACCTTGGATTCCATGATTCCAAGATTCTGTGAAGAGGCTCTGTGGCCTAGCTGGTCCTTGGCATAGCGTCAGCTATAAAATCAGCCAGATAAATTCACAATACAATTAAAGGATGTAGCTACTGGAGAAAAATGAGATTCAGTTGAAAAATGGTGGTTCTGTGGCTGCCCAAAGGAACACAGGGGGCACCCAGGAGGGGCACCCAGCACCCAGGGAGGGAATCCAGCACCCAGGAAGGAGAATCCAGCACCCAGGGAGGGAATCCAGCACCCAGGGAGGGAATCCAGCACCCAGGGAGGAGAATCCAGCACCCAGGGAGGGAATCCAGCACCCAGGGAGAGGTGCAGGTGGTGCCAAGGCACTCCATCCTGTGCAGAACCTGCAGTTCCCTCCTGTCCTGTTCCACCCCATCCTTTCTTTGCTGGCTCTCATTAAAGCTGCAGCAGTTTGCAGCATGATTGTCTGTATTCCCATCACTACTCCATGCAGGGATTATCCTGTATTTTCCTTTCCTTCCAAGGGCTGAAAATTCCTTGTGTGGCAAAGGCATTACTGACCCCTGGGCTGAAAGCAGAGTGGGCTTTGGTACAGTGAGAAGTGCTGGAAATCTGGACAGAATGTTCCCAAATCCATCAGGATCTTTAGTGGCCACTTTAATTTTATGGCTAAATGTATTTATATTTGGAACAGTGAATAGCTTGACACAAGTAAATCTATTTTTTAAATATTCAGGCCTAGCCATGCAGAGAGGCCCAGACAGGCCTTCACATCCCTGAAGTGTCTGTGGTGTGCACACAGTGGGTACACAGAGCAAAGAGCGAGCAACCTGTTTATTTAAGCCTACCATGGATTCTTTTCTTTGATAATCAGAATCAGAATTTAATAAAGACTCAGAAAATCACCAGAAAAGGAGTCAAGCACTCCAGGAAATGAGCCTTACAGGGTTCTGCTCTCACACCAAGAGGACACACTTGGTGCCTGTCTTGTCCATCACTTCAGGGGACAAGGTTTCCCACTCCTGCCCAGCTGCAGGGTAACAAAGAGAACAAAGAGAACACATCTGGCCTGCTCTGGATTCCAGGCACCACTGAGAGCAGTGGAGAAAGGGAAAAGGTGTGAAAGCATGGGAGCAAGCCTGGGGCAGTGCCCAGTGCCCCTCTGCTGCTCTGTGCAGGGCACGCTGTGAGCAGGAGCGCTCTCCAGAGCCTGAGGCACGTCCCACCGTGGAGAAAAGGAGCAGAAATATTCCCTGTGCGCCTGGTAACTCAACACAAGCTGATTTGGAGCCAGAACTCCCCCATCCCCTCCTCTCCCCACGGGTACGTGCCCGGGGAGCCTCCCCAGCCCCCCAGCCCAGGGCAGGAGCTCAGCTCCCCCGGGAATCACGGCCTGAGCCAGCACAGGTTCGATCCACTGGTACCCAAACCCCGGCTCACGGGGAGCTCACCCCTCCAAGGCACAAGCTGCTTCCCTGGCCCACAGCCTCAGCTGGGAAGCTGCTTAGGCAGAGGCACCCCGTTCATGGCCACTAATCATTAACCCTTTGCCCTCCTGGTAACTGCAGGCTCAGGCCAGCAGCTGCTGCCTTTGGAAAGGGCTCTCACGATGATCTGGGCTGGGTCTGTGCCAGCCCTGCTCTCCCCAGCGCAGGTTTCCCCGCAGCCAGGACGCTCCCCCTGCAATGCAGCACCACCCGTGAGCGATGGGGCTCGGCCCCTCCGCAGGGGCTGCACCGAGGCCGTGGCAATGCCATTGATTTTCCTGCGGCAGCAGATCCTCGTGTCCAACAGCCAGGAGACAAGGCTCAGAAACATCCCGCAGCTGGATGTGCCTCTGCATCGCTGGTGCCCGGCACTGCCCACCTGGGCACCTGCCCTGGCACTGGGGGACCAGCCCAGGGCCCGGTGCCAGCCCAGCTCACGGCTTTGCTCCCCATCTGGTGCCGCCCAGGCTCCAGTGCCCAGCCAGGATGGCACCCATGGTGGCCCCTGTGTCAGGGTCCCCACACGCCTGTCCCTCTGTCCGTGGGGACCCTGGGCCAGCACCCTGCTCTCAGTGCCAGGACAGCTCTGCCACCTCCTGGACCAGGACAGTGCCCAGCCCTGGCAGGACCCTCCAACAGGCCCCTCAGACCAGGGGTCCTGGGGGGACAGCTGTGCCCATATTAATCCAAATCATGTTTTATCCAGCCATGGATCAACCGCAGCCAGCAGCAGAGTTTTCCAAAGGAAAAGGGTCACCCGAGACCCCTTTCCCTACTGAGGCAGTAACCACCAGCTCTCAAGTTGCCATTTAACTCCTGTCACTTGGTTTTTGTTCAACTCCCGCAAAAACCATTACTGGAATAACAAAAGCATTTGCTAAGCACAGCTCAATTTTTTTTTTTTCTTTTGGACAAAAGCTCAGCAACAAAACTGGCGAACAAATTGCTTTTGTGATTTCCCCGAGGATCCATCGTTCTCCCTTCTATCAGAGCCCCAGTCTGGCTGCCCCTCACGCTTGGTGGGCGCCGGCTGTGCATGCAGGGGCTCGTCCAGCCTTGCCTTGCCTGTGCCTTGTCTGGGCACAGCTCTGTCCCCAGCTCCTCCAGCACCCCCTGGCCGAGCAGCCTGCCCTCACAATAAAGCTCCTGCTCCGAGAACATCTTCTTATTAATTTTCCGAGTTTATGGAGTCAGCTGTCACATAACAGCAGTTCCTCGTCTCTGAAGGAACACGGCATGCATGCGAAATGATTGCAAGAATATGTACCCTCAGGACATATTATTTTCTTAACTAAAATTCAAGTGCATACTTATTACCCAAATCTTTGTCTCAGAAACAGCTTTGCCTTCACATGATGGAATTACAAACCACCAGGCAGTTTTTAGGACTTGTATGCAAAACTGCTTTTTAGCATGGCTTTTGTAGTTGTCTTATTTATCTAATCTCCATGAGTCATAATTCCTTTAGGATCACTTTCTTTTTTCTACATTTCATCTCACCAAAACAAATTAAAAAATCAAAAAGCAATGGAAAAAACAAAAGCAAGCTCCTGTCCAGCCCAGAGTCGATGCAGTGCTGCACACGATTTGGATTTGTTGCACCATTTCTAACAGGAGCAGACACCCACAGTGCCTACGAAGGGAGTCCCCAGGCACAACATCTCCCTTGGAAAGGAGCAAAATGGAAAGGTTAAAATGAAAGGGAGCAAGAGGAGGTGGAGTGCCCATCCCTGAAGGGATTTGACAGCCATATGGACATGGCTCTGGGGGACAGCGTCAGTGGTGGCCTGGGCAGGGTGGGGAAGGGTTGGATCCATGGCCTCAGAGCTTTTCCAACCCAAACGATTCTGTGATTCTATCCCACGAGTTGATTCCCAGTGCTCACCACGGGTGCTCCACCAGCCTCTGTCTGCCAGTGCCAGACCATTGGCACTGAGTCCTGCAGGTGCCAGCTGTGCCAGTGCCCCCCTGGCTGAGGACACAGCACAGGGGGCAGCTGGAGGCACCCCCGGCTCATTTCCATCTGCAAACGCTGCAGACCGTGTAGCACATCCTCCAACCTCGGTGATGTGAGTAAACCAAGGGCAAAGTGTCGTGTGAATTGTGGTTGCAGATCAGTGACAGTCAGGAATTAGCCTGGGAATGTTTAATCTATGAGAAATTCATATTACAGAAGCATAGAAATCAGAGATTTAAAGAGTTTTCACCTATGGAGAAATATTTTCTTTCCCTTCCTGTCATTTCAGCAGCAAAACACTGAACCTTGTTCTGTTCTGGTTGGCCAGAACACCTACAAAATTATATTAACAGTGATCTTGCAGAGTGTTCCATCAAGATGGGACACACAGACCTGAGCCATAAATTTCTGTGAGGAAATGTTACTGGAACTTGGTATCTTCTACATCTGACCATCACTTTGCTTTTGCAGACTGGGTTGGGACAGGGATGATAAAGTGCAGGCAGGATGCTGCTGTGCCAAAGCCCATCTTTTGTATTTCAGTCACAGCAGAGCAGTGCTTCCTCAGCCAGGGCTCTGCCTGCAACCAGCACCAGAGACAACACCTGAACCTGTCCTGTCGTGGGGCCAACAGCAGTACAGCACAGCAGCCCAGCCCAGAGCCTCAAAATTGGAATGTCCGTCAGGATGAAAGGTGGACAAAAGGACAAGTGGAGCTGAGGAGTACAGGTGCACCTAAAGCAGCCAGGAAGGGGAATTTCCATGGAGTCTGGGGCCAAGGATCACTGCCCTCACTAAGCTGCTTCCTTTCTTTATTGAAAGCCTTCAGACTTCAGACGTTCTGTCTGAAGAGGAATCAATAAGGAGAAAATTTGGGTGAAAATATGAAACGAGTGTATTTTCAGTACACAGAAAGAGAGGAGTGCCCATAAGGAGAAAGGAGCAGGGCAGAAGACAGCAGACTTGTTTCTACTGCTGCAGCGCAGCACAAGGAATATGATCCTTATCAGATGAACCCATTCATCTTTAATAAGCAGTCTGATGTAGCTGGACTCCAGTTCCCAGGAGTTAGATATCCCCTCAGCCCTTCAATATCAGCTGGCTCCTGCAGCTGCTCCTTGAGCATCCGGTGACGCCGTGGTGCTGCAGGGGAGCAGGGCTGGGGGATCCCACTGGAGGCTGAGCCCTGGCACAGCCAGCGCCCCACCCTGCCCAAAGGATGGCCAGAGCTCTCCCCAGCCCCGTGTTTGGACAAGGCTGAGCCAGCTCAGCTCCCTGGGCACAGAGGAGGGCAAAGCCCGGGGCACCCAGCCCAGGGCAGCACGGGGGGCTGGGGTTGGTGGCTTTGTCCCACTGTCCCCAGGCAGGAGCCTCGGGCAGTGCCGGCACAGGGGCTGTCCCATCTGTGGGGCAAATCCAACATCACCGCGTGGCAACCTCTGCTTCGAGGCTGTGTGAGCCCAGGTGACGCTGTGAGGTCTCCACAGGCATGTACTGAGTGTGCCACCATCTGTGTCACCTCCTCAGGAGCGCCCGGACCGGTCACCGTGGAGCAGCACGTCACTGGCACCTCTGAGCACTGGAACAAACACTGCTGGCCCAACGGGCAAGGACGAGGCAAGGATTAGTTCCACATCACGGTGACATTTATCCACCCCTGGAAAATTACTGATCATTCATATTGATTCTGTGGCCTGCGTGCAGTGAGCCGAAACATCAAATCCAGAGATCCTCTGGGCTGAAATTGCAAACAGAGCCGAGCACGAGCTGAGCTGGGCAGGGGACGGAGCTTGGTCCATTCCTGCTGTGCTGCACCACCCCCACAAGGTTTGCATTATCTCTGTCTGAAATTCAATATTTCCTCAATGTCCTGTCTGCCAGGGCTGTTCCAGGTCACCCTTCCTGACCCTGGAACAGGGCATGAGATGAGTCTCCCACACCATCCACGCTGGCAGAGTGTGTGTCTAGCAGGGAATGCCTGACCCCAAACACTGCAGTGAGCACAGGAGGGATGTTGTTTGTGGTATTTGGGGTTTTCTGAAGATCTCTCACCAACTCTCTGAGAACAAGCTGTGAGAAGGAGCTGTGAGTGCTGTGCAGCAGTGCTGAGGGCAGGGAGGGCAGTGGTCAGCGTGTCCTGGCCCACTGCTGCCACAGGGAGAGCAGGATCTGGGCTGAGGGAACCCATGGAAGTTCTGCTTGACCACAGGGCTGTTCTGTAGCGGGGGGGAGGAACATGAAACAGTAAAGCCAGAGGCAGGGAGGAGCAGGAGAGGAAGGGGAAGGATGGGTCATCAGCCCCCACAGTGTCCCCAGGGCCGTGTGTGGAGCGTCCCAAGCAGCCAGCAAGCTCCAGGGGGAACCCTCTGCCTCAGCCAGACTCCACCTTCCCCTTGGTGTCCTTCCATCCTCCTAAGGCTGGTCATGCCTGGGGGGGGAGTCCAGCAGAACATGGATCCTCTGATCCTGGCAGCCTGGAGCAAACCCGATGCTGCAGGATAAACCCAGCCCCATGCAGGTGTGATGGTGTCAGATGGGACAAACCTGGTGCTGCAGGAGCCCCAGAGCAGGTGTGGGTGGTATCAGATGGGGCACTGAAAAGCCGCATTGGGGGTGCCCTGCACGAAGCCCCAAAACTCACCAGAACTGCCTTGCTGACAAGTTACTGCTCTCCTGCATCCCTTCAGGCCCTTCCCCTTTGCAGAAACACCCTCACCCCAAAATCTCCTGGTCAGAGCGCGGGTGGCTCGTGCAGGGCCCTGGGAATGTGCTGGGGAGCCCCGAGGTGCCCGTGGCCCAGCCCCTGCCCGGGGGGCTCCTGCCGTGCCAGGGCTGGCGTGGATCCAGCGCACAGCCGGGATCCCTGCTGGAGTGCACGTCACTGGGATGGAATGCCTTCCAAAGGACACCTTCCCACTGAACAGTGCTCGCCTCTGGGACTGCAATTCTGTTCGAGCCTGATCTCTACACAGTGTACACGTGTCCGTGGTTTATCTACACAGGCTGAGTTCTCGAGGCTACAGTTTTTAATCAGAGCTATTTGCATTACATAACGTCTTTTATTTCAGCCTGCATTTTGTTTAATTAGTTCTTTGTTAAATACATCAATGGTGATTCTACCCTGCCAAGCAATTCCAGATTAATTGCATTTGTTAAATCTTCTTCTTTTTCTTGTTTCTCATTTTTCCTGTGTTCCAAGGAGGCAGCACATTTGGAAATTAATGGTATTTTCAAGTCATTACATTGTACAAACTCGTGGGTATATTTGAAATAATAAACCTGAATATTCCCAGCTCTGTGTGTTCCTCCCCAGCCCAGGAGGATGGAGGTCTGGCTGTGCCTTACACTGGGCTGTAGCTGATGGGTGACCTTATTCCTCCTGTGACCCTGGAAGGGAACTCCACAGGAAAAGGACAGCAACCCAGGGCAGATCTTCCCCTCTCCAAGTTTTGATGTGTTTCTCAACCTGCCAATGTGGAATTCGATATCCACCATGAGATAATCACACCCACACAGCCCCCTCAGTGAGGGAGGAGACACCTGATCCTTGGGGATGGTCTGGCCCACCAGGAAAAGCAGAACAGGACTGAAAGGATGGGATTTTAATTCCCAGAAATTAAAAA
>VYXF01001416.1:47516-61531 GCA_013397295.1 Polioptila caerulea
GGAGAGGAGAGGAGAGGAGAGGAGAGGAGAGGAGAGGAGAGGCTGGGTAGCAGGTCTTGTGCTGCTCACCTGAGCATCCACACCCCGAGATGAGCAGCCTGAGGGAGCTGCTCCTGTGCAGGACAGGGGGAGGGAGCAGAGCTCTAATGGAGGGGCCGGGAGCTCTGCTCACACCCTCAAATCCAGCTGTTTGTTGACACAGCTTTGAAGTGCTGCTGTTTCCACCCTGCAGAAGACTCAGGCTCCCGAGGCGGGGAGGTGCTGGCAGAGTTTCCCCAGGCTGCTGTGCCTTCTCCTGCCCAGGGTGTGGTTTTATGGGTGTGTCTGACTGTCCCACGCCCAGCAGAGCTGAGTGACACCCTCATGGACCGGGCTCTGTGGATTCTCAGGAGGATCCAGGCCCAGGATGCTCCCCTGGTGTCTCTCTCTGGTTGCTGCCATGAGGCTCTTGGCAACCCTTCAGGGTGTCAGAGCTGGCCTGGGGCACTGCCAGGGATCCAGGGGCAGCCACAGCTGCTCTGGGCACCCTGTGCCAGGGCCTGCCCACCCTCACAGCCAGGAATTCCTTCCCAATATCCCACTCATCTCTGCCCTGTCTCTGTGAAATCATTCCCCTTTGTCCGTCCATCAAATCCCTGTCTCTCCATTTCAGAGAGAAGGAGATGGAGCAGGACAGTGCCAAGTGCTCTGCACGCCCTCGTGCCAAACAGCCAAGGCCAGAATGTGTCAGAGAGGGCTCTGGGAGGTCCTGTGTGAGGAGCCCTCAGGCACTGACTCTCTGCTGCTACCAAAATCTGTCCTCTGTCCGAGCTCCAAGTGCTGCAATTCCAGCTCCCCCAATGCATTTCATAGCCAGCCATTAAAAATGAGGCAGTGGGAAAATGGGGCACTCTGAAGAATGCATCATTAAATTATCAATATCTGAGCACATTTTTGGGCAAAGTAGGCACCAGGGCCCTTGCTGTTCCAGAACACAGATCGAATTTTCACAGCCACAATATTTCTGAGTGTGTTTAGAGGGGAAAACAAACAAAAAATGGCTTCTGTGTGCCCTGCTGATGTGAATGGATGGCCAGTTGTACACCAGACCGGGCTGGTGAGCTTGTGCTCCCCACAGTCAGAGTCAGAAGTAGATTTTCATATTTCCATGTACTGTGGAGCACACAACAGCTTTTCTGTGTTATGGTGCAGAACAGCATTCCCGGGATGTGGGGCACGACCTGGGGTCAGATGGGGTTTGGATGTTGTGCAGGGATGTGCTGGGTAAGGACTCTGCTTTTAAGCTGATCAGTCAATCAATGGATCAATCAGTCAATCAATGGATCAATCAATCAATCAATGAATGGATCAATCAAGCCAGCAGAGCTGCTGTTTGCTGTGGGGAGGGTGGGCGTGGGCCCTGCTGTGCAGCAGTGCAGGCACAGGCTGACATCATCCACGCTGCTCTTTGTTGACTTCCTCCCCACACAGAAATTTAAGCCATCAAAATGTAATCCTTGTTGTACTTCTGGGGCCTGGGGAATGCAGGCAGCCGGTGTCATCTGCAGGGGAGGGCTCCCAGCACCAGCTTAATCCCTCCCCAGAGCAGCGTCTTTGCTAAATGCTCTGTGGCAATGACACTGTGCTTAGCTGGATGCACTGATATGTGAAAAAGAAGAGACTCGGGGAAAAAGAAGAGTGCAGAATACCAATGCTGTACTTCAAAATCATAACTGGGTTACGTACTATAAATCTTTTTATGTCTGTATTTCTAACAAAAAAAAAATCGCTCTTTCAAGCAATAATTCAGCCTTGTTAGCCTTAAGTTTTATAAAGTTTCCAGTAATGAGCTTTCCAAATGTTAAACCTGTTATTTTATTCATTGTGATTGAAACTAAAATTGCTTTTCAGACACAAAGCTGTCAGCATCAGATCACGACTGACAAAGTGACTTCTAGCTAAGGAACGCTCCTGTCTCTGTGTCCCAGGGGACTTTCCCTGATGGGGAGAGGGCAGGGTGGGTGAAGGCTTAGGGGAGCTGTAAGGTGGCAGGAGTCCCTCACATGGAGAGGAGCTCCAGCCCGAGGGTGTGGGAGGCCTGGCTGAGGCCACCCCGCTCTGCTGGCTCAGCGCTGACCGCAGGGAGGGAATGTTGGCAGCATTCCTCACGGGACATGCCTCCCCTGGGAGCCTGGCTGGAGTCTGCAGTGACTCCTGAGCTCCAGTGACCACCAGGGAGCCCCTGGCCCTCACAGGTGAGGCCAGAAGCAGCAAAGGCTGCCCGGAGCTCTGCTCTCTGGCAGGGTGTTGGGTGATGCCTCAGTGCTGGCACAAGCTGTCTGCTCTGGGTTGGCATGTTGGAGTTTTCCTCCTGTCTTCTTAGGACTCTCCAAATGTCAGGTTGTTAAAGCCAACAACAGGTCAGGGAACATTTGGAGCAGTTCTAGGACTAATATACAAACTAGCTTTTTCTTACATCATTGCCATTGTGAAACTACATCTGACCAAGGCACTGATGGCAGAAGGGATGGGTTTTCCTCACATCCATGATCACATCTGCTCTGCACGGCCCTCAAAACAGCAGAAATGGAAAACTGCTGCTTTCTCTACACTGCAGTGTAGAAACTGTGGTAGATCTGTGTGGCTACTGCAGCAACATGTTCTTGTGGAATACTGAATAATTCCTTTTTATGCTTGCAAAACTCTTTTGGACTCAGGTGTTTCTCAGTAACATCTGTTGATTACTGTAAGCTGTGGTTCCCCAAAGCAGTGATGGGTTCTGTTCTGTCCCTTTGTCCCCCTTGCTGCTGTGTCACCAGACCTGGGTTTCCTCACCTGGTCAGCTCTACTCTTCCTGGAAGGACTTCTGGATTTCAGGCTGTTCTAGGATCAGCCACCGTGGAGTTGTGCAGATTTTAACTGCAAGTGTGCAGGGTTGTACTGAAGGTAGAACAACTGATTAGAACTGCCCAGTCCTCAGCAAAGCCTAACCAAGCAAAGCAAAATGTAAAGCCTATCACAACAACCAGATCTTGACCCCCTTTTTTCTAGGTTTACATAACAAGGAAGGTTTTTTGTAGGTTTACCTGCCTGCAGGAAGACAAAGAGTCAGGACTTAAAGCCAGCATCAGCATCAGCATGCAAAGGGTCAGTGGGTTTCTTCAGAGCTCCTGAAACAAAAATGTTGTTTCCTTCAGGCTTTCCCTTCCCTGGCAGAGCTGCTTCAGTGCTGTTACCTTCCTGGCACTTTTTTCTGTGCCTAAATTTCAGCCTTTATTGGGGCCAGGACCAATCCCTGTGGATGGAAAACTGAAAGAGAACACACCAGCAGCCGTGGGCAGGCTGTGATGTGTGTCACACTGAGCAGTCCCTTTCACTCCCCACATTTGTCCATTATAACCAGCACTTTGGGGTTGGCATCTTTTTGAATGTCCTGAGTACAAACTCAATTCTTGCTAACAGCTGTGTAAAATATTGTAACATTTTAATGCCCTGTAAACTGTGTGACTCTGTCACAGACAAACATGTCTTGGTGTTGCTGTAACCTTGGTTTTTTCTGCATAGCTAGAAAGAGTGCCTCGAGCTGAAGCGTAAAATATTACAATAGAAAGGGTAAAACTCACCCATTTGGGTGGTTCACGAGCCCTGGCATTGATCACTGGGTGCACTTGGCAGCTGGAGTGATGACCGAGTGAGGAATTCTCAGAGCTCTTGGCTGCTCCAGCACAGCACTGGTTCCCACTAATGTTTTATTTCTCCGAGGAGGTGTCAGAGGTGTGTAATTCATAAAAGCTCTAATTTATTGCTGAACTCCAGGGAAATTTTGTCAGGGACTTAAGAGAACATGGAAAGAAACTCAAAACCTGCGAAAAAAAATAGGATGAGAAACAAATTCCTGCAAAAGAATGGCTTTGGGGGGTGTGTGTATGCTTGTGCTGCTAATGTCAGAAAAGATAAAACAAACATTTTCTCCTAATTCTTCAGGATGTATCCACTCCAGTGCACTCCTGAAACATCCATCCTTGTTTTCCTCATGTGCTGCCTGCAGATTGCTAATCCCCCTGGTTACCAGGTCGTGCTGGCGTCCCCAGGCCACTGCAAAGAACATTTCTGTGTCTGAGGTGTGCAACCAGGACTCTGCCCCTCAGGACAACCTGCTCAGTGCCTCACTGTGGTTCACAGCCCTGCAGGCTGCCTTGCCTCTGAAATTCCTGTAAACATGCCAATGTGAAACTGCACAAGTCAGCAGAAGTCTTTGTTGTCTCTCCAGAATCCTGACAGCCCATCTGGAACAGCCTCTCCTGGAGCAGCAGGAGACACAGACCCGCAGCAGAGGGACCCAAGGGGGCTGGAGCAGAGCTGGGGACAAGGCTGTCCCTCAAGGGCCAGGGCAGTTTCTGCTGGCTCCGGGGAAGATTCAAAGCTCTCCCTGGGTTGTGGAGGATCATCATCTCCTACTGTCAGAACAGCATCCAAGGACTGCCGCTGGCCTAATCCAGGAAAGGGTTTGCTGATGGGACAGGTGTTTGTCAGACATGCCTTGGGTCATTCCTTCTAAGAAGTGTCACTGGGGGCTGCTAGAGGAGCCTCACCCCGAGCCTTTTGTGCTCTGGGTCAGAATCAGCTCAAGTGCAACCAGCCCAGGAGACAGCCAAGAGAGCGTGGGCAGAACACAGGCTTTCTCCTGCTGCTGGGGCTGGCAAAGGTTACACATCCCTGGGCTAAACTCCACTTAGAAACCAGCTCTCAGAGGAAATCTGCTGCCTCTGGAAGTGTCAGGTTCAAACACCTCGTGATGGATATACTCCACACATGAAGGCATCCCTGGGATCAGTGTTCATCTCGTCTGCTCTCTGCGCTGGGTATTCCACCCGCTGGCCTCACTCTGTTCTCTGCTTTGGCTGCAGGGCAGTAAATGACTGATTCCCAGGTGGACCCACCTTTTCTCAGGACAGACAGGTGCGTTTGTTCCCAGCTCCCTGGACGGAGCCCCAGCCCCCAGCACTCAGCAGCAAAACCTTGCAACTCTCCTTTCTCCTCCAGGGCGTTCTCTGGGTGCTGTGGGTACTCAGAGCCTGTCTTGCAGCTGAATTATTAAAAAAGTCTGAGTCAATCATCAATTCTCGGGTGCACTGAAGCAACCCCTTCTTCTTATTGAATAGTGCACTGCTTTCCCAAAAGAACACAAAACATAATATTGGAGAAGAGAGTTGATGAAAGACAGGGACCACAGCGAATACTGGCCAAGGTTTAATAATCCGTGTGCCCTGCCAGGGAAAACCTCTGGCTGCTGGAGACCCCAGCCCATGTGTCCCCACGGTGGGGTCCTTTGGCCAGCACTGCCCAATCCTGACTGCTCCCGAGGCAGGGAACCGTGTCTGCAGGGAGAAGGGGTCACCCCATCTCCGGAATTCCTGTGGCAAGCACCTTCCTGCCATGAACACTCCTGTGCCTGCTGCAGCTCCTGCCCCTTTTCCTGAGGTCTAGGGTAGGAATCCAACCCCTCCCCTCTTCCCCAAGCCACAGAATCCTGGCCTTGAACACTTCCAGGTATGGGGGAGAATCCTGAAGGGTGAGACAAAGTCTGGGTCCCAAGGTTTGCTTTCTCCAGCTCTTCAACCGCTTCCCCACAGGCAGCCCCTTGTCCTCTGGTGTCATTCGTGCTGGGAGCCGGGAGGCACCAGCAGGAGCTGATCACCCCAGAGAGAGGGGGGGTAACAGGGTCACACCAACAGGGTCACACATTTCTCCTCAGTCCATTGCCTGTGCCATCCTGACTCGCTGCCAGGCTCACAGGGAGGCATCCGGCTGTGGCTGCATTCCCAGGCAAAGCTCAAGCTCAGTCCCAGAAATACCAGTGCCTGGCCCCATGGACAATGCAGGATCAGACATGCAGAGCTTCTGCCCTTCCTGAAAGGCATCAGAAAGGGGAAGCAGCAGAGAGAAGGTAAAAGCAGAGGTGTTACCAGCAAAAGGTGCTCAGGGGTCCATAAACTCCTCCTGCTCCTCACCCAGCCTTTAGGGAGCACAGCCCCCCATCAGCCATGGATCTGCATCCTGCAGCCATGTAAGAAACAGCAAATCCACACGGGAAGGGAGGGGAGGGAAAAGCACACTCTGTGGCCAGGGCAAGGCACTGAACACTGGCTGCAGTCTCCTCTCAGCAGCTCCTTGCCTCCTGAGCTCTCTGGGCACAGGGCTGGGGACAGGGCATGGATGGGAGAACCTTCAGGCAGCATCCTGCCTTTCCAGGATGGGATAACACAGGCATGAGGCAGCCTGGCACTGCCTGGGCAGGGGAAAGGCTGGGAAAGGCTTCAAGCACCAGCACTGTGGTAGCCTGTCCTGGCAAATTGGGAATGGCGAGTGTGTGGATACAAGGCATTTATCTTCACTGAGACATCAGTTTGCTTCTGACAGAGATTTTTTCTGCAGTGCTGTTGATGTTGCCTTTTGTTCTTTTCACAGCATTTTCATGGGCAGGGATGCAGGGATTTCCTTTCAGCCTCAGGGATCATGCCAAGCCCAAACCCTGCCTGCATCCCATGTAGTGCAGGAGAACTGTAGAATGGTCCAGAAAGATTGAGGGACCCTAGGCCCAGCAGCAGCTCCGATGGCAGGTGTGACTGTGGGAGTAGCAGGTTCGGGAGCTGGAGGGAAGTGATGTTTCCAGGATTTCTGGAGGATGACACAGCACCACATCTGTGAGGATGTGCAGAGACACTAAATCGTCTAGACACAGCCTCTGGAGATGTGTCAGCACTAAAGGAACAAAAAAGCAGTTTTAAAAATGCCAAGAAAATACTTTCCTTCAGATTGTTTAGCTTTCTAAAAGCACTCCGGAGTACTCCATGCTGAAGGAAGTGAGGTTTGCTTCAGGACTAAAAGCTGCAGTATCAAGCCCAGCCCAAGAGCTCAGGAATGAAGTCCAGGGCTTCCAGTGTTCTGATGGTTCAGGATATCTGATCCTTCTGGGGAAAGACAGACGTGAGAGGGGATGGATTTTAATAGACTTGGGCTGAAAGGGGGTAGATTGAAATTGCATATTGGGCAGGAATTGCTCCCTGGGAGGGTGGGGAGTGCCCAGAGCAGCTGTGGCTGCCCCTGGATCTCTGGCTGTGTCCAAGGCCAGGCTGGACATTGGGGCTGGAGCAGCCTGGGACAGTGGGAGGTGCAGCCAAGGGGTTGAAGGGCATGGCTGGAGCCAGTGGAGAGGGGAGGGGAAGAGCTCCAAGCCCCGTGAGAGGCTCTTGCTGCCTTCCCAGCAGTGGTGTTTGGAAGGGCAGAACTCCCCAGGTTTGCTAAAGCTGCTTTGCCATGGCTTTGGCCGGGCCACACTTCCCTCCAGAGCTGCTGGAGGCAGCAGAAGCTGCCCATGCCCTGTCCCTGCAGCACAGGGACTGTGTAAGTGTGGCTGGACTGCAGAGCGTGCCGGTGGCTGAAGGGTCTCACAGGGCCAGCTCTGCCAGGACAGGATTTCTGTGGGACTGCCCCCAGCCAGCCAGGACGTGCAGACAGTGCCCCTGCACAGCAGAGCTCTGGGAGCCTGGGAGGGCTCCATCCTCCTGCCGTGGACTCTGCCCACAGCCCCCCAGCAAACCACGGGGAGCCTCCCCACCACGCTGGCTCTCCCCATGCTGCCCTGTGCCCCCAAAACACCACGTCACAAAACTAAAACAGGCTTCAAAATGAACGCTTGCTTCATCCACAAGGCCTAGAGGAATACAGACCTTTGGTCTGATCTAAAGCAGAGAAAAATAAGTTTTCTTTTCTCTCAGGAACAATAAATTTAATTTCAGAAACATCTAAGCGAGCCCATGTCAGAGCCTGCCCTGCCTGTCTGCCAGCAGACGGGCAGCGTCGTGTGGTTATGAAGCCACAGAACTGTAGGACTCGAGTGTGCCACAAGGGTAATGTTCTTTCACATCCACAACAGAAGCTGTTAGCTTGATTGTTAATCTGTAAAGTGGTTTTCTTCCCTAGGAGAAAACAGGCAAATTACAGAGTCAGCCATCAGGAGATGTTCCCATGGATCTGATCGCACATATGTGAGAAAATGTTCGGCAATAGCTGAGAGCAGCAGGAGCTGGCTGCCCAGGAAAATCAGACCTGGGAACACTGGCCCGAGGTGGGGCATTGTTTGCACGCCTGGAAAGGTCAGATCAGGCCCTGAGAGATGATGGTTCCTGGGAGGTCAGGCAGCCAGGGAGGAACAGGTCCCTTAAATAACCCCTGTCTGCTGCTCCCACCCTCTCCTCTGAGCCCACGTACAAATGGGAATGCTGGGGAGGGAGCAGGATATGAAGTTATCCTTCCTTTGCTTGACTGGCAGCCAGAAACCCAGACCTTTCCCCATGTCCACAGACCTGCAGGGAGCTGAGCACACACCCCAGCTCCTCGGCTGCCCAGCCAGGGGGCTCCCACCCTGCTGAGCCACCAGCACCTCCTGCCACGGGCAGGGGAGGCACAGCCCACGGATTTGGGGGTGGGGGCTGTTCATGGGTGAGAAACCCCTGTCGTGGGTCCCAGCAAGGAAAGTGTTCAGCCCCGTGAGGTACTTGATTAAAATGTCTGAAAGGAGGGGGACAACAGGAGAAGGAAAGGGCATCACAAATAATCTTGCACCCCACTGGGGTGACACCCAGGCCGTGTGATGCTGGGCAGAGCTCTTGCCTGGGCAGGGCAGGAGGCACAACCTGTCCTTGGCACAGCCCCTGCCTGCTGAGCCTCCCCGAGTGCCCGAGGGCAGCCGGGGCAGTGGTGGGGTGGCACCCACGGGCCGTGCCTGGAAACAACTCCTTTGTAGTCTCTCACACTTCCACGTCCCCCCAAACCCTGTGCCTCCTTTCCACATTTCTCTGGCAGCAATGAGGGCGGCTCCCAAAGCACAGTCTAAGGCTCATCCCAGTGACAAAGAGCCAGGTCCTGAAAAATGGCAAAAACTCCCTTTTCTCCTTCCTCGCTGGGTCACTCAGTCACAGGGAGGGGCTATTAATTTCTTCATGGCTAATGAGATGTCTGCGTTCTGTCCTCAGGGACAAATCTTTCATAAGGAAGATCTAAAGCTGTTGGGAATAATCCAAAGGAGGGACACAAAGATGGTGAAGGGCCTGAAGGACCATCCGAGGAGCAGCTGAGGCACTGGGATTGCTCACCTGGAACAGAGGAGACTGAGGTCAGAGCTCACTCGGGCCTGCAGCTCCTCCCAAGGGACAGCAGAGGGGCAGCTCCCATCCCTGCTCCCTGGCACTGGGACAGGACCAGGGAAGGGCTGGAGCTGGGTCAGGGAGTGTCAGGCTGGATTTTGGGAAAGGTTCTTGCCCAAGAGGGTGGGATAAGCACGGGACCAGCTCCCCAGGGAATGGGCACGGCCCCGAGGCTGCCAGAGCCCCAGGAGCTGCCAGGGTGGGATTGTTGGGGGGTCTGGGCAGGGACAGGAGCTGCACTGGGTGATCCCTGTGGGTCCCTTCTAATTCAGGAGCTTCTGTGATTCTTTGATTCTAAGATGTCAGGTTTTGCCTGACTGAAATTTCACGCTAGTGCATGTTTTGCACTCAAGTCTTACACGGACTGTTTCATCAATTCATCCAAGAATTCCTGTCCTGTTACTAATTACAGCTCTCCAGTGATCTCAGGATTGCTGTGCTCCTGCAGAGGCTGTCACTGCCGCCCTGGCACTGCTCTCTGAGGTCCATCCCTGCCCAGCTGTGGGGTGTCAGGGTGCCCTGGGGTGGCTGATCCCTGCTCGGCTCCACGCACACAGCCCGGGGAGCAAACACCTCTCTGCAGCAGCAGCAGCCTGCACACCAACCACTCCTTGGTGCTTTACCAGGCTGTAAACTTCGTCCAAACAAGAAATCATGGTTTGGGGTAATTGGGGTTTAGCTCTGAAAGGTTCTGGAAAACACTGGTGTTCAACATTCCACGTCAGCCCCAGGCAGCTCTGGCACCCAAGCGTGAGGGGCTGCTCTATCCCTGCAGCTGAGACCTCTCCTGCCACCAGAGAGGTCTGTCATCACCCAGCACAGTCTAGCTGCAGACAAAAAGGGGATTTTTACTTTATTTTGGTGATGTTTGCAACCTTAGAGGTACTTTTACTTTTTTATTTTTTCCTTTAAAAAGGAAATGTGATAGCTCACCTATTTTCTTCTAGCATTCTGTTCCCCAGGTCTATGATCCAGGAGGGCAGGGATGACTCTGCCCCTCGTTTCCTGCAGCCTCTGGAGCAGGGTCTGGGTCTGGGAGGAGGTTGCTCTTCCTGCCGGCTGGGTGAGCCCTTCTCCTCTCCCCCTGGTGCTGGCACTGCAGGAAATATCTCCAGTTTAGCAGCTGCTCCCCAGTCCCTGTTTTTCCACATGGTTCCTGCCCCTAAAACCAGGCTCTATGATTTTGCATTTGCATTTCAGGTAAAATCATCTTCTGTGAGAGCATTTACAAAATTTCCTGTGGAAACAGTCCCAAGTCCAACACAGGGCAGCAAAGTGCTGACTAGAGACCACCAGTAAGGCTAGCAATGAAAATATAGTGCTCAGATGAAAATGCAGCATGATAAGTTGAATATTTTTCCTTCTCTTGTGCCAAAATTTCTCAAGGTTTTGTCTGGTGATATGATGGTATCAGAAAAAATCAAAAATCATAGAATCACAGTATCACAGACTGGTTTGGGTTGAAAAAGATATTGAAAACTACCTCATTCCAACCCCCTGCCATGGGCAGGGACACCTTCCACTAGACCAGATTGCTCAGAGACAGAGAAAAAAATAGCTTTTTAAAAATTTTTTCTCATTTGAAAGAGTTCCTTTTTATAAATGTGAGACAATTGATTCCTTGTTTGTTGCTGTGCTGTCATACGTGTGTCCGTAGGTGTTCAGAGCACTTCTCTGCAAGTGTGCTGCTAGGAGGAGTTAATTAAGTATTCATTGTAATAACACCGATATTAACAAACTTACTTTGTATTCACTTTCACATGCCTGTTCCATATTTCCACGAGTGCTATCAGTGCTATTTTCGCTGGTCGTTGCAATCAGAAGTATAAAAATAAAAGTTCTGTGGGAGTGTGTAAAGGCTCCCACACTGGCTGCTCACCCCGGAGGGGCTCTGCCCACTGGGCTCCTCTCCCGGGGTCCCTGCCATGGCCGGGGTCAGGCCAGGGTCCCTGGGCTCAGACAGAGCTATAGAAGACTTTGGGGCTCTTTTTCAAATATGGGATCATCTGGGGCCAATGTTTACACGGTGAAGGCACCTGTGGGCAGAGGGTCTGAGGGGGAGCGCCGTGGCCAAAGGGCCGGTGAGCTGGAGCCAGGGCAGTGGGGCTGGGGTTTGGTGGTGTCTGCTGGGCACAGCCCTCCAGGGACAGTCACAGCACTGCCACCCCCTCCTCTGTGCCCCCCCGGGGCCCTCCAGGGACAGCCACAGCACTGCCACCCCCTCCTCTGTGCCCCCCTGGGGCCCTCCAGGGACAGCCACAGCACTGCCAGCCCCTCCTCTGTGCCCCCCGGGGGTCCCCACGGCACCGAGGCGTCTGTCCCACAGACAGCAGAGACCCCGGGACAGGGCCGGGCTCAGCAGTGCCCAGGTGGGTTTGGAGCGAGCCCTGGCTTACCTGGGGGCAGGAGAGGAGTGGAAATGCTGCTGTACAGGGCAGGCTGGGGCTCCCACACACTGCCCACAGGCAGGAGATCCACAGGGAAGGCAGGAGGAGAGCAAAACAGGCCAAAAACATGGCTAAAAGCTGCTGGCAGAAAGAGCAGGACTCCTAATGGGATGGGAGGGCACAGCTGGATGCAGGGAGCCCGGAGGCTTTCTGGAGACATCGGGCACTGCAGATCAGTGACTGTCGGTGTGTGTGCACCCTTCTCGGGAGCAGCAGCACGAGAGGAGCTGGGGCTGCTGAGGCTGTGGTGTTTTACTGCCCTGTGCCTTCACTGAGCTGAGGCTGTGGTGTTTCAATGAGCTGGGGCTGTGGTGTTTCCTTGCCCTGTGCCTTCACTGAGCTGAGGCTGTGGTGTTTCAATGAGCTGGGGCTGTGGTGTTTCCTTGCCCTGTGCCTTCACTGAGCTGAGGCTGTGGTGTTTCAATGAGCTGGGGCTGTGGTGTTTCCTTGCCCTGTGCCTTCACTGAGCTGAGGCTGTGGTGTTTCAATGAGCTGGGGCTGTGGTGTTTCCTTGCCCTGTGCCTTCACTGAGCTGAGGCTGTGGTGTTTCAATGAGCTGGGGCTGTGGTGTTTCCTTGCCCTGTGCCTTCACTGAGCTGAGGCTGTGGTGTTTCAATGAGCTGGGGCTGTGGTGTTTCCTTGCCCTGTGCCTTCACTGAGCTGTATTTAAAACGCTCTCTGGTTTCACAGCCCTGTGAGGAGGTAACCTGCACACACAGCTCTGCATGCCCAGCCACCCGCTGGCTGGGGAGGATGATTCAGACGGCTGGCAGGTGCTGGCAGGTAGTTTTGGGGTGCTCCCACAGGTTCTGCTCCCTCCGTTGAGGAGGAGGCAGGATGCTCCTTGGGACGGGAGGGCAGAGAGGGACACGCTGATGCCAGCTCCTGTCGCTGTGTGAGCTGGGACAGCCCCTGCCCAGGCCCCAACTCCCCCAGGAAATGGTTTCGTGTGTTCTCTGCTGCTCTCAGAGGTTTGTCCCCCTGCTCTGCAGCTCCCGGGGCAGAGCCATGGGGAGCCCACATGGAGAGGCACCAGGGAGCAGCGGGTGTGTCCCAGCCTCTGACCTAACGGGGAGAAGGAAGGGGGGAAAGGAAGAAAAAAGCAGGTGGAGAGGGACAAGGGAAAAGGTTCAGTAGAAGAAAAAACTAAACAAAGTGTGTAATTTGGGGAAAACACAAGCTGGCCTTTAGTTCTCTGTCTGGGGCCGACTCAGATCCAGGGGAAGCAGCAGGTGGGTACCTCAGGTTCTGCCACAAAAACAAACCTCTAATAGACTTCAAAATTCTGTCGTAAAACAAGGAATCTGTATGAAAATTATGTTTTCCAAACTGTTCTCATTGGACCTCTTATTTTTGTTTAAATCTCTCTTTATTTGAAATGTTGTTACTGTGTAATGCAGACTTTGGCAGGGAGGATATTGCAACCCCTCTGCCTGGGCAGCTGCCTCTCCTTTCTCTCTGCACTCTGCAAATGGCTCCTGTCCCCTGGGCTGGCTGGCTTTACCCAGGAAAATCCCTGCAGAGACCTGTAATCCTCAGAAATAGTTTCTCTGCTAAATGGGAATAAGAAGAGATAATATAAAAATATAATACTGATTGATAATGACTTCTGACCAAGCAGATCAAGATTTTTCTTTCCAAATCATGATGTGATTTTAAATATTATAATGGTTTAGAGGGTGAGGAATGTGCACCAGTGCCAGGGGGTGTGTGTTCACACAACCTTTAGACTCAGCACCCAGTGGTGTGTCAGTGGCTGTGATTTAGCTCCGAGGGTGTTAGGATGGAAATAATTACACAACCATAACAAACCAATAACAAAATGGGGCTCACAGAGGGAAGAACTTCCCCAGCAGTGTGGTTCCTTCTGCTGAAACTGGAAATGGTGAAATTCTCATATCAAGGAAAAATCAGCTTTTAGGTTTGAGGTGATTGGCAGTAGCAGTGAATACATTTGAAATATTGTTTGCTCTCAAAATATCGATTAATAATATTTACGTGATGTTGTATAAAATATTTAGCCAGTTATATTAGAACATTATTAGTTATCATTAACAAGTGTCGTGGACTGCCACAGCCACAATAAAGTTATGGCAAGGATGTGTTGAGTGGAAAGAAAATGACTCAGACGCCGAGATTCCAGAATGTTGGCTCTGAGGTGATTAATAAGGGAGATCATCTGTCCTGACAGGTCCAGTCCCACACACAGAGTGATAATGACAACGATGGCAGTGACCCGTGGTACCCTGCCCTGGGCTGTGGAGCTGAGGCACAGCCCAGCCCCAGTGACACGGCCAAGGGCCCCAGGGAGCCCAGCCCGGCCCAGCCTGGCCCAGCCCGGCCCGGCCCAGCCCGGCCCAGCCCAGCCCGGCCCAGCCCGGCC
>VYXF01001418.1:0-12437 GCA_013397295.1 Polioptila caerulea
GAAAACAAAAGGGCTCAAATCCAGGCTGTCAACCCTACATTAAATTTTCCCATAAACTTCTTGGAGGACTTTTCAGAATGTCATGAAAATAGAGCAGTCCCAGGAAAGTGCCATTTGGTACTCCAGAGCATTCTCCTTCTATTTGCAAGGAAATATCACAGGAACAGCCTGTTCTCATAGTGGGATGGGAACTAACCCTCTCCACAACAGTTTCAGTGCCAAGCAGCAAGCCCCCATCTGTCTGCCAGCAGGAGAGACAGAAAACAAATGAAAAATGGGAAGGAGAATCAACCAGAATTTGGGCATAGGAGAGAAACATCTGCTAAAGGGACAGGGGAAAAAAAAAAAAGTTTATAAGAGAATCAGACGAAGAATCATAAGGCATGTAAAAGAACATAACTATGTTTCCCAAAAAGAGAGAGAGAGAGGAAAAAAATAGGTGGTGGCCATAAAAATAAAGGAAATTTTTAGAAAGAAAGGAAGGGAAACATAAAATCAGTTGTACTGTAGGTATTACCCTGTTTTAATAGCAAGAGATTTGATGAACAGAATAGCTGAAAAACAGTGGGTTCTGATTGCTCTAATATATGGGTTTAGATATTGGATTTGGTCTTAGTTTTTCAGCTTTTGAAATCCATAGCACTAAAACAAAAATTAAAAAAAAAATAAAGATCATTACATGAAAGCTATTTTCCATATTTGCACAGGAATTGCGAGGGGCAAAAAAAAATCAGCCACTTACATGCAAACTTACCGAGTTATTTTCATTGTTCCAGTACAAAGAGATGAGCATCCCTGTGTGCCTGGATGAAAAAGGTGGGTAAAAATTATTTTAAAAAATGAAGACTATAAAATGAAATTAAGTACAAAACCCCTAATCTCCCCAGAGACACACACAAGAAGCTGCCACAGACAGAATGATCCAGCAAAATGATTCAGTAATAAAATTGCTGTGATTGACTGTTAGTCCTGAACACTTCAGATTCAGAAACTGGGCTTAGAATTACCTTAAAAACACTCACACATGAAAATCGTAAATAACATCGGGGTTTTTTTGTTTTGTTTTGAGGCAGCCACATTTTGAGCACCTAGATATCATTCCTTGGAGCGTTTTCTCTCATTTCTAACTTTTTTTTTTTAATGTGTGATGAATGTAAGGCTTTGTTCCTGTATATAAATTTTCTGCCTTAGTATCACCAAACCCAGAACAAGACAGCACAATAATTCATGGTTATTTCATGCATGCTGCCATGGGAATGATTAAGCAAATGCTTTCCCAAGGCATTGCAGAGGAAAATATCATTCAGTTGCAGGTTTCCATTGCTGATACCCAAATGCAACAGGTAACAGCCACGAATTTTGATTATCCAGCAGCATATTCCTGTAATACTCTTTGTTCTGTGCTTGCAATTTTCTGACTCTGTCAGCATTTGTGGGAAATGCTTATCTTAGCTACGACAACATTGTTGTTTTGTTTTTATATTTTACCAGAACTCCAAACTCTAAGGTTCAATGACAGCTCCCAGTACTTTTTACCATTTTATCACAGCTGCTCATTATAATATTAAAAGTCCTCCCAATTTGTGGCCAGTCTTGAACAAGCAGAAATGTATCAAGTGTTTAGAAAAGGAGAAGGAAAAAAAATAGACACAGATTTTCTTCTACACTTTGATCTTTCCTGTTCTGTTGTCTCATGCAAATTATTTTACCTCTTAGTGATCCTTTCCTGGTGGTGTATCAGAGATAATTCACAGAAGAAAATACACCTGCCTCAAAATACAGCAGGAGCATTTCTAGAAGGATTTCTAGATGTGTATAGCCTTTGATGTTTATTAGTCTCACTGCATACTTAAAATTCAAATCAAGGCATCAGAAAACCCCTGAGACAAATGCATAATTCATATTTTCTATTTATTATACTTTTTCTATGTATTATAACAGCTTTTATTGATTTCTGTTCATGGAATATTCACAAAATACTAAAATTCTCAATATTATCATATATCCTAACTTTTTATCTCAATCATTTCTTCAGAGCTGACTTCTAAAAAGATGACACTAATGTCATTATTTATTTGCCTTAACTAGTGCCATACTGGCCATTTTTTAGGCTAGTGAAAGCCTAAAAACCAGGGCTTGTGGGACTTTTTGAAACACACATCAGCATTTTTGTCCAATTATTTCAAGGATGTCTTTCCTACTCATTGGAAGCAAAGCTGATCATTTTATTTTACTGTACAACTGTATCATAGATCAGCAGAGGATGGATATTTCCCTTTCATTTCTGATTGAAGAAATTATTTTAATGCTTGTTGTATAGGAAGCTCTTGTTATTTCAGATTTGCCTGTGTGTTTCATTCACCTGTCACTGTCACAGTTTGGTGTGGCACTTTCCATTGAGATGTTTCTACAGCTGATGACAAAAATATTTTACAATATAGTGCTGTCAGCATGACTGAATCAGGCACTCTGAGATCAGCTGCACCTCAAGGAGATGACACTGTGTGTAGAGGGTGCTGTGGGAAAATCAAATGGCTTGAAAAGGAGTAAATAAGGAAAGTAAAATTTCAGACAGCATTCTGAAAGTCTTCTCTGGGAAAAAAAAAAATCAAATCCATGTATAAACCTAGGAATAAGAAGCAGCCTTCAACCTTTACCTATAGAACATCAGAAAAATCTGTTCTGTGGTTCCAATCCAGCTTTACAGAGCCCATCTTAAAAGTGTTGACTTAGCATCAATTATATAGATTTATACACTATAATACTTCATAATGAGGAAAATTTTGTTAATGTTTAATCAGAGGGATAGAAGATTCAATACAAAGATGCCATTTTATGAGAAATTAGCATTGTTGTCAACCAAAATCTTCCTGCTTTTCCATTTGAAAGTACGTGAGAAGCAGTTTCCAGACAACATTTGGAATCTTAATTTCTAAAATATATTTAGAATGTAAGTAGGATGAGAGTTTGAGTTTCTTATGCACCCATTCTGTGGTGAGAAGTACCTCTGGCCTTGATTTTTGGAGTATTGCAGTGTTTTATCTAACTTACATAAGAAGATGGAGAAAACAAAGATACCCAAACTGAAGAACAAGGACTTGCAGCTGCATCCTCTAAAAATCAAAGGAAAAAAAAATTCGAAAGAAAATCAAAATCATCTAAGGATGGGCAACTTCTAAACCATCCTAAGAACAGTAATTATGGTATAAGTTATGCTTAAACCAGCACTTGCTGAGAGAACATTAGTCCAGGTAGAAGCAGAAATTCCTTTCACATTATCTATTGGTTTATGAGATTATTACTGCTGGGTAGTTCCCTATTTTTTGTTTATAGAGCACCTAAAAATTGAGGAAACCCCTGAAGTATGATGATTTCCTATTAGAAAAACAACAACAATTTGGTGGTTTTTTCATGTAAATGTGTCTGTGTACAGAGGGGAGAGAGGTGGAGGGAAACAGACCCTGTGTTTTCAGTGTTTTGAACTTCAGGGAAAATACTTCTGCAATGAGTTAGCCTACAGAGTGTACAATAAGAAACAAAAAGAAGATTATAGAAACTATTTTTCTGTGGTATAACTTCCTAAAAGATAACAGGCCTATGGGAGACAGGATTTAAACTTAGTTCAGTCAGAACTTCTGGAATAAGGATAAAATGGAAGATAAAATGTAGCAAGATTTTAATATGATTTCAGCAATCCACAAAAACTCCAGAGATTTCTGTAACATCATTTCTCACAAATGGTCACCGCAACATCTTCCTTAGCCAGTGAGATCTCACAAACAACAGAGAGGACAATAAAAATGCAGCAAACTGCAGTGCATAATTCCTCTGTTTTTTCTGATAGCTCTGCCAGGGAATCTCAACCTTCATCACACAACGAAAGAAAATTTTAGGGAGTACCTAAGGAAAAAAAACTTCCCTGAACTGCATTTTTATACATCACGGGTTTATAACTATCAGTTCTTTGAAGATGAGACCACATGTCAGTGATTGGCAATTTTAGCATTTCACATTCAGAGGGACAAATGCACAATGAATGGTGGGGAGTGCTGCAGCTCAGTTTTACCTTGCACACCAAAAAGTGGACTTTTTTTTTGTAGGTGTACTCATGCAAATACGGCCAGATGTAGCCTGGGATGGTTTGCAGGGCTTGTGCTGCCTCAAAGGGTGCTGTGCAAAGGCACGAGGATGTTTCCAGTCCCATAACCACCCCTCATTACTCATGGTTTACTTCTAGGCTTAGTTACCAGCTGCAAACCATCCTCATCAATTCCCATGCAAGCAACTGCAGGATCTCAGAAGACTTTAATTTTATAAAATTGCCCATTTTTAAAGAACATTTTCAGTGGGCATGGCTAAAATGGCAGTGTCTGTATCGACCAATTCAGTCAGAAAAAACAGAAAAGCCTCATTTCAAATCATAGCCAGCTTATTTATCACACTCAAGCTGCCAAGTATGGCTGTGTAAAACCTGTCAGTATTTAAACTCTAGTTACTGCATATTCAAAGCCTCTTCAGAGAATATTTCTTTGAGTTACATCACATGCAGCCACCCACACCTCCCCACGTCCTGCCTACACCTCCAAACAATTCAGGTAGCAGGGTGACAGAGCAACATTGCCCTACCACATCTGAAGGGCATGATTTTGATTGGGAGGATTTTTTTAAAGACAAAAACAGAACAAAAACCTCCTTGCCTTTTTCAGCATTAGGTTTCCTAATATCTAAATTCCCTTTTGGAGACCATTTCCTATTTCCACTAATAATGAGTGCTGGCTGCTAGGGGCCCTGTGGTTTCTGCAGGAAGTCTAGTTAAAAAAAAAAAAAAAGTAAGAAATAACAACCTCACCCACCAGAACTCCATGTTGTGAATATTTGTACAGCAAAATTCCAGCAAGGATTCCATTCTGCCACTTCAACTCTACAGAGCAACACTTGGCTCAAGATGAACAGCTCACTTTAGATGGAAGGATTTAGTTCAGGCAGGGAAGGATTCCTCACCATGAGTTAGAATGGCAGAATTTGGCCAGAGAAGCCAGGGCAGCCTTTGCAACATCAACATGTTATTCTAAAACAGCTGGGAAGTGGGTACTTACAAAAAAAAACCAAAAAAACAAAAAAACAACAAAAAACCCAAACAACAAAAAAAAAACCAAAAAACCACACACATAGAAACAAAAATAAAAATAAATGAAAGGTTATGAAGGAGGATCAAATACTGTTTTAATTTAAGCAGGAATTCTGTTCTTAATTCATCTAATTGTGTTAAACAGCTAATAGGCTAATTTGAAGAGCCCAGCACATTCCAGGGACTGGTATTTAATTAACAAAATCACACTTCACACAATGCCAGACAAGGGGTCAATCCTTGAATTAGGAGCTCCCCCGAGAGGAAAAGGCACAATTAATTCTGCAGAAACTTCTCATTCATTCTGCTGCTGCTAAATATCACTGATTGGGAAGGACACCATTGTTTCTTAGTTAATTTTTGTTGGCATGCCTTTCCCCTTTTCCTTGTCTCTTTATCTGACTCCTGCATCCTTTCCTCTAGTGGATTTTGACCTCTATCTGGCTTTATGCATTTATGATTATATTTATACACTCCACCCTTGAGAGCTTTATCCATGCAGAACTTTACCACGGACACAGGCATCTCAATGATGCCATTTTAGTGTCCACCTAGAAGTTCCAAAATGGCTTCTCCTGGCTTAAAAGGATTTGCACACCCCTAAAAATACTGGCCAGACTTCAAGGGATTCCTAAAAAAATGTTTCAAGCTACTAAGCCAGTCAGTCTCCACTCCCTAGCTTCAGGATAAGACCTTGTAAGTGTTCATTACATCAATTTTATTTGGAAGCATTGCTCTGCATGAATAAGGCAACAGAATCCAGTCCCTGTTAGGACAGCATGCACACACCAAACTGAAGGAGTGAGAGCTCCTGGGAATATTGATGAGCAAGGAGAAGAGATTATTTGAACTCAGGGTGTTTTAACAAGCAAAGAGACTGCTTGGTGAACATATTCAGGAGTCCTGGCAGGCATGATTGTATAGGTAGAATAATTTTCAGCCAGGGAAGTTTCTTCCTTACTGCTTAAGTCAGGACATTTAAAATCGAAGTTTACTACTGCTCAACTGAGGAAACATTCAGGAGAATGTAAATAGCCATGAGGATCTTTAAGAGGTAGTTTTTGTCAGTGGCAAGATGCTTTCACAATTAAAAGACTGTGCCTGGGGTTCTATTAACCACAATAGCCTTTCCTCCCCAGCCAGACTTCTCAATTAGCACAAAGAGCTGCTCCTGGCTCAATACTTCCCTAACTAATACTGTGCTTGTTATCCTCAAGTGCTTAAATTAAGATTAGTGACCTTCTGTTATGTATTACATGACAGTTATTTGGTGTTGACCTTAAAGAGGTGTTTAAATGTATATGAACATATACTCACAACAATTCGGGAAAAAATTTACATTTATATTGCATGGAAAGACTACAGCTTTCTCTTTCTGGCATTTCTGGTTTTTATAGACTTTTTTCCTCTGGACAATGTTAATGACTTATAAAGTGTAATACTTTTCTATTTTAAAGAAAATGTCACATTACCACAGCATATGTGGAATCTATGATTCCTCCCTGAAATTCAATCTGTACACAATATTTGAGCAAAAGATCAAGTACAGCATCTCTCGAAAGAAAAATAATTAAGAACCAATGGAAAACAATAGGAGGGCATTGTTGGATGTGTGGGCAGCCTTTGGTAACAATCCAAGAAAAATTACATTTACATTCTATCAGCAAATAGGTTGATAAAAAATACTTATTCGTTGGACACAACCTCATTCCTTTTAGGCTTCAGCAATATGTTGTCCTCACTTCACAGCTGAAATAACTGCTTGCAAAATTGCTTCACAGGTCTGAGAACACCTCCCTGGAAAAATGTCACTTCTCTTCTCTTTTCCCTATTGTATTTGTGTGATTCACTGCGAATGTTCCACAGTCTTAGGCACAGAACTTTGGTTGCAGCAGTGCAATTACAGAAAAAGCAATTTTATGGTATATCATGGAGGGAAAAAATAGCATTTTATTAAGAATATAGGCGTGATTTGTCTTGGATACTTCTGTGGTCTAACTGTAAGAACTATAAAAATTCTTTACCATTGTTACATCAGAATTAACCAGTAGAAATTAAATTTATCATGAGAATAATTTCAAGTGGAATTTTCAGTAGAACATTAACATGCCCACAAAATATACCTTTTGCAATTTTAATACATTTAAACAGAACAAATATCTGAATCAGCAGATAAATTCTTTTCTCTAGGTGAACAATACCTTAAAAATAAAGATTTAACATTTCGTGTTAAACTGTTCAACCCTCTAAGGGCAAATACAAAAAGAACACAATCCTGAATGACACCTTTAAATGTTAGGCTAAGTGATTTAAACGCCTGCGTGTGATCCCTGTTCAGTGCAGCACAGATTTACACTGCTTTTCTGGGAGCTTAATTAAAAATTAAGAAACAGGTTGTTCCTGGAGATTATGCAAATCTTCATACACTATAATATATATAAGAAACCATATAATTCAGCATAATCCAAAGCTTCCCTTGAATGCAGCCACAGAAGCGTTGGTAACAAAGTCTTACTACACTTCTGACCTGTGACAGCGCTCTCAGGGGCTGTTTCAAACTCAATTCTAAGACAGTTTGTAACCTTCAAAGTGTTACTAAGCAGCCCTACAAAGAAAAAAAAGTACTAGAAAAGCAATGAATGGCATTCTCCCCACAGTGCAGATACACAGTCCTTTAAAAAGTCCACATTCTTGTAAGAAAAAAAAAAAAAAAAAATCAAAGAAAATACACAAACACCGAAACTCTACAGTCAATAAGTTCTACATGGAAATTTCTTGCAACTTTCAATGTATTTTTGCCCAAATTCATCTTATTTATCTATTTTATTTTCTTTAGGTAATTACACATATGCAAGGGCTTCATAACAATCTTGAGGTCCTCAATCTGTTGGTGTTCTTACACTTTAACAACCAGTTAATGGTCTCCATTAAATAATTAATTAAAAATTTCCTTAGTGTGCCTGTGGTTCCTCACAGCCTCTGGAGCCAGCAGTGAGTGAAGCCCTTTACCCCAGAGGGGGAAAACAAGTTCTTTTTATTCACCAGGTTAAAATTTTCATTTAAGACCTACTGAATAAAAGTCCAGAACTAGTAAAACAAAGGAACCTAATAGTGTGTTCAGGAGAAATTTACATCTGCTTCATTTTGAAACATTTTAGAGGAAAACTTCATTGGAAAAGATGTGTCAAAATAAATTGACTAGCAGGTAGACATTTCTCAGCCTCTGTGGACTGGAATCATACTGCAGGGGTCCCAGAAGTAAATTATCAGCTTTTTTTCCCTTGTTATAATTTTCAGGACCTTGCTTGTACCAATAACTTGAAACATCTCTAATTCTTTGTTTCAGAATAATACCTTGTGAGCAGAGTAATGAAAATGCTCTCACTATAATTATGCAGAGCTCCTCTAAGTCTGAGGAATTCAGAATAAAATCATTCTTTTTAATCCTTGTGTCTTCCATGAGAGATAGAAATTAGAGTACATTTAGTTCAATTACAGGTTTAAGACCTGTTTTCACTATTTCATGAAAAACTACTATTAAAGTGGCTGCTTTATCAGAAATTGGTATTTTGGTGTCAAAAATGTTTTCCTCATAGTTAGAAATAATTTCTTTCATGGATTCATAGCAACCCTGCTATATCACATCTTTGAAGGTTACCAGAAATGAAAAAAAGATTCCGTGGATTTTTGTAGCAATCTGTGTTTTTATTAGGGATTGGAGTAATAAACAAGATTCCTTCATTCACCCTGAAATGAATATATTCTGTATCCCTGCACTGCCTCACTAGAATATCTCTGAATGGCTGTCATCTCAACAGCATAGTTTGTGCCAATTCTATAAATTTTGTGTAACAAGAAAAAAAAATAGTTTCATGATGCCTGCTACTGAATTGGGTTTTCACAACTGAGTTTTAATAAGCCTCAGGTTTTTTTCCTCTGTTCCAACTGCACCACAGAAATCAAGTCAGATTTATGCTTTAAATATATATATTATATATATATAATATATATTTTGTTTCCTAAAAGCCCTGATGCACAACATTATCTCACACAATTCTATGTGGCTTTCAATTTTTTCTTTCTTTACATGTTAGAACATCCTAAGAGAGAAAAAGAGAATCAAGATTCATATATATAAGGAGATATGCCTAGGTGGGCAAATATTTTCATCTATTGTGATTTAATTCAAAGGGCCATTAAAGGCTGACAATTTAACTGAATCTCAGCAGAGAATTACAGTTCAGATTATTACAGAAGTAATAAAATAACTGAACTCTGAGGCTGTTCTTCACTAGTATGAACTCTCACAGGTCTGGCTGGCCGGTGGAAATAAATGCCAACAGGCCCAGATTTGTGCCTCTGGTTTTCTCACACTACTTTATCTTCCAGTTTCTATTTTTGCTGTTAAGAATGTTTAAATTTTATTTACACTGCAGCCTTTCGGCATTCTCTCAATATGTTCCATTTTTTCCCAAAATATTAATAGATTTGACCCTCATTACAAACTCAATAAAACCCCAAAGCAACCAGAGCCAAACCAACAGCAAAAAATACAGAATGAAAGACCCTAAATGCCCTAAATTGATATATCAGTTAAATAGAGTTTAATATTAGTATAAAATTAGATAGTTTATTCATATATTGCCTTGGTACATATATCATCATCTTGTCTGTAAAGATCTTCAACAAATTAAAGATTTTGCTACTTCCTCACAAAGAACCACCTTCTATTATAGACATGCTCAATATAAACTTAAGTTGCTCTGAGAAACTCCTCCATGCCCAAAATCTGAGGATTTCTGATACTCTTTCACACAAATACTTGCAGATTGGGCCTCTCACATATACAGAATAATTTAGAGCCTTGTTAGACAAAAGCAGAAAATAAAACTATGTCATCTGTAAAACAAGGAATCATGATTCAGGGAAAAAAGGTTGAATCTGGATACAAGAAGAAATGTAGTTTAGGAGGGTATAGAAACCTTCATGCTTTAGTATTTATTAGTTGCAGCCACAACCACAGGACAAATGACTGATGGCTGGTGAGTGAATATTTGTGTGGTTTAAACAAGTTTCATTATTCAAACGTGCGGGTTTTTTCCCTTCTCTTCATTTCCTTTTCACAGAAACCCAACTGATGCTCTAATCAGGCATATTGGACTTTAACAAATTAGCCTAAGTTTAGCATATCACAATTATTCACTTCAATACCTATACTCCCCCTCACATTACTAGGAGCAGATCAGAACATCTATCAATTTCCCTTTAACACAGGCCTCAGAAGTGATATTTTTTACTGCATATTCCAGCTTTAAACAGTCTCCCAACACCATCCTTACAGCGCTTTATTTGGTGTGTTTATTGCTACCTTTCAATACTCAATTAGAAGCATTTCAGATTTTCAGTGGCCATTACTGTGAATCCAGGGGGTTTCCAATTGTCAGGCTCTTCAAAGAAGAGGTTTTGGTGCACTCATCTCAAAGTGTCAGGAATTAATGAACTCATAATGAACCATGTGTGTTCCTGTGCTAAGTTCCTAGAGATGCAGACAATATAGATCATCTACCTTGGAAGCTACGGGCAAACAATTTTTTGGGATAAAAAACAGTGGCCCAGCACTCAAAGTCTCTTTGAAGCCCACATTCTTGACAATTGTGCCAGTTCCCCATTTTAGCCCCATAATGGCCAATATTTTGCTTAGGATATGGAGTGTTCCAGCAAAGACTGGCACAACAGAGGAACTGGAAAGGAAGGGAAGGGTTTCATTAATAAACAATTCTTTAAATGCTTTTATTCTGGCATTGGGAACATGCACTTTTCCACCCAGAAATGGCATCTTTATCTGCTCTCTGCTGAGGCAGTCATGAAAATTTTCTTCCTTTGTTAATCTTGGGTGTTTTGGGACTAACTAAAAATGTTAGATGCACTATACAGAAACAGATAAAGTAATAAGCAGAATGTCCCAGAAACCTCTTTTTCCAAGAGAAGCAGTATGATATCCTGTAATCACATATGACACCCTCATACTGATCAAGAAAATTGGGATTCCACAGAAAATAGTGTCACTCAGAGAAAATGAAATATTGTATAGCACCACCTAACCAGTGACAGCCACCCTTTTTCTCTTTTTACTCCTTATTGAGAAATCTTTCCTTTTGTTGTTTTCTCCAAAACATTTATAATTATTCATAGCAGAATTAATTTTTAGTTATTCAAGCAGAGCAAGAAGTCAGTGAACTTGAATATCCAACCTCAAGTCACTGCCCTTTGGTCTGTATTTACCAGGAACTGCATTAACTATAATTTTTTTAGTCCTGGAGAGGAGAAGAGTTTAGGATTAACAATTCAGAGCTTTTAACGCCTCTTATGAGAAGTGATTTAATGGACTGACCTTTTTGGAGACATTCATGACACAATGATGAGAAAGAAAATAGCTTACAAATTTCTCTATGAGCATGGATCTTCCACAAGACTTGTGAAACACTGGCATCATTGAAAAGGATTTAAATACTGTAATTTAATTTGTTTTCACTCTTCAAAAGCTGAATGCCACCAGCAAAATTATATGCAAAACACGCAAGTTACATGTAAGGGAAAATTCATAAAATATGCAAAGAGGTGTTGACTCAGTTTTCCTGGAACTCTCTCACAAACAGAGTGAAAATCTGTGCTTTTACAGTGTTTTGCTGCTCTGTTCCTTCCTGGGAAGCTCTTCAGAGAATCCCCAAATTACCTCTTCTCTCATCATAGTTTTTTTTTTTTTTGGAACCTTCCTTTACATTTTATGGGAAATTCTAAATTCCTCATCAAAGCTTTGTGAGGTTCTTCTCTTCTACATCCTGGAATTTTTTAGCCTCTGCAAGTTTCTTTACCTAAACTTTTCCCTTTCTTAGAGGCACCAAATAGCTTCTTTGATTATCAAAAATTGCACTATCACATATGTATTGCATAGAAAGTATACAATTACATCTGCCCACACTGCGGGGCTGAAGACAAAAAGCACAAGTAAGTAGCTGACAACAGAGAGTACTAAACACTTCTCTAAGTAATAATTTTATCCATTTTGTCTCTGTTTTAAAGTAAGGCACACACGAGGAGCCAATATTGTAGTAAAATCTTCGTACTTGTTATTTCAGTGGGTTCTTAGGACTGCTATTTGAAAGTCAGCCACTGAAATCTGGTACTGAGAGCTGTCATCTGCTGCCTGCCTACAAGCTGCCAATAGATTTTCATTTCTATTGCCATGGAAACAATGGTTGGCACGACTTAGAGAAAAAGAGGGTGGAGAAAAAAAAAAAAAAAAAGGGAT
>VYXF01001418.1:12493-78833 GCA_013397295.1 Polioptila caerulea
AAAAAAAAAAAAGGTATTTTAGAGAGCCAGAGTTTTCAAACTTTGACCCAAGATGGAATTCACCTTTATTACCCATAAAGGTCACACTAAAAGTGTCAGGTGAGGATACTGTCTGGCATTGTCCCTTCCTTGTCTGATCTCCCAGCTGTCAAAACTGGGAACCTGGCCATATTAAGTCATGGATGTCTTCTCTCCAAAGTAGTTGCCTTTCCAAGGCAATCAGGAGTGGGAAAGGAGGATGGATGTCTGGGATTTGTCTCACCTGGAAGCAGGACAGAGCTGCTGAATGTGCCCAGGACTTGACAAGCATCACCATCACCTCAGGCCCTGTCTAAACACTCCCATACTGTACCCAGGAATCTGTAGGAGCTGCATTTTCTCCTTGCAAGAAGAAAGCATTTCTGAACTATCAGCTAAAGAAGTTCTTTCCACATCTGTTTGATAGAATAATCATAGAATTGGAGTCAAACTTTACCCAGCTTTAACAACCCCTGTCAGAGACTTAGTAGCCATTCCCCAAGTGTCAGGTATTGAAAGGTTTGTGCAGCTGTTTTTATTATTCCTGACAGTGGCAGACTAGGAATGGATCTTCCATAAACATTTTCAACTTCCTTTTATCCATTATTGCTCCCTGATACTTTGCCTTCATTTGTCACCAGATGTCATTAACTGTGGTAGTTATCCCAACTTTTCCTTTTTTTCCCCCTCAAGTATCATTCATGGTATTGAGCAATCATTAAATTGTTAAAATTAGCACAAGGAAAATCACAGTTTCATTAACATTTGGAACCCACTACTGATCTCAGTTTAGTTAGCTGGTGTATTTATGGTCTGCTTATTACATTTTTTTAATGATGCCTTGCTTGGACCTTCTGTCCATTACTACTCCTGTCTGATGCACATTTTTTTTCCCCCCCATTTCTCAACTTCTTTTTGTATGACCTTTTCTTTCCTTCCTTCTACTTGAAGAGCACTAGGAGGGGGGGCCTGCTGGTGTTTCTCCTTGATCAGTGAAGTGTCCCCTGTGCTATCATCCTCTAAATCACTCTGTGTAAGCCAGAGGCTCAAGCACCTTGAAACCTCTGCAACACGACTTTTCTTCAGACAGTACATCATCTCCTGAGATCATACAGAGGAAATAGATTCTGTGGGCATATTGTGCCTGCAGAACTTCCAAAACTGCTGCCCTAAACACAGACTGGCAGATAAAGCGGAAAAAAGGAAACACCCCTGGACACAGGTATCCCTACACACCAGTCAGATTCCTGTTTTAAAGAATTCAAGGGATAAAGTCACAGATATTCTGGTTTAACATGATGTTTCCAGATCAACAGGGTGGAGCAGCAATCAGGGTTAGAAAAGGTGACAGAACATTACCACAGCTATTATTTCAGGGGTTCAATAGCAGCTTCTCATAAAAGGAAAGCAGACATCTCTTTTCCCTCCATACTCCCTATCCTTCATTAAATTATTTTTTTTACACAAGTTTACCCTAACCCATCACAACCGGATGAAAACATAACAATTTGGTCTATATTCAGGGCTTGGTATTAAAAATTTTGAGGTTGTATTTCCATTCTTCTAATTATATATGGAAAGGGTAGCAGTGGCTTTCTTGAAATGAACAACAAATGATTAATTGTGAAATCACCACCACAGGAGGAAATGGAAAGCAAAACAAGAAACATCACATGGCTCACAGGGAATTGCAAAAGCTGACAAGTGGCAGTGTCACTCCCTTGCCAGCCCACAGGACTTGGGGACATAACTAGATCCTGATGACCTGGAGACATTTAGCCCACCTCCAAAGCTTGTTTCAAAGGCAGCCTAAAGAAAGGCTTTGGATGAAACAGCTCAGTTCTGCTTTGGCAGCCTTCCTGAGCACCTCCTGTGACCAGGAGAAGGATCTCCAGGGGATTGTAGGCACTCTGAGAGGACAAGATTAAGCAAGGGAGGTCAGGAATGATGAAGGTGGAAAGAGCAAACAGAAGCAAAGACAGAAGTGGCATTCAGAGAATTAAGAGATGGAAGAAAGGGTAAGCAGAGGTGCAGAAAGATACGGTATTTTTTTGCCCAGTGGAATCAATTGTGTTTCAAAAAATGTCAACATGCTGCTCAAAAGAGGGATCAAGGACACAAAGAAAAAGTTTAAGGAATAAAAGAGGCTTTGTGAAGTTGCTACAAAAACATCCCTCAAACTACAGGCTAAATTTGGTATTCAATCAACTCCTGCAGGGGGTGAGACCCACAGCCACTGGCCTTTGCACTTCCATCAGTTTATTTCCTTGCAGTGGTTGTCAGGGAATCCTAAAGCTTGCCTTCTCTCCCAGGTCCAATAAGCCATGTTTAGGGCTATTTAATTCACTCACTAATCTCATATTCTTTTGCCAGTACTACTGTCATTTGAAATACTGAGCTTTAGCCACATGTGGTTTTCAGCTTCTCAAGTTGCTACTTTTTTTGCTTGAGCATTCAAAATTTCTCTGAAAATTTACGTCTTCTTTTAAGGACAAAAAATTAATTCTTACTATTTTTTTAATTTTTAAGACAAGTATCAAGCCACAAGTTTTTTGTTATAGTTATATGACAAAACAGGTTTGCCACAATATCAGAGAAGACGTGCACAGAACAGGCAGGGAGTGAAGTATAATTTCCTGTTCCTGACTGATATATTTTCCAAGACCAAAGGTTCCCAACTCAGAAACCTAGTGAACAAAAAACAAATATGGATTGAAAATTCTGTCAAACATACCTAACAAAGTCAAAGCTTCGTTATTTTCTGAACATCGCTTTTCTGAAATTTTGGACTCCTCTTCTGGGGAGTTCTGGCTGGACTTAAGCTGAAGAAAACACAGAAAGTGCTGAGAAAAACCAGCGTGGACACAGTGAAAAGAGACAGGAGTTTTTCTAGGCCTGTCTCCAAAAAGAGTAACTGTTGACTAAGCTTGGCAATTAAGTGGGATTCGTTTTTTTCTTTTTGCTCTCCAGTGGTTTCAAAACTTGTCAGGACCACTGGGAAACCTGTGGCTTCTCACAGGCACAAACCTGGCAGCAGACACTGCCTTCCCCTCTCTGAGCCAAGCACTCCAAGTTAATGCTCCCATAATTATGTCACTCTCTTGTTCTCTTAGCTTGAACAGCCAGTTATATGAAGTGACAATCAGAGAGGAGGCAACTTTGGCAGGGCTTTCCCAAGTCACTTGGCTTGTCACATACCTGCAGGGAGATCACTCCATGCAGTTGCACCCCCAGAACTTGAAAATTATTTATATTCTGTGCTTCTGCACAACATACATCTGATTTCATTCTTTCAAGCACCCGCTACCCCCACACAACTCGATTCCTGAGCAGCACCTCGTGGAGAAAACTTCTCCTAGAGACTTTCCAGAAAACCACTTTGGTGCCAGCATGGTCACACCACACTTCGTATGTGGAAGTAGCTCAAGTGTGAATGATTTTTGGTCCCTGGAGAATTCCACACATGGAGCTGCTTCTTGACAAAGCCCAGTGCAACAGCATCTGTTCTCTAGTGAGCATCTCTTGGAGTGTCAGTGACAGCTCTCTCATCAGTGCTTTGTCTCAAAAGAAACATGTAACAAAACTTGACACATGTTCAGATATTTTTTGGCACAATTGAAAGCAGGACAGAATACTCCATTTATAAGAAAGTGCAATTATTTCCTCAGGAGGTGTAATTTAAAAGAAATAAGCCTATTTTACTCTCTAGAGGGGTTCAAACTAACAGACTTGGGGAGAGTTGGCACTTTGAGGAAGTAAAGTACAACAAAGATATCTCCCCATTGATGAATTTTGAAGCAGCATTAATAAAAGTGAAGGACAGGCTGATCCCAAATGTATTGTAGAAAGGTAATTATAAGACTTCCTTTTTGCCCATTTGTCTATTTATTCTTGGTGGTCTGCAAAACTATACTAGTTCTTGTCACGCATTTTTTTCCCATCAAATTAAAAACTGTGAAAATTTTGTGATTAACAATTAATTTTTAAAGCATTATTTTAAAATCATTTCTGTGGAGTATTTAGCAGACTAAAGATTTCTTTATCCATCTATTAGACAGTATATACATCAGTGGTTTTCAACATACTGCAGAAACTTGGTAAGAGAATGTAAAACAGTGCCATGCTCCAAGTTAATCTATTGACAACCAGGCAAATAAATGTTAGAAAGATAAGTGCATTAGCACTTTAAAGTGCCCAGAACACGAGAAGTTAAGGCAAAATCCATGATATTAGACAGAAAATATTATCTTGCCAATGCTTTTACACAGAATTTTAATTGGCTGCCTAGTGAGTGCAAATTACCATTTGTGATTTGTTGCCACTACTACAATGTTTCATTACAGTAGTTTTGGAAAAAAAACCCACGTAACAGATCTGCTTAATTTTCTATATTCCAGTGCAGAAGTTCTATGAAAAACAGTAATTGCTGTATCAAAGGGGTCTGGCTAATTCTCAGTGTTCCACATCCATGCTGACACACCACAATTGCTAAGGCAATTGTTTCCCAATATCGCATTGAAAAATAACAGGTAAAGACCTCATGCTGATTTTTCACTGGCAGAGGGAGGGGAATTGAGGGGAAAAGGTTTTAATCTTTCACTCTGATTGATGCTGGATATGACACTTGGTTTTCCTTCTTAATATGCACCTTATGGTTTAGCCCCAGCCAGCAAGTGAAGACCACAGAGACTCTTACTCCCTTCCCCCTGCCCTTCCTTGGTGAGGTGGGGTAGAGAAACACTGAAAAAAAAAGTAAAACTCATGGGTTGAGGTAAAAACAGTCCACTAATTGAAACAAAGTAAAGTATAGTAATAAAAATAATAACAATAACGATTGCAATTAAAAGGAGACAGAGAAAAAAAACCTGAGGGAAGCAGGCGATACATAGCAAAATTGTTCACCATGCACTGAGCAATGCCCAGCCCAGCCCTGAGCAGCAATCAGCTCCTCACAAAAAACTTTCCCAAGTTTATATACAAACTTCCTAGGGCATAGATTATCCCTTTCCAGTTTGAATCACTCCTCCTGGCCATGCTCCCTCCCAGCTTTTTGTGCACTGGCAGAGCATGAGACACTGAAAAGTCCTGGATTTGGGCTGAGCATTACCCAGCAACAACCAAAGGTTTGCTGTGTTACCTTTATTATTCCCTAAATAGAAGAGCACTGCACCAGCTGCTAAGAAAAACTCTATCCCAGATGAAACCAAGACAATGCAGCTTCACAGGAAAAATATTGGGAAGCTACTGACAGATAATTTGAGCTCAGAGACATTGTTGTAAAAATAGCTTGTAAAAGTATAGATCTCTGTAAACTGAGAGGATTTCTTGATTATATTTTTCTCAACCTTATGTTGACTGCCCTTTCAATCAAACCTCCTCCCTCCCTGTTTATCATTCATGTTGGGTTTATTCCTTCCTTGCCCCTCTTATATTCTTCCTCTGCCCTCACATTCTCCCTTTTTACCCTACAATATCTCTCTCCATTTTCACACCTTCCCCTAGGGCTGGCTGGAGAAAACAGAAAATAGGGTGACTTTTTGTAGAATGTTTACTATGCTCCACCTAGCTGCATGAATCCCAAAACTCCAGCTCAGTTTTACAGATAAATGTCCTCTTTGGCAAAAAGCTGACCTCTCCAAACTTGCATAAAGCCCTGTGGCCAGGGGTCTGGCTCTTGGTAACTCTACAGGACCACTGTGCTGACCACCCTAATTCTCCTTGGTATCCCCAGCAGCAACTCAACAAGGGGTCTGAAACATATCTGTCAGACACTCTAGTAGATCATACACAACTTTAAAGGGTCAGAGATCTACAAATTCTGTCCCAAAGGGAGCCTGGTCTGACTATGCAAGTTATACGGCCACAGTGGTTAAAACTCAGCCCCCAAAGGTTGGTTCACAGTGTAAGGAAAATGTTCTTCCAGCAAACACATGGCAGCAGATGCTCTGACATGATACATCTTTGTTTTCATCTCACAAATGCCTAAAAAAGAGAAATAATGATGCCACCAAACAAAAAGGTGTTCTCTTCCTAAGAATGATGAGCTCCCAAACTGAATGGTATCAAGAGAACAAACTGTCTGAAAACAAAGCCTCTCTTTTTCTAGCAGATGAGAAAAGCACTGAAGTTAGCCTAGGGAACTTGAAAGCATCCCTTTGTACAGCGTTCATTTACTTCAACCTTGTTATCACCCCATCTCCCTCTGTTCATCACTGGCCATCATTAAGTTCTTTAAAACTCTAAAGGTTAATTACGACACAATTGTTCCCCTTACAGTGACTGATCCGTAGACATACCAGTTTTGCCCTTTTAAATAACAAATAGAGAAATAGAACTGAATTATTTTTATTTAGGATCTGTTCTCAAAGAACATTCTTAAATATTAATAAACAATTCCCACGCCAATAAAATCTATACCAGTACCTACATAATTTACAAAAACCACTGGGGTGCCTTGAAAGGGGGGTTTAAAGGAATGTGGGGAGGGAGATAAAACTACCCTTGTGGTCCATATTTCTCACATCAGATGCAAAATACAGCAGTAACTGTCAAAGTGCAGCTGCAGCAGCTGAGCATTTTATGGAATTTGTAAGTAGGATTAGCAATGGATTTCAACTTTGCTACCCACACAAGCACACACAACTGTAATCTGGAGTGGAATTCCCATTCTGCTTATCTGCCTATCAGTCAGATATTGAGAAGTGCAAGTAAGTCATAACAGAAACAGGAAAACATCTCACACACATCCTCTCAGAATCCCAGAGTAACGTTTTTGTTCTTTGGCTTTAGATTTACTTTCCTACCGCAACAGATGAGAGATTCAAAAGACGTGGCAGATCAGCATTACAAAAACTTGGACCATTTTTTGGTGACAGCCTAAACCTTATGTATAGTTTAAAATGGTAATTATGTAATTCTAATAGTCTGTCAATTCTATTATTTTAGTGGTTTATTTTCATTATAAGTGGCATGGTAAATTGGACAGTTAGTCTAAACAGAAGCCATGAGATAGAGGACTTGAGGAAGCTGATGGACAATAGCCAGTCTGATTAACATGACAGAGAACAGTAGCTGGTGGCAGAGGTGAATAAAGTGTCAATAATAATCACTATTTCAGAGCTATCATGTATATTCCACCTGCATCAGGAGAATGGGAAAAATCTGGCAATGAGAAAGACACAAAAATTAGAGAAAGCAATGAGAAAGAAACAGGCGAGAGGAAAAGGGAAGGTAAGAACGTGAAATATAGATTTGTGCAGTAGGTTGAAAAAAAATAAAGGCCACAGTATAAAGAAAATGAACTACTAGACAGAAAACAGACATCACAATGCAGAGCAATATGTTGTGAAAGGCATGGGAGAGTATGACATAGATAATGGTTGTTAAACCTGTGCCCTAAAGAAGAGGAGCAAAGAAGCTCTTAGATAAGTGAATAGGGAAAAGCAGACAGGGGTTTCCAGAGAAAATTGTCAGCAAACATTTTGACATTTGGTAAATCTGAATTAGCTTAGATTCACTGGTGCCAACTTTGAGGAGCAAAATTTCTGTTAGAGATTCAAAAAACTGATAATCTGATTTTAGATAAATGGTATTTCTGAATACTTATGTCCTGAATTACAGATTATAACATGTATCTGATCAGACATGAGTTGTACTGGCAATATTCAGGGCTAAACACTTCACAAAAGGACATCTCAAGCTCTAAAATCCTGTACAATCCAAGAGAAAAGGTAACCCAAATATAAACATCTAAAAAACTATATTTCTGCTGGTATCTCTTTTTTAATTTAGATAAAATTTGGGGTTTCAAAGGTAGATTTTGGTTTTCCTTTCTAAAATATTAAAGGTGGTTGCTTGTCCTTGCAATTCCTGAAATTAATAAAGAGATGAAGTTTGCTTGCATGCAAGCAAGCTGTGAGTGTTTATGTTCAAACTTCTGGCAGAAACCACATCAAATCTGAGTGTCCACAGTACTTTTTAAAGGTGTTCAAAGTCTCATTAATATTACAGAAGATGTGATAAAACCCAGATGAAAGCATTGCACTTTGGACAAAAAAAAAATAAAATTAAAATAAAAATCACTCAAGTTATAGGAAAGGAAAGAATTAGAAGATGTTACTCTCTTTTGAAGAGCCTTGAGCTTATAATCATTTTCTTATTCATTCTCAGATAGGAACATCTTTGGAGCAGCCATTGCTTTTTGTTTGAGCAGGCAACTGCACCTTAAACAAGGTGTATGCTCACCACCTTCAGGTTAGAAGTGTTTGGGTTTATTCTTGTAATATCTGTTGGCTTTTATCAAGTTGACTTTGTTATTAAATCAATGCCATATATTTAAAGATCTAATGAATGTTAGTATTTATTGACAAATCTTATCTTGGTCTCTCAAACTCTTTACAAAATAAGCATAAAGTTTGCTTCTACAAAAGTCAGGCATTAGAGTTCTGTGTTGCACTGCCAAACTGAGCATATTGTTGGATTAAATTAATAAACAAGTAACCTTGTTGGCAGAACTCTCCTCAAGAATCTTGGTAAAAACTTTAGTTGGGTATCTATTAAAATTTCTGACTGTTTACAATATTTTTCTATTATTGTAACGTGTGTCAAACATTAAAAAAAAAATTACTTATTTCCCATGTCAGTCTGCCTCATCATGCAACTTCCTTTTTCTGTTTACCCTTCCAGAAGTAAAAGCATGAAGTAAGAGTGGTAGAGAGATTAAGCACTAATTGGTAGCAAAAACAGCATCATCATTTAAAATCACACCATGCCATTAAATTTTGTTATGATGAACTACTGGGGTTCATTTAGCTTGTGAATCACTTAGACCTTTCACTTCAGATGAAGCAATGACAAAGCTGGAGTTCCTGCAATCAGGTAGTAATACATAAAATTAACCAGTCACCAGCTGCTCCACCAGAATTAATGGAAATGCAGAAGACAGATTCCTTCTTGAGCAAAATGAGATTAGACACTTGGGAATATGTTTTAATCTCACTAGGACAAGGTGGTGCAGTTAGAACTGTACAGTGAAAAAACCTAGGAAAACCCAACAGGTACTTAGAACAAGCCTGGACATACCCATGTTTAAACAGAATGCATTTTTCCCCATCACCATGTTTTTTAAGCCATTCCCACATTAACTGAAATATCCTGCAGGTTTCATGCTGGAGCTGTATGGAGACTTCCCTTCACAAAAGATTAAAAAACCCAGTCCAAGTCCCTGTTCAGTTACTGGCTGTACTCAAACACCATGCAAGTCATCACATCTTACCTAGGGAAAAAAAAAAAAAAGCACGTGGCTGAAATGTTGATGGCTGGTGACAAACGAAGCTCAGACACCAATGATTTCAGAAAGCTTGTTAAATTTCCTTTGAGAAGATAATTTTCTAAAACTCACAATTAAATAAAACGAACTCCCACCAACCTTTTGCGCCACCATTTCATTTGGAGCAGTTGAGTGTGTGGAAAAGCTAGAGTTTGCAGTATTTAGTACAAAGTTTCATGAAGGTATCATGCAAAGGAACAGCTTTTTCAAAAACATTAACAAGTGACTACAGCTGCTTCACCAGAGCTTTCTCATTACAGCAAATGATCTTGCAGCACTTTCTTTAGTGCCACACAGATGTCCCATCCACCATGAGGGGGCATGCACATGCTGGTTTTTAAATGCTCTGGAAAGGAAGCCAGCCCAAGAAAAACAGAATATGTTAGTGGCCTACCTACAAGTGATACTCTCTGAAGACCCATGGGTCAAAAAGCCCCATTCTGCAATAATGCTGTCACAGTGAAGTCAGTTCAGTGACCATTGCACTGTTTTTGGCACAGGTGTGTGGAGTTCTGCTATGGGCTCTCAGAACCATGACTGGCTATAAACATCGGTAAAACCCTCAGCAGGTTCTGAGAACTACTAATGATTTACAAAATCCCTGAAAAAGGATAGGCCAGAGCATTATCATGCCAAATATTACTTTACAATTCAGCTGAACTTTGCATAAAAATCTTCCAGGTGAAATCTCTGCCACAAGGGTGGCAGCCCAGGCTTTCCTGGGGCTGCCCACCTTGGCTTACCAAGCCTGATCCTGACCAAAACCCAGCCCTGGAGGTGTCCCCGCCTTGGGACAGTGGCTGCCAGGCTCTGCCCTGGTTCCCTCCACAGGTACCCCCACCACTGCTCCTAGTGCTGCCTAAGAGCAAAAGGAAAAACCTTGCAACTGGATTAAAGTGGTAGGATAAAGGGATCTTTTTAATGGAAGCTTTCAGGTGCACAAATATGGCTCTACACTCACGTGATAAAGAATTAGTACAATTTTTATAAGGGTAATTAATATATCTAGCAAGTACATCCAATGGGAACCAGTTACCCCAGCACCCCTTGGAGCTGGCCCAGGGGTTTCTTTGCCCTACCCCTCGTTATGTCTCTTAAGTTCTGGCAGGAAAAAAAAAAAAAAGTAAAAAATTATCTTCTTAAGGATAAAACAAAACAGAATTCCAAGAATATATTAGTGAAGATTTTCTAAACTGAAAGAGAGGGAGAGAAAAGAACTAGAAGCTACACAAATTTATACATTCAAAATCCACAAGGCTACAAATATATGAAAAGCATACAAAATACATATAAAAAGCTCAAAAAAATCTTTAGGCATGACTGGCACCCTGGCCTACGTGGAGCTACTGGCTGTCACTGCACACCCACAGGAGAGTAACTTCAAAGTCTTTTTTCTCCCCCCATCTCCCCCTCTTCTCTTACCCACATACACTGAACATTTAAGATGCAGTGCATGGTTACTCCAGCTCCATTTCTTGTTGCTCAAAACACTGCTCTATCAGGTCCTCTAATCAGTGTCATCAAGAACACACTCATTACTTTCTAAGCACATACTGCAGTTGCAATTGTTAGGCTAACAAATGGAACAAAGGAACAGTAAACTCCTCTGCTAGTTTTCAGTATTCATCCATTTCACTGCAGTATTTTTAACTTGCTGCTTACTATTATTCACTCATTCCAAAGCTGAGACTTGTCAAAGCTTTCGGGAACTGTGGGTGAAAAATCCCTTCAAGACCTTCAGCTGGGGACAGCGACAACGATGCCTTTGCCTTTCTTTGGCAAACACCTCTCAGGGCAAGCACAAGGCGTTTGTAACAATTTGAGTGTGACTGTTCTGCAGCAACTTTCTTTATCATTGTGTGCAACATCATTGTCTGCGCCCTTCAAAAAGGCCTCAAAGATGCAATTCACGGCAATCATCTTCTTCACAATGTATCCATTTTTCTTTTCCATTTACATTTGAAAGTACTGCTACTGGATTCCAGCACAGAACGGTATTCACAAGATTAAGCGCTGCTGTCCATTGAAAGGATACTTTTGAAAAAGTGAAAACTTTAGTTCTAATTGAAGAGAACTGAATTTCTTCAACATGCTCTGCTATCTGCCTTTATAAACTCTGTTCCAACAGCCCTGATTAGGCTATTCCTTAAATAGTTTTTCTTTGCTGAGTGATTACAAGACAAGTCACTCAGAAGATACATCCCATGGGGGAAAAAAACAACACATTTAGGCTTGGGAATAAGCTGTACAACAACTGGGGAGTCAAAAAAGAATGACAAAACCATTATGTTTCGAGACAAAAGAATGATGTGTGGAAGTTGGCTAAATCAATAACTAATTGTAAAGTATGCATCCAGTCCTAGAGGTGATCCAATAATTGAAATCTGCTGCTGGTCACCTGAGTCCTGTTTAGCAGGGTCAGCTCATAATTCAAGTGACTTTTGCACTTCTCATTGATTTTATTTAGCAGCAGATTTGTGGTTCAGATAAGATTATTCGTTCCTCAGCGCTGGGTCAGATTCAATGAAAGCAATCAAACTTGATTAAAGAAGTTTGTATTTAATCTTTAAAAACTTGCCAAGAATCTTTTTTGACCATATACAAATAACAAAACCATGTACAATAAAAACTGCTGGGTTTATTTTCCTCTTTAAGCTTACAACATGCATAGGAATACTTATTTTCATGATTCAAAAGCAAGTTGATAATCTTTTTTCTGTAAATATTACTTATCAGGTTCAGGGACAGTTAGAGCAGTGGGAGATGAAGGTAAAAAGAGAGAAAATCTTGAGAAATTAGAGAAGTTGGCTCAATTACAGAATCACATAAGCAAACCAAAACTGTTATTTTTGTAGTTTTTCATGCTGCTTCCCTAATGCAGAGAAACAGCTTCCCTCTTTTTTTTTGTGAAAGTCAAAAATTCTATTTTATATTACATGGGCTGAAGGGAGAAAATAATAGGGGATATGCTGTGTTCAGGAGTAGAATTATCCTTGCTGAACTGCAGTGGGACACAAGATTTCCTCAAAGCTTCACTTCGTGTCTTCACTCCCGTGGCACAGGGACTCTGGGGATCAGGGCCTGACTGTAGGGAAAATTATTAACAAGATTTATATTCAGCTTTTGTAGAAAGAATATATTTCACTTTTCATTCACGTGATGAGAACGTATTTCACTCTTGACTCACTTGTGATAGCTCAGTGGTGTCAAGGGATGTTCCTTTTCCCTGCCCCTATAATTTCCATTTCCATACATTCAACTTTCTTAGCTTTGGTTTGTTTCATGGCTTTTTTGCCTTTTTCTTCTGCCTTTCTGGAGTAAAAATCACAGGAGCCAATATCAAAGGAGCTAAGAGGGAAAACCTGCAACAGCTACTTGGAGGTGAAGAACCAGGATGCTGAGGCAGCAAAGATCAGAGACAGAAACAGCAAACTGTGTTCCAAGTCCTAGGCTGACAACACTTCTCTTTGAGAGCCCCAGCAGTTCAACACAAGAAAAAAGAAATGTGGTCTGACACACAATCTAGGCAATCATCAGGAAAAGAAATAAGAGCAACAGGCAAATTCTTACACCTTTCAGCCCTGGGGCACATGCAATTCAGGCAAATGAATATTCCTGAACCAAGAGGGTTTTTTACCCCATTCTAAAAACCCAAATAACATTCTGCATCTACTTGCTACAGTTTTTTTTCCTTTGATTTAATCTCACCTTTAGCATTTCAGGCAGAACATATCTGTGATGCTCTGCTACAATCTGCTATTGCCCTGGTTCCCATTCCTAACCCATGACAGAATTCACCACACACAGAAGGTGCAACAGAGAGACATAGAGAGCAATGTCAGTGAATTCTTCCTTTTCAGACCTGCAGAAGTTAATGGTGCCATTATAAGCTTTTTTGGGATAACTGAGCAAGTGATACCAAAGTTCTAAGATTCTGATTTAGAAGCAAAAGTAAGCTGTTTGTGCCCTTAAACACTTGTTCAGAAAATGCTGCTTAACCACTTCAGTATTTAATTTCCAACACAAGTTCATAGAAAACTTGATGAGGTGGTAAACTCAACCAACTTTTAAAATAAAACTTCTCATGTATTGGACTCTCCATGTGTATCAAAATCATCAGAAGGAACTGAGAGAGGAAGAGGTTTGAATTTTGTTTTACAAGAGCATATTCACAGTTTTCTTTGCAAATTCTCCAATCTATTTATGATGAGACGTTTAAAGTAATATTTATTGGTGCCAGTTCTCCCTATAAGCCAAGAATGAAACCTTTTTTCAATAATCCTTCATTTCTGGGACAAGAATCATGGGATTGAAAAGATTACATCTCTACTAGTTTATCTGATATTAAGTAGAAGTAAGCTGTAAAATACAGACCACTTCTTGATCTTCTCTCTCTTTCTTTTAATCTGTTTTGGTTTGAAGTTTGCTGTCAGTGCTATACATCCAAAATAACACGGATCTTCCTGCTATTTTCTTGCCTACTTCTAACACAGAAGAGACACAATACTTTCCAGTTTTTAAGTGGTAAGAATTTTGACAATTTAAATTCTTAGAGAAGCCTTTCTCTAAGTCAGTTTTTAGCTAAACTGGAAAAGACAACATCATCTGATGCACTAAAACAATCATATTAATAACTTCCTTATTCACGAGAGTGAACACAATGAAAGAAAACTCCAAGAAGAGCATCTTTTGTAGCCTAGCTTTTCTGAACAAACAGTTCTACCAACAAAGAAAAAGTCAAGGCTTAGGCCTACAGAAAAGAAGCTTCCTAGTTAATATAGAGAGCAGATTATGAAACCTAGTCCCATGTCCCAGCTAGAAGCTGTTGAACAGATTAAAAAAAAATTAAAAAGAAAAATCAAAAGTCAGATCTTTAACTCTCAAGTAAGCAGAACATAAAAAAATAAATTCCTATTTCTGTTTCATAGAGCAGTTCTAACACAATTCCCATTTGCACCGGCTGGGAGGTGCCCTTTGGCTCCTGCCTGACACCAAGTTCAGGATTTCTATTGGCAAAATTGCACTCTAACAGGTAAATTGCAGAGAACAGTTCAGAATTATGCTGATCTAAAAAAAAATAGAAAGAGAGACCAAAACATCCTATCAGTAAGCCTTATAATATTGCAAGCCTGCTGCCAAACCTCTGAGCTCTGCAAATATGAGAGGTTTGAGGCATTAGTGTAGAAAACACAAATGTTCCCTACCCTCCACATAATTTGCAGGAAATGTTGCATTTATGTAATCAAAACTGGTGTTTAAATATGCCATTTCCCATGAACATGATAACTTTATTAAACTACACTGTGAGCTAAACAAACTGGGGTAATACCCCATAATTGCCCTAATAATAGGGTAATACCCCTATAATTGCTTGCTTTGGGACTTTAAGGTCAAATTCTGTCACACTAATTGCTGTGAATAATAAGTGACATTACAGCTGTATCTGTACAAACAACTTTATTTGCTCCAAACCCCAAATAGATGCATCAGGATGCCCATGAATGAAGGCCCTTATTTCACATAAAACTTGATTTCAGTGCTCAGAAACTCTCATCCTCTGGGCTATCATACCATGCAGCTCTGAAAACACCCAGGTCCCAAACCCCAAGTTAGGGAGCCTTTAGACCATGCTCTTCCACAAGAAGAATCAATCCTATAATTAATGCAGTGACCTTCTGGTTCTTCAAAACAGTCACTTTCATTTTCACCTTGCCCAGTCTGTACCTGAGGCAGAGTGGTGGCACTTTCACAGAATATCATTTCACACCAAGTGAAGAGCTGTTTTGAGCAGTGCTTCAGAATAATCTTCTTTCTTGAAGGAGTGTTATTTTAAAGTAATTCTTACACATATGGCCTCTTCTACTTTTGAAAGCATTTGGAAAGGCCAGTAAAAGGACTTATCAGCAATTTAGATAGGAGGGGCAGAAGAAGGTGATTGTTAGCTAGAAAATCCCCTGGCATCTCTGCTTGCTTGATAGAACCCAAGACACAAGGCTTGGGTGCAAATCTCTGTTACCTGATTTCATATTAAGACAAGAGCCTTAGTTTAGCCCTTTATAGGTACATAAGGTTGTATCTTTAAAACAAATGGGAGACTTCAGCATTTGAGGATGAAAAATACAATGCAATATTTTGCTTCAGTACTGTGCCCTCTAAGAAAACTCATGCAATTGTCCAGTTTCTGCACCAGAGAGAGTTCATTTCTTTGGTGTCCACACAGACCAAGGAGCACTACCAAACAAACCCCTTCCAGCTGCACCTCACACCTGCACAGAGCACAAACATGGCCTAAATTTCATTATTAATTCCAAGATTAATCTTGGAGTACCAGCTAACACCCTGGTAATATTTACTGCCCGTCAAAACACTGTAGAGAATTAACCTTGATTATACATTTTAAGTCATTTTTTTTTTTATGTCTCAGGCTTTCAACTCAGTCTACACACTGATTCTAATGAAGTCCACTGCATTTCTATCCCTGAATTACACCCAGATTTACCTCTAGAAGACTTAATATTTGAAATTGTTGTAGAGGAAAAATTTGTAGCGACATCACTTAACAGTCTCATGTGGAAAAAAGAATCAGCCATACTTTTGTTTAAGCTTATTTTCATAAGGATACAAAACCCTTACAAACACAGCATGGAAAAAAGCCCATACATGCTTTTAGCATCACATGTTTCTAACAACAAATCTTATATACCCAGCATAACCTATGACAGACAAAATTCTGTCTATAGAATTGCTTTTAAGAACACAAAACATTGTTTCCTATTGCTTTTTATTAAGAAACACACTCTTGAAAGTGCCACACAACAATAGGGCACATCACATTGTTAATCCTAAAGACTTTATATGGAAGATTTAATTAGGGTTTCCAAGTAGCAAACCTGCATGTGGACAGCCTCCCTTCCATTTACCTGCAAGTTTCTGACAGAGTTCACAGAATAGATCAGACAGTTGCCACATTAACTACTTTTAATTGCTCAGTGGAATAACTTTCAGGCTGCATTATGTTTGCCTTGATATGTAAAGACCATCCAGGCTGTTTTCTCTTACCTTTCATTTCCAAAAGTACAACAGCTCAAAGTCAGAACAAAGAACTATATTCAAGTCCCACACCACTTGAGGTGATTCAGATAGTGAAATAAGCAAAAGTAACACAATTACTGATCCTCTGAAAAACAAAGAGATGGACACTCAAAATCGGTGGGTCAAACCCATCGGGCAACTAGCTTCGAGAGGTTTCCTTTATAGGGCTGTTTGTGTTGCAGGTGGGTTTGGCAAAGTGTGATCTAATTAAAATTATATGTGTTAGTTAAATTGCATTGCAAACACCTGCAGTTTTCACCACACAGGCTTCATTAGCTCAGCAACAGCCTTGGAAATACAGCTGAAGCGAAAAGCTCTTCTAAATTTCCTGTGACCTTTCAATCTTCTTCTGTCTTGCAGTCAAATATCCCAGCCTCAAAATTGTTCCCTTAACATAATCCTAGACTTGCCATTGGCTGCTGAGAAACGCTGTTCATTCCGCAGTGAGAAAACCATCAGATACTAAAGGGAAAAAGATTTTATACAAATTAAAAGCTATTTGTTCCAATTCCCAGCTAAGAAGAAAAAAATAACGATGTGTTTAGATACTACTGTGTTAACACTCCTAGTTAAAGGACAATTTTACATGCCTTGAGATGGGATGAAAATGAGATGGAATGTGACTTTAAATTCATGCTGTATTTAGCAGTTCCTAATAACTGCTAACCCAGACTCATCTACAGAGTAAAGCATAGAGATTTTAAACAGTTTATTAAGATGGTAAAGGATTAATGGAGAGTTCAATAATAATATTTGAAATACACAAATAATGCAGGTATGAAGCCTAACCTCATCCAGACAGATAAACAAAAATTACATATAAAATACAAGATAAATTTAACAACTTTATATATAGCCAGATACTGATAGCAACATTTTATCTCACTGGTGAAAGAATGAACAATAATGAGTACTTATACACTGTTGTTTAGATTGCTACCCTGAAGTTACAAAAAAGAAGAATCAGCTTGCCTCCTCTTTAAAAAAAACCCTGGAGAATTTAGCAATAACAATCAGAAGCCATGCTACCAAGCCAAGGGACATTTTAGTTGTAAATCTCTGACCCTTTTTAAAAATACCAAGGCCAACGGTGGCAATGTTTGGAGTAATTTTTGTAGTTTGGTACCTGTGAAGCAGCAGCTTCTGGAAAAAATGTAATACATCATACATCACTGCAGAGTTGTTTGCTTGTGCTAAACAAAATAAATTCCTCTAATTATTTATGTGTGTCAGTGTGTTGCTGATTCATGCCTTCTCTAATTTCGGCTGTGTTTGGCATTTTGCCCTGGATTTGCTTCAGACCTCTGTCATTTGTCTTTGCAAGGGAGTAATCGTTTCCTTGGCAAAGGATGTGACACTTATTGTGAGATACTAAGTAGCCAAGCAGTTGCTTCCTTAAACACAGTGGCAAAATACGTTTTGAATAAAGAAGCTTTTAAACTAAATAGAGTAAGTGTCAGGGGCTTAAGATGTATATTCCATTTCACTGAGGGCTGATATTGCACCATTTGTTTTCCACGGGTATGAAGCAGTCCAAGGAGTTGTTTATATTCCCACACTACAGTAATGAATGCTTGTAGGGATTTAATCTAGGAGATGACAGCAAGGCTGACAAGGACACTAAACAAAAGGAGAGGGAGGAAAGAGCCTGGAAATAAAATGGAGGTTTTAAAATAAAGGCCAGTGGGACATCTTAACTAGGGCCACCATAGGAGATTACCTGGTACTCTGAATTCCTGAGAATATTCTCTTCCTACACCTGAGAAGTCTCATTGCATGGAAATGGTGTTTCTGCCTGTCACAGACACCCTGAGAACTGCTGTAAACAGAGAAGGCAACAAACCAAACAGTAATGGGATATGATGGAATTATTAGGGGTAACAACTTAAAATATAATCTCAGGCCTGTCTGTTATTTTCTCTAATCTTATTCTCTGTTGTTAAATACATTTTTGATGGGGTTTGGGCCTAGATCCGTGCATAAGTCAGAGGGCTGCCAGTGAATAAATCACACTTGTCAGCTCAAGATCCAGCAAATAAGGCAATCACTTGTGAGAGCCACAGAAAATGGAAGAATTGCAGAGAAATCTCTGGGAGGGGTGGTAGGGGGAAGATGATCTTGAAGTATTATTTGGTGTAGACTTTCTGAACTGAGTTCAGTAAATTCTTTTATCACTGGATATCCCAATGCCTAGGGAGAGAGACATACAGTGTGTTCACTCCTAACACAACAGGGGTAAATAACTTGCAATATAAATAATATAAATAAATATAAATATACTCTTAAATAAGCACATTTTGGGATTCTGGTGATATTGTAGGACAAAAACCCACAAGTTTCTTTTTAATGCTTTGCAGGAGACCAGAGTTTAGAGGCAGGAATAAACATATGAACACAGAAATGATGGGCTAAATCTCTGATTTTGAAAGCAATAAAGATTGTGTAGATCTGGACAAACCATTACAGGTAGAACTGAAAGTCAGTCAGTTTAAAATAAAAATAGCCAGCAGATTGTGTTGTCTTATTTCTAATAGTTACCAAAGGAGACTCCAGTGAGATGCAGGGAGGAGATCGTTTGCTGAAGGATCTTGGCCTTGTCTGTGGCCTTGAACTGCAAATGCCAAGAGAAAAAGGGTAATTAATTCTTCAGCATTCAGCTATAATTTATAATTCGTTGGGATGAAAACAACCAGAGTCATAATTAAACAAGTGATTTTAAAATTATCATCCTGCTAACAACAACAAAATTGAAATAACAAGGCATTTAAATATTTATTTACCCTTCTTCCTCTTTCTTGCCCCTTCCCTGTGGTAGCCAGAGGTACCCTGGGACCTGTGGGCCCTCCTGAGGCACCCAGGGATTTCTTTTCCAGGGTTCCCCACCCCGCCCAGGGTCCAGAACCCACCACCACTCCCTGGAACTGTCAGCTCCTGCTCCTGTCGGAACCCTGGACAGAGAGGATTTCAGGCTTTCTGTGCTGCAAGGGTCTGATTCTCAAAAATACACTACATTTGACCTGAAGTCATGGAAAAGGCCTTCCAAATTTGGGTGAGAGCACCAAAATAATAAGTGTGTAGTTGAATAAAAGCGTGTTACGTCACAGGGGGAAAGATTTAGAGTTTGGGATTTTGAGATATAGTAATATATATGTAACAAGATGGATGGTTTAGGGTACAGTCTCCTTCTCCTCCTTCTCCTTCTCCTTCTCCTTCTCCTTCTCCTTCTCCTTCTCCTTCTCCTTCTCCTTCTCCTTCTCCTTCTCCTTCTCCTTCTCCTTCTCCTTCTCCTTCTCCTTCTCCTTCTCCTTCTCCATAAGTTTGAGTAATTTTTTGTGGTTGAAAAAATCTGCAATGCAGAACATAAGTAATTAGTTCCCAGGTTAAAAGTAAAAATAAATTAGTTAACAACTCATAATTGAGTAGTTTAAGCTTAAAAAGACCTTAAAAGCATAACTATGTACTCCATTTCTACTCTGTTAACAAATGGAAGCACTCACAGTCAGTAAAGCTGTAAAGTAGATAAGAAATAATAAACATCCATGTCCAAACAAAGATTCTATCCCTCACGCTTTTAATCCTAACCCTAAAAAAAACCCCAAATAAAGCAAAAGTTCACCTCATGTCCCCAGATGCCACAGCAGGGCTGCTGCCCACAGGGAGTGTCCCTAGCTCAGCAGGGGCCTGAGGCAGGAGTCCCTCTTCTGCATGGGCCATCAGCAGCCATGGCAGGCAGCAGCTCCTCTGCCCAGGTAACCCTGAAATGCCTGGAGACAGAGCAGGACATCCAAAGGGATGTGGCACTAAGGCCATTTTGTCTCTAGCCTTTGTCCTAAAACAGCCCTCCCTGCCCAGTGCTTGAGATTTTAGTCTCTGGTGCATGGTGGTCCTCTAAACACTCCTCCTGCCCAAACCTGGCTTTGCTTTTCTCTCCTCACCCAGTGCCTGGGGGATTTCAGGAGAATTGTTGCTTGTATGCATTTTAAGTCAGGAGAGAGGGTTCACTCTGCTTTCAGGTTTCCCTCCACAATCAGCACACGGAGGGGCATGGCTGGTGCCTTGGAGTGGCAACCTAAAACAGAGGCTAGGCAAAATTAGGAGAATAGAAGTGGGTCTTTACTGAAGACCCTCACCAGGTCCACCTTGGGCAGCCAAAAGCCCCCAAGGGCTACACCCAAAAACAGACAATCGGTCACAAGTTTCTGATGCATTTATAAGTTTGGCATATTTGCATAATCCTGCAATTACAGTTTCAAGTAATGAAGTCATTTACTCCAAGTTTTCCTCCCAATTCACTGTTGTTTACATCTCTCCAGGCCTGAGACAATAAGGTGCCCTGGAGTTTCAGGACCAGAGAGGAATTGTTTTGTCTGAAAAAAATGGGAGAACAGTAGCTGACAGTGGCTATGGAGCTTTAGAGTTATACACCACAGCAGTATAGGATCTGGAAAATATAAAAGCTAAATCCTGGGATCATTGTGCCAGCCCTGAGCCAGCACATGGGCACTACATGAACCCCAGGACACAGCAAGGCTTTTCTGGCTTTGATTGCAGCTCCTGGAGGGAGAAACACAACCCTGATTGCCCTGCCCTGAGTAATCCGTGCTCATAGACTAAGTGTCAGGATGAAAAAAAAAATCACACTTTAAATCATGTAGCAGCCACAGTAAGTAGGGTGAAACTACAGCTTAGCATTTGCTTCACCACTGATTAGCCACAGTAAATATATTCAAGCAATTGTGCTCCAGTGTAGAGGGTAACTGACTTTTTCTCAGGAGAGCTATATAGATGTGGAACAACTTTATAATGTGAGAAAAACTTCTGACACGCCAGTCATAGATGGGGTTTTGACATTTGAGCACTTCCCTGGCTTCTGGGTGTCATGTTAAATAGAATACATTTTCTCTGGTGAAAGAGACCTGTAAGACAGAAATATGTTGCACACTGTATAAACAGGGAGGATAAAGCTTTTCCTGTTTTACTGCCTTGCAAAAAGGGAGAGATGCCCAGACTCCTAGGGCACAGGTTGGGATAAAACATGCAGACATTTTGTCTTCTCTCCTGTAACTAGTTCATGCCTACTGGTACATGATATCTAACGAGTCTGATCTTTTAAAATGCTTTACCTTATGTGGTCATACTGGCTCCTTTTCCACACAGTCCAATAAGATGAGCAGCATCCCGATCTATGACAAAATTAATACTTGTTAATACTCACTGATTGTTTATTTGAGTACAGATCACTCTGTCCCCAGTAAATACATACAACACTATCTAACAAGCATTACAAGAATTTTGGGGACCTTTGTGCTTCCCATTCAGCATCGTGTTGTGAAAGAATGTACCTGGCAGAGTATTCAAATTCCTGCTTTGTATACTGGGAGACATTTCATTCCCCACTATGTTAAGCTGTCATTAGGGCCTGATCACCAAAATGAGCAATTTTTCATGGCTGTAAGAGAATACTGTGCACCACAACAATTTTTTTCCTATGTTCTTTCAGGGAAGCAAGTAGTCCATGTAAATAGATCTTCCTTACTGACCTCACAACAAGAGTTTCCTCGGATATCATTTCAATGCTTGGACTCTCTTTTAAGAAACTGAATTATGGAAAACAGATTTTCTACATAATAGTCTTCAAGAAGGTGGACACAAAGAGTAATAGGTTAATAGAGGCCATAATTAAGTCTGTAAGGGAAGTGTTACTAAAGAGAAGGACAGGCTTCTTACAATTTTCTGTGGGATTCACATTTGAATTCACATTTGAATGACCAATGATTTCCATGCAAGAAAGGACTAACTCAATACCTTTTCCCTTTAAAAGAAGCACTATAGATTTGTTTGTTTATAAATTCATTAAATGGAAAAATTATTACAGCAAATGATGCATACAGATAAATTAAAATGAACTGTGGGAGAATCATCAAAAATTAATGTGCCTTAAATTTCATTCTAAGTTATTTGTCACTCATGGTGGTTTCAATTCTAATTCAGGAAAGCAAACAAATGAACAGATTAAATGAGGTAAAATAAGGCTTTGTTTTACCTTAAATGACACAGTGATAGAAACAGCATCCAAACATGCTCTGTTATTGGAAGTTGGTATCCAGGCACGATATTATATCAAGGGATTAGGACAAAACCTTAGAATTCATGACAGGGCAATTGAGTGCAAATTGCAGTCTGGAGTTGCAGTGTCACTTTGATGGACTTGCTTTGTTTTTATTTGCTGCTCCTGAGAATTTTATTAGCAAGTGCAAGATTGAAGTGGCAGATTTTGCTATTGAAAGAAGCTCTGTGGGTGAGTTTTACAATCCAATACAGATATTCAGAAGTGCTTCCTGCTTTGATGAAAAGTTCCACCATTTCAGTGGAAAAATCCTTCGCATTAGAGGTGAAGTACCAAAAAAATGGCATTTTGACACCTGGAATGTGTCAGTCTTCTTTTCACCCATGAGGGCAGGGGCTGTTTCTTGCCAGACCGTGCAGCTCAGTTAAATTGCAGGAATGGGCAGAGTAGCAGCAAGGCAGAGAGAATAATTACCATGACCTGAGTGAATACCAGTGCCAGTGTGCACGATTGGAACTAAAAGGGAAGTGCAGTGCATCCACTCACTCCCTTGAAATAAGTTGTTGGCATTCTCATGGCACTCCAACTCTGCAGTTACATATTTTAGAAGTAACACTAAGAAGGAAATCAGCATCTTCCCCCTAACTGTGTCTCAGATGCATGTCTAAAGTCACCTTTACTGGCCTGAGAGGAAGGGTGGGATTGTGGGCAGAGTCCTCAGAACCGAGGAGAATTCTGTGGTCATTTCAATCCTGAGGGCAAACAGGAATTTGCTGAAGATGCCAGGCCCCAGATATTTTCACCTGTCTCTCCAACACAGCTGTAGATTATCTCCAGTCTAGTCCACTCAGCCAACCACATTTTGCACCAAAAGTTAAGATTAAACCCCCAGACTGGAAATGTTACTAAATAACATGAGACACAGGTTTTCCAAGGACAGCCTGTATTTCCCATCCACATCCCTAAAAACTATGAAGTGAAGACAAGCAGCAGGGAAATACCAAACAATTGTCTGCAGCTGCTTTGATTTCCTTCTTTTGGAAATTTTCCAAATCTTAAAATTCCAAAGTTTTAATTGCAGCAAATAAGTGGAGTGGATTTTCAGATTTTGGATACTTGTTGAATGAAAACCAAATCATAAAATCTATGCAGTAAGAACAATCACCTAAATATTGGTTGAAAAGAAGATGATGGTTAAGGCAGAGAATTAACAAAAAAAAAAAAAAAAAAAAAAAAAACAGTTCTGTAATTATAGCTTCTCTTTTGTATAAAAAATTTTTCTGGATACTACTGTGATTTCCTTAGAATGTGTTTCAGCTATCATTTGACAAATTGGATTAAAATTATTTAGACTGATGGCTTATGACAGAAGTTTTACATCACATGCACTCTTGATGTATTATATATGTTAAAGAACCTTGGATGTTGTTGCTTCTGATGCCTGAGTGAATGTCTTGAACTGTCTTTCAGTAATTTAAAAGTGTGTCTCTCATGCCATCTTCTGAGGAGATGATTGGATTTTCAAATGCAAGCAAATGCTTTCAAATATTTATGGTAAAAATCAGAATTATAACCACCAGGAGTTCTTTTTTTTTCCTTGAAAGCATATTTACAAATGATTTTTTAAATGCACTCAATGAACTCTGAGCAAAGCGCTAAATTTTAGAAACATTGCAGATATATGAGCCTGCAGGGCTGTGACAAATTGCCCATGTCCTGCTATACTTGGGTTTAAACACAATTATAGTTTCAGAAACATTCTTTCTATGGTGTCCTTGTAGGTTTTTATCTTATTTGCAGGCAAAATATGTAAATGTTCCAAAACTTTTTTTGTTAATTTCTCTACATACTTGATCGCAATAATATTCTCTTCTCAATCTCAATAATATTTTTTTCTTCAACGCCCTGAAACCCCATGAAGATTTATGGCCTATCTAGATTTGTTTTATTCCATACTCCTGTAGTAATCAGACACCATCTTTCAAGGAACTTGAAAAATCAAGTTTTCATGGAAATTAAAAATGCCCACTGTTGCTGCCTTATTCAATCTAGAAGTTCCCTGCTGGTTATTTAACCTAAACCTGTCCTCCAGGCTTTACTCACAATATTTGCAATGATGGAGAAACTAATTCTTTGGGAATAACTTCCTTCTGTGGCATTATTGACTGCTCCTTCAGGAGAGGAAGGAAAAGCTTCTCAGCAGCCTGGCATTTGAAACTGGAATCATGCTCCATGAGGAGAACAGAATCACTGACAGCTTTCTTATTTTCTCACTAATTCATCAGTGCCCACATCTTTCGCCTGATATCTTCTTAGAATTATAAAGGAATTTAGTTTGGCAAAAAATCTCTGAAGATCATCTGGTCCAAACACCCACTCAGAGCCTGGGCCACTCTGAACTTGTAGTCAGATTGTTTGACAAATTGAAAATCACCACAGAAGGAGATTCAATAACTTCTTTGGACAATCTGGTCCAGTGTTTGATTTTTTTCTTCATGCCATTGGAATTTCCTGTGTTAGAGTGTCTGTATGTGGCTCGTAGGTCTTGCAACATCAATGTCCAAAAAAACCTGTCTGTTTATTTTGAATCAAGATTGTCTTGCCTCTTGGCAAAGTGAGAGAATCTTAGTTAAGAATTAGTTCTCTATTATTTTGTACTGTAAGAGTGATTTCAAATTTCAAGACGAGAGGAGGGAGAAACCCAGTACTGTGATCTCATAGCCACTTGGATCAGCTATCTGAAATTTCTAACATCTAAGCCTGTAGGTGTGTCTTCACCAGTAGAAAAGCAATGTCTGTGTAGAAATGCAGACCAGGTGGTATTTCTCATCTGATTACAACACATTGAATCAGTTATAAGTGAATTTTTGTGATGAGAACTTTTGGCAAGGAATTTGCCACACCACAGTTTGTATCTGTTTGAAGTTTTAAAAATTCTGTTAATTTTATTCTTTATATAAATCTGTGTGATGTGTGGGAAAAAGTTGCTTTTTCCATATCAGTGGACAGGGAAAGCCATCAGACATGACTTTCTAGTTACAGACTCTAATGCAGTGCCATCAAATCAGATTCCTCTGACATCAGTTTTCTTTCAATCATCAACATAGAAACATTTAATACATACAACATCCTGGAAATTTAAAATAGTCTTCATCTCTCCTTAGTGATCAAAGCCATACTAATTGATGTCTTTTTAAAACACAAGTTGTTCTGTGCTTCAGATTTACCAGGGATTTTTCAGTTTTTCTTCACAGCTTCCCAGATTCCCATATTTCCTCAGCAATGTTTGTTTTTGCTTTCTAACACTGGAAGGCTGTTCTAACTTCCAGGGAAAATATTTCCTGTCTCTATTTGCCACTCTTAACGCTGCATTCCACTCTCAGATAATTCTCTGTGTTAAATTTTTCACTTCAAAAACTTCAGGAAGACCTCATGAAGTTGAAGCTCAGTTGTCCTTTTTTATTGAAACTGAGAAGTTGAAAACATTAACCACAGATGGAGGTATCATGACAGTCAGAATATCACATAGAAATGTTTTAGGACATTTTAGGCAAATAAAATTCAGTGCTATTGCTGTATTCACTTTTTGCACCTGCATTCTATTTTAAATTACAAAATAAAGCAGAAAATGAATAAGCTAACTATGAAGAAAAAATATTTTTTTAATCTGTTACATCTTCAAACCAAACACTTTTTTTTTCAAAGTCAGAAGAAATGCTTTTGCAGTTCCTTCAACTTTCCAATATAAAATATGCATATGCTCACCAGCCACAGATGTTACAGGCAGAATTAGCACACAGCCTATCAGGCTGCTTAATACAGAACGTGGTTGCTGTTCACTTTTCTAAAAATTTAGTGTTATCTCCTCTTTGAGTATAAGTAAATCATTAAATTACTTGCATTTTTATGAGGATCACATCAGAACACTAACAGTAGTATCCTGCCTGGCTCCTAGGCTTTTGACACCTGATTTGTCCAAAGCATATTTAATTCTTTGTTTAGAAAATTATTACCAACCAAATTTTTACAGCCTTTACGTCTCTGCCTGTGTCAAATTTCTTCCTCAAAGATATAAGTTATCTATTACCACATCCAATATCTTATATCACTTAGGAGATACAGGTTTTATGTTGCTCCAATGCAAGGCAACAATTATTTTTCCCTGTAGTTCTATTCAATTTGTCATAGACATCTCCACCACACTGTACCATAATGGCTTTGACAATTTTTATTATGTTCTGCACTTTCTCAAGATTCCATGAAAGGACTTTATAAATCAAAGCTTTGCATAGAGTTTTTGTTATTTGGTTTTGTTTTTCTTTCTCTATTTTTAGCCAGTACTTAAGGTTTTTGGGTTTCTTAAATTAGGTGCATCACCTTTTTAAATTTTAGTTTTATTTTTTACATATTTTCATTTATTTTTCTAAGATAAGGAAATGGACAATATATTCTCAGGTATTAGGTATCTAGTTTGCTGACTTCATTTAGAAAAATCACCTGGTTGGAACTACTTTCTGAAAAGAAGATAAATCCTTTCTAGCAATGCCAGTCCCACTCCAAATTCCAAATAAAGCCTGCATCACCTTTTGGAAGATCTGAGTATGGGGAAGAATGTGTAGTAATTTTCTTCAGAGGTTGCATTGGTTGTAAAAGCTGTTGTTAAATGAGTAAGATAGGATAGGAATTGAACATATGAGGATCTGGTTCTTCATTAAGAATCCTCATAGATAACAAAAAATTAACACTTGAGAGGTGCACGGTTGTATTTGATTATTCCAGAGTATGTCTCTCTTGGAAGGGGTTCTAACACATAACCTCATGGAAACCATGGTAATTATGTGATGCTCATGGCAGTCAGGATTATGATCTTTAAGGTCTCTCCCAACCCAACCCATTCTCTGACTCTTAATTTAATTATTTCTACATTAATTTAATAATTTCTACATTAACTGATTTCCCAGTGGGAACTGCAGGAGTGTGTTCACCCATCACAGCCCATCCAGCTGCAGGGTTACCTAAGTACCTTAAAAAAATTATCAGGTTTGTAAATAGTTGTTATTTCTCTTTTATGACAGTCTCTTATCACTGGTGGTCACTTTGGGCCAACCTGTGACTTAACAAGTGTTTATTTCTGAAAGGAGAGAGCAAACATGCAAAAAACACTTGAAAAGGATGCCCTCATTCCCTGGGCAGGAACTCAGCTAGTAGATTTTCTTGCCCCACACAGTCTAATCACATTTCCACAGCAGTAACTCTTAGTTTGGTTTTATGTAGTATTCAATTTTAGATGAATGGCAGACTTCAAAGGTTTTCAAGTCGATTTTCTGGGCACTTTGTATTATGATAATTTTTTTTTTTTTAATCTTAATTTACCCATTGTCATTCTTTCATACTTTGATCCACGAAAATTTTCCTGCTCTCTACTCTTCTTGTGACCACCTTTTAAAACCCATTTTGAGTTCATTTACCTGATGCCTTACATTATGTGGCCCCCTGCTGTCTGGTAAGGCTGCAGGATAGCTGAGGTAATCCCTACCAAGTGTGCAGTAGCAGTTAATAGCAATCAGGAGAGAATCGATGAGTGTATTTTCACTTTGAGGTGTCCAGCTTGTTTTCCTTTAGTTTGTTTTGTGTGGGAACTTACTCAGAACATACATACATTTATTGATTCGCCTGCCAGGGCTGGGCATGAGATGATGAATAATCAAGCCTAAATAAAGGAAATCGCTTGAAGTGGCTAAGTGGAGAGTTAAGAAGGTCAAGCAGGCAGAAAACCAGTTCTAGGGGTTTCATTGTGATTGCAGGCATCTCCTCTGCTTTTAATTGGAACCAGTATTTTGGTTTTCTGCTCTGCTTTTGTAAGGGTAACCCTCACCAGAGTGATTTGACTGCTATTCCTTCTGGCCTGTGCTGCCCTGCAGCAATAAATGATCACTTGTGTGAGAGGCTGAGGGAAGTCCTTTGCTCTTCTGTGCCTGCAGAGTTGTGTGCTAGCTAAGGATAGTACTTAGCCAAAAATTAGCAGCTTCATTACCTCCTTACAGGGATTAACTTTATGCTATATTGCAAAGGCTTTCCATTTTTCCTTTGTATTTTAGACTCAGTGGTAAAATCAGAAAACTGCAAAACACAGTGATTCCCTCAAATTTTTCCAGTATATAAGATCATTGCTGTTAGCAATCACTGTCCTCCCTTTTCCCTTGTGAGGAAATAAACCCACCCTTTTCAAGTGCATTTACTCCCTGCTTCAACTTTACTGAATTAGATCACAATAATAAGTAAAGCTGTTCAATAATAACCCTTTATAAATAGGCCAGTTTTAGATTTCTGTTTCCACAGGCATGAAGAAGAGTTACAAATAATACTAGAGCTTGATAACTTGTAGTTAATTGTAATTAATTTTTATTGGCTTAACAAATATTCTTAATTATATATATAAAATTGAAATGAGCAATAAAGTGGAATGTTAAACTCACAGTTTAGTACTAAATTGCATCTAGGGGGTTAAAAAAGATGTATCCATATAGATATTTGTGTTTATGAACAGTGGGATACTAACGAAATCAGGAGACAGAAAATGGATTGCCTGAAAGTCATTATAACCAATCATGGTGGGTTTTGGTTTGGTTTTTTGTTTTTACATTCAATTCAGAAACCCAAAGGAAAACAAGGTATGTGGAGACAGGACGAAGGGCTGAAAGTGGTCAGGATTCAGAGCCTTCAGGTGGCAGAGCCAGGAGTGTATTTGTTCAGGCAGTGTTACTCACCACAGATCTCCAAAGGAGCCTGAGCCTGGTAAATGAGAAGGTAAAAGTAATGATCCTTTAAATCTGATTACAGCCCTGTTCAGCAGGAATGGCAATTCCTGTGGAACATGGTTGTAGTTCTGGTTTAGTGCAATAAGGGCTTGCAGAATCCCATCTCAATGAGATTTTCATCTTTGTGCTACATTTTCTGCTATACATTTATAGTGATAGTGCTCAAAGTTCTAGTGAAAAATCTGTTAAACCTTACATCATACCTCTCCAAAAAAGACAAAAGGGAGAAAACTTTCTAGGAAAAATGGGGATGATCTACAGGTTGCTGGGATTTTAATTCTATTTTCTTAACTTAGAATTTGGGCATATTCTTGTACATGGATTTGTAATAGAAAGAATTGGTGCCTGCACAGAATTTATAAATAATTGCTGGGTCATCACTAAGACGCTCACTAGAAGTTAAAGTGCTGGCAAACAAGTGTTGGAATGCTGCTTCTTGTCCTTCTGGGATTGCAATGGAATGTGTGGCTGAGTTAATCTAACAAATGTCACTGAGCCAAGCTCCAAATGAAATTGAAGCCTTCCCCCCCTTCTCCCCCGCCCTGTATATTAAGGTTGAAAGCAAGATTACTGCTATGTCATTTCCAGAGGATGAAGGTTTTTTTATAAGCTCAACTTTAACCACAAATTTCACTCAGTGTTCAGCAGCACTTCTTTCTGCATCTCATGTTCTTGAGTGTGCCAAGACCTTCGTTATTGAGAAATTCAGTCATCTGCTTTCTGTGGGAATTATAATTTCTTCGCTAACAGTGCCATATAATTGTAAACAAATGCTGGAAAACAATCTGCAGGGAAATAAACATCCACTAAAGCCTACTGGCTTCTACCCGGTTGTGAATGAAATAATCCATTATCTCAGATCCCTGCAACTAACTTCTGTTTAAAAATGAATATTTAAATCTGCATCAGAGCACAGTAAGATTTTCTGTATAAAATTGCACTCTTGGGATAGCAGTTGAGAACATTGCTAGACTTTTAACAAGTTCAGTGGCACAGGAATGGCCTCTAAGTAGGAAACTTCTTGGAAATAAAAATAAGTTTGTTCAAGAAGAGTTAAGTTTGTTTTCTGCTCTGCCACAGTGTAATGCCTAAGCAAATTAGCTCTATTGGCTGTAAACTAATCTTACTTTAAATCACCACATTTAATACTTTCATTTTTTCTATCTTATTTTGAATCCTATTTCCCAATGTCCACCAATGCAGTGGTATCCATTGTTACATGTTCCATCTACTTCATTCATTGCATTCCATGTCCATAAAATGTTTGTCTTGTGTCAGGATATAAACACATATTTTACTTATTAGATATAGAATAGAAAATATGAGGGTTTTGATCACAAAAAAAGCCCCAACTGAAAAATGTGATTTTTTTTTCTTAAGGTATCTGTTAGAATATCATGATGGTTTTGTTTCCATGGTAGGTGAAAAAATATACTTTGGCTGTAAACCAGATAAAAACTTGTATTATTATTTTAATCAGTATTTCACATTGATCCAGCTTTTTTTCCCCCACTTTTAAAAACTGATAGTGATAAATCCCATAGGTTTTGAGTACAGAATTTACACAAGTTTAGTTTGGACTGCAAGCTCTTTCTACTTGGCTTATTAGGCTGGTTTTAATACCTGAACCTAATCCGTAATTGCATTAGCCTTGTATTGTATTTTGTATTGCCCTTGACTTTACTCATAATTGACTTTTCTCCAGGAGACAGAATTACCTTGCAAGTACATGAAAGTCAGAACCAAATTTGACTCCATGAATATGGAAAGGAGCTGTGCTTAAAGAGAGTGTTAAATTGACCATGACAGTGGTTCTGGTTCAGCCGCTGTGGGCTTTGCCACGAGTGTTTCTGTGTTCAAAGAGAGAAAAAAAGCTTTTCCTGAGATGTGGCTGAGAGGCTTTCTTGATTACTTGAGAGAGGGGTAGGTGGACAAACAGAGCTGGTGATAAGTGCAGAGAATCCTTACAGAATTTGTTTTGGCCTGTTGAGAGAACTAAAAAGGAAGGAGATCCAGGACATCTGATGAAAGAAGCCATTAGATAAAAGGAATTTAATCATAAAAGGAATAATAAATAAAATTGAGGTTTACTGAGATTTTTAGCTGTCTGAGAGATGATGATTATTGTTATCTTTTCTAGAAGTGTATTCCAGGTGGATCAATATGGTTCCAGACATGAGCCTAGACAGACATGCCCTGATGAGCAGGTAGTAGTTGGTGTTTTCTGAAGGCCAAAGCTCCTTGTCAGTATTTCCTTGCCATTTCCTTCATCCCCAGTATTCTTTGAGAGATAAGAGGAGTTCTGTGTGCTCAAAGAAATCTACCTGGTGAAGGAGGCCCTCCCTTCACGTGCTCGAAATGTGCCCCCTCTAGAAATCTCAACCTGGCATTTGAAGGGCACTGAGTTCTTGCTTTTGTGATGCTTCTGGAGGACAGGGAGGGCTGCTCTGTTGTGAAGACAGGAACAGCAAATACTCCTGCATATCGTGGGGCTTGCGTGGAGAAATAGTTTTCATCTCTCTGCAGCCTTTCAGGTCAGCTTCTGACACCTTCAGCTCCAGCTAGGTGCTTTGAATTGCCAAAATGAGGCAGGTAAGGAGGAAATGTGTGGCTGCTGTGAGTGGCACACAGTGAATTTTACTGTCTTCAGTAGACTGGATCCTTCTCCTTTACTCCTGTCTTTTGAGTTCCCATTTTTGTGACATTGTCTTGTCCCTTGTAATTCATCCCCTCTCTTTAATTATTCACCCTTCATTAATACATATTTCTATGACCAGTAAGAGTGAGACAGGAGAATTGATTGGCATGACACCTCTGAGGCATTTAAATCAGACTGTTGCCTCCAGACTGGCAACCTGTCATAATCTTAATGTTTCATGCATGGAGGACATAATAGTGCTGTAAAAACACCACCAAAGTTCATCTGTTGGCAGGAGCTCAGCTCATTGCTAAGGCTGCTGTAAAGATCAAGAGGAAAACTCTTTGGGAAAGTAAAATTGACGCAATGACGTTAAATTTAAATTAAATTCATTATTTGCTGGGAATAATGAGAAATCAGAACATAACAAAAAACTTCTGGGGAAGGAAGGTTATACAAGAAACCTACAGAAAATACAGATATTTTTCCCAACTTTAAACTGGCAGGAGAGGTTTGTATAAAATGAGATCTGCAAAGTATTATTGAGCTAGATGATACTGAGAGGCCCTCCATCTAAATACCATAATTGAAGAACAGCATGTACCTTGGGAATATAATGTTATTGATTGCTGGATGCATATTTAATCACTGGCAAGAAATGCAACTGTGACCTTGGGAGATGAGTCTGCAGGGGTCATTTAATTTTTCTCAATATATGATCCTCAGCAGGAGTTCCAGTCAGGAGGAAGTGTGAGGGTCTGAGCCTCACACAGCTGCAACAGGGGTGCAGCTGTAATTCAAACACAATTCAAAATAGAAATTATTCCAGGATCACAGGTACTGCGGAATAAATTTTATTAGACTTAGTAACAGAAAAGTTTGTGGCTCCAGGACTGATAAAATAGCCCAGTTTTGTTTGTGGGATTTTGAGACATTACACAGGTTTATCATGATGCCCTCCAGACATGAACTACAGCCCATTTAACTCTATCTGAAACATTTTTACCACTGATTTGACAATTCACAGGTCACAGTGAGGGTACCAAGGTGTTCAGATGTCAAAGGGTATCTTTGATGTCCAAAAGAACCTGTACTGAAGATTAGATGTAATAAGCATATAAAAGAATATAAAAGTATTAATCCTCACTGATCCTCAGTTCTCAAACTCATTTTTACTGGTTTGTTTTAGGGGTTTTTTGGTTTTTTGTTTGTTTTTTTAAAAATAAGATTAAGAGCAAATCACTGATCCTCAGTATTTATGTCTGTTCCTGTGTATATTCTTGGTGTTGCCCTTGCTGTTTATCTTTTTCTCACCTTTTTTTAAGGCATTTTCTGAGATTACAAGCCTTGCTCTCTTGGCTTTGCTGGAGACAGAGGTACCCAGAGCCATTATGAAACTTGCCAGCTTTTTTTTCCCTCATCCATTCAAATGTACTGCTCTCATCATCCTCTCTGGGATACTCTACCACTCCTTTGGTAGTTCCAGGGAAGAAGTAGACACATAATTAATTATAAGAGTCAGCATCGACACAACTTATGGCAGTAGTACAGTGCATGGAGGGGATTTTCAATTTTTATGTGTTTAAATAGCCCTGCAGTCTTTAAAATATCATAGCTCTTGGTGTTTTAAAGACTTTTGAGGGCTTTTACGCCTATGAATAAAAATACAATGGCTCTTAAAACACCTGCACTGTCCAGATAGACTGAAGATAATAACTATTGCTGAAAAGTCTGTTTAAATTTGCCAACTCATTTGTGCCGTGTGCAATAATGGACATTAAGTGCTCTTTGGAGCAGGCAACCAGTGATTTTTCTCTTGACATTAAAAATGGAAATCATTACTATTACAAATGATATTAAATGAGCACATTTACATTGCACTAATGCAAGCTGGTTTGTACATGAAAATAAAAATCCATCTAAGACCACTGTGAGCTGGTAAGAGGGCTTGACCATATGTTTAAAGTAATGCTTGATTAATTTTTTCTTAATTATACGGTGAACAAGGCTGTCAGTGCAGTACATTAAAATCTTACCAAACCTGACCACCCGCTTGGACATTTACAGAGGAATTTATTGAATTCTGTGAATTAACCAAGAAATGGACAGGCATTGTGCAAAGTCAAATTTACTGCACCACAGTGTTTCCTTACTACAAAAGCTATAAATTTAATACACCTTTTTATACACAATATACACTGTCATGTTATTTTATTCTATTGATTATGAATATTGGTAATTGATTGTCAAGATAATGAAGCCTTACTAAGGAGACCTGACTGTAGCACTTGCTGTGTCATCTGTGAGGGTAAAAGAGACTGGTCTAGAGACAGACACTTGTGGTACTGTTTGCATATTTTCAAGATATAAGTTAAGGATTTTACTGCACACTAATTCAGATTTTGGTTACTGCCATGCTTTTGTATTGGCAGAGTGATACAGATAAACCAGGAACGGAATGTTCCTCTAATTTTGAAGGAAATGAATATATTGGAAAAAGTTGTGATGAATAGAAAGGGAGGACGAGTGTAACTTGGAGCTACAGCGTGCTTGAGCAGAAAAATCAGGAAGCTTCTATTTAAAAACTGAGCATGATACCTCTCCACTAACCTGAAAACAAGGTATTAAGAGATATTCAGGGATCCAGCACAAATTATTCTCACCCTAAAGCCTAAGTAAGGCTTTAAAAGTGTGAAGGTCTGTGCTCAGTCTCTGGTCAGGATTCCCACTATCCCTGCTTGGCGCTAGGAGAAGACAGAGCATAAATACAGAGACATAAATAGACAGAGCTGGATATTTTAGTACTGACAATAGCTAAGCTGAAACCACTGCTGGCTAACACTATGTGAGCTGCTGTTCCTCAGCTGGGCCAGCTAAGTCACCTAATTCTTCTCCCATTAGAAAGGATTTACATGACCTTTCCTTTGAAAAATATTAATCCATGTAGTGTTTGGAAAAAGCCTTTGCTGTTAGACAGAGGAAATCCATTCATTTTGGGGAGGCACCTTTTAAAAAGCACATTTTCTGCTGTCTTCTGCAAAGCAGCAGATGATGCTGCATCTCCTGGAGTCAAAGACAGAAGGGAGAGAAAGCAGCCACTATCTTCTGCTTTGCCATTCATTGAAATCAGTCCTGTAACCACAGCAGTAATATAACTGCTAAAATAGAAATTTATACTCTTCAAGTCTGCTTCAAATGAATGAAAACCTTTCTGTGCTAAGAGCTGTGGTGATAAACATTGTTTAGATTGGAAAATGAAGGCCTGGAATGCTAACAAATAACACATATCCATGATTTTTGCACACTTCCAGGAACGGTGACTCCACCACTTTCCTGGGCAGCCTCTTTCAATGCTTGACCACCTTTTCAGTGGAGAATTTTCTTCTTCCTATCCAATCTAACCTCCCCTGCTGCAACTTGAGGCTGTTTTCTCTTGTCCCATCACTTGGGAGAAGAGCCCGACCCCCCGGCTATGGCCTCCTTTCAGGGAGCTGTAGAGAGCAATAAGGTCTCCTCTGAGTCTCTTTTCTCCAAGCTAAAAAACCCCAGATCCCTCAGCTGCTCCTCATAAGACTCCCCATCCTCACATCTCTTGCTTGGACAAGAAAAGAAGTTGAACAGAAGTGAGAAATTTCCCTCCTTGTTGCAATTTTAATGACTTTAAAGGCGCGTGCAATAAAGAGTAGTGAATGCTCCATAAAGCTGAAAAACCCATTGGGTGGCAGAGTGTGCCATCCTTGCAGTGTGATGTTGTGTGGGTGGTAATGTGGGTGTCAGGTTGCAGCCAAGTTCTTTCACCACAAAATTGGAAGGGATGTGCTGCTGCTCAAGCCTTGCTTGCTGCAGCTGTGCAGAACTTTCCCAGCCTCTGCTTTTTCACGCAGAGGTGAGAAACAGCAGAGGCAGATGGAAAAAAACAATGTATTTTTGTCAGCCTCTAAATCAAGGAAAAATATTTCAAAGACTATTATTCCCCAAAAAGCCAGGACACTTAAGAAAATATTTGATTACGGCTTCTCTGTGTCTTTTAATGTTATTTTCCCACCTTTCCCTCTTTAGAGGCAATTCTGAAACTACAGATTCTGCCTCAGCAGCTTGGCTGCTATTTGGAAGGTGAGTGAACTCCCTAATTAGGAGAGCACAGTTTCTACTTGCTGCTCTTCAGCACGACTGGGGAAAGCCAAAAGTGTGCAGAGTCCAGGTGCCTGGTCACCCATGTGATCCATGAGGAGAGGTGTTCTAATGAGGAGAGAGCTGGGTTGCAAGGCAGATGTTCTGGACCTTTTAATTATATCTCATGCATCAAGCTGTAGTTCTGTTGTCATGGAAACTGCTTTGCCTCTCTGTTCTGCATTGCTGCCTAGGTACTGCAAGGAGAAAACCCAGAGAAGGATCCAAGCAATACATTGTTAAATAGTTTTAATATTAACAGCATTGATTTGTCTGATTTGGCATTCACCTTTCTTCAGATGAGGTAACCTAATGGTTTCCTCTGTGATGAAAGAGCTTTAAGCAATGCATTTTTAAAACAAAAGTACTACCTTGCCAACTTTTATTTTTTTGTTATTTTGAGACTCTGTCACTTCTGAGAGCTCTGAAGTTAAGATAATCTACTTATTATTTGGAATGAGCTACCAAGGAACCACCCGGAGTGATCAGAGAGTACAAGTGCACTCTGCAACTGTTCAGAGCTACAACGTGAGGGGTTTTGCCTGTGCAGAAATCCTTTTGCTCACATTCCTAAAGCTGTTGGTTGTGTCCAGTTTTGGAGGCACATTTTGGATGCCCACTGCCAGTGCTAACACATTAACAAGAAAGGAGTCCTCTGTAGTTGGATTAACAGAAAGAAATTTCTAAACAAAGCTATTTCAGTTTTTAGAATTAAAAAGGAATCTTCATATGCACACTCTGAAGTCCTGATATAAGCATGGACACATCAATGCCTCTGGCAGCTTCCAAAAATAAGGGTCCAATGCCTTCCTTTTTCTAAGGTTAAAGCATTTCATGCATCCATTATTTAGAAAATGTAATGTGCATGTAATCTGCTGTTTTTAACACTGGATAGTACTGACAACTAGTAGAGGAATCCAGAATATCCAGCTGTTAGAAACTATTGCTGAAATTCTTGCTATCCCACCCGAGTTCTGTGCATGCTTGAGTGATATCTTATGCCTGTTGTAGTACTCCCATGCCAAGGTAGAGCACAAAAAAGGAATTATCCTGTCCTTAAGGGGAGGAGGGCAAGTCTGGTGCGAGATAACCAGCATTGTATTTCCCTGGATTGAATTTCCAGGAAAGTTTTGAAGAGCAGTGTTGCAATGCTTGAACTGAAATTTCCAGATATCATCACATTTCTACTCCATTATTGACATTTATCTTTTATCCTCCTTTTTCCTCTTTGTGGAATAATTAATATGTGAAAGGAGCCATGCCAGACTCACTTAAGTATATTAATATAATGGGCATAGAATATACTTCCTAAATAACAGAGAAAAGGAGAAAACTTGAAATTAAGCTACAGAATATAGAAATAACACTGCCAATACAGGAAAAAGATGTCCTTTGAAATGGAAGTTACGACAAAAAAACCCAAAAATATAAGATTACTGAAACAAACTGGCATTAAACCTAGGAATGCTTTTAGGCTTAATATGACTCTAATGCTTATCTTCCTTTATTCTTTCACATAAAGAGCTGCATTTACCTTGTTTGTCATGTGTGTCTGGGACAGCGTTGCTGTAAAGAAGTCAGAAATAAGTAAATGCTTACTGCATTCCAGCCAGCAAGTAAGAGATGGGAAAACAAGGACCTGACTTTCACAAGACCTCAGAAATAGCCTGAACAAGGGAACGAATTTCAGCTGGGAGTTTCAGCTCCCAGCTCAGCCACAAGTGTCACATAACTCTATTGGTTTGAAAGTGTCATGGTTCAGCTGCCTAAAACATCTTAATATCCTGAAAAGAGGAAAAATGGTATTTTTAAGCAGAGGCAGATTTTCAGAAAAGGCTAGGGCTCCGAATTTAACAAAGATTATTCTCTGAAAAAATCTTGTCATTCCAAGGAGTTTCCTCTGAATTAATTTCCAGAATCACACTCTACCGTATTTACTCCAGAGGCCTTTATTTAAAGCTCTAATGGAATCTGTAAATTTTGCACTAAAAAAGCCTTGGACTCTTCTCTTTAGTAGTGTGAAAGGAGCATAAAACAGATCTCGGAGAGGTTAAAATGTCTTTTGGGGAGAGGGTAAGAAGCTGGTTTTTTTCAAAGAATCATCTTGAGATCCATGCATCTGTTGGTGGAAAAATGGAGCTCCTGAAGTAGTGAGGCTGGCAGTCATAAAGTCATGAGGAACAGAGCAGGACAGCAACACTTCATCTGTCAGGGCTAAAAGTATCCATAGGGGATTTAAAGCTTATAGAAACATGCAAAGAATCTTTTTTTCCTGTCAATATCTAATTTGAATAATTTAAATCCTATTCCGATAAATCCAGAATTATGACTGCCCATTATTTGTGTCAAATTCAAAAGCTGCTAATATTCATAGATCCCCTACAACAGTTCTCATTGAGAAGTGGAACATTTAGCTTTCAAGTTTATGGCTTTTCAAATAAAATTGAAGAGGCTTTGAAGAAGAGTTGTAAATCACTTCTTGATGTTACTAATTTACCAATTGACTGTATGTTTTGGAGTAAATTATTTAACACCACTGGACCTTAGCCCACCATTGGTAAATTTGGATTGATGGCATTCCTCCACTTCAAGCAGGCAGCAGTATACCCACATTTTCCATCTCTAAGAAGTCTCGTGAGGATTATTGCTTTAAAAATTGTAGGTATTGTACAGAAGGGAGAGTTTTCACTTCTGTATGCATATCAGAAACATAAAGAAGTTAATCAGATAGGTATTTAAAAGACTAAATAACACACCTTCTTCTTTGGGGTATAAGAAACTGATTAACTGGACTCTTCTTTATTTGTATTCCTACACAGGGGTTTGCTATAAAGACACAAAATGGATGCATAAAAAAGCCATAATTCAGCCAGAATAATTCTAAAAAACCCACACTCAGGGCATATGCCTTGGATTGCCAGAGGAGCAACATCAATTTTCTTGTTTCTAGAATATCCTCTTTAAGTCCTTCATGATCTTTAAATACAGTGAAGAAGCAATGAAAGTTAAAATAGTAAGGACTGCTTACTGAGATCAGTTTCAAATTCAGTTCAGTTGCCAGCAGCACCATCCTTGGATAGCAGAAACAAACTGAATACTTTTCTCTTAGCTGTGTTTTTCATACTGAAAATATATTCAAAAATCATGTGATTGTATCCTTTCCTTTGTGGATGAGTTGAGGACTCAAAATGAAATAAATCTATGCTTTGTAATGTTTTTGCCAAGACTTGAATTTTCTCTCTTTTAGCATGCATAAAATCCACAGGTAAAGCTTTTTTTAGAAGTCTTCAAATCTATCCTCAGGTCCACCTCATCCTATCCCAGATAATACCTTTAAATTTGATTTCAAGAAAGCAAGTTTTGGACTGTAGAATTATTCCATCTGCATTCTAGCAAAGTAAGATTATACAAGAAGTTCTTATTTCAGCCCTGGGATTGCTGTAAATGAACCTCCTTTGTGTTTTTCTGGTTGCCCAGCAGTGTCACAAAATTTTTAATGTGAATTTCAAGATGTGCAATGAATAGTGTAAAACACAAAAATGCCTGTAGAGAAACCTGTGGCCACCAGATATCGTGGTTTATAAAAAAAGAATTAGCTACTTTGGATGTCATATTTTTTGTTTTGTTTTCAACCCTTATTGCTCATCACTGAAGACTGAGTGGTCTCATGGTTCTCCTTCAGTATAGAAAAGTAAGTTAATTTATTGCTCTGTGCAAGCCAGTTGCATACTCAAAAGCAGACGCAAGAGAAGTCACTTAAAGTACTTTTCTGTCATGGGAATATGACTCATGCACTTTTATCTGTGCCCACTGTCTTGCCAGCATTTTTTGCTAAAAATCTTCCAGGGGAAAGAAAAGATGAATATTTAAATACTTATGAAGTTTTTATTAAAGTGCTCATGATCACTGTAATAAATAATACAGTCATTTAAAGCTTGTGTGCAGGAAAAAATAAAACCACCCTGTTATTTTTGTTCTGTATCCTGTGCACTTTACAGTACAAAAGGTATCCAAGATAGTGTGCTAATTTGATTTTCTTTTCCTTAAACATTTCTAGCCTTTTCAGGAAGGAACAATGAGGTTTTGTCTGTCTGGATGGGCATCAGGCATGGAACTCAGATTGCTTATCAGTTTCTGACTTTTCAAAAATGACATCATCTCTCTGTTTCTCAATTCCTTAGCTGAAAAGAAAAATAAAACGGGATCATGATATTACTATGATAGCTACTAATGAAAAGTATAATGCTATGGATAAGTATTGCTAATTTTTTCCCAATTATTTCTTTCTTGGGACTATTGTCTTTCTTGCTGCCTACAAATTGTCAGTGAGCAGAGGAGTTTGCTCGGTGTGTTGTAAAACATTTGCATATAGAGTAGGTGAAGAATCAGTGATCTAGAGCAAATTTATGAACATTTCTTGGTGTGATTGTTTAATGGATGCAGTCTGTTTCAGCTTCCTGCAGGCTGGGTTTGTGGATTTGGTCCTGCAGCAATGACAAGTGGTGTAGCTAAACTGCTAGAATTTGCTTTATAAAAGCAAATTGTTTATAAAATTTTTCTTTATAAAATCATAAGTGATTTAGGAACACAAATGTTGCTGATTTTAGATAGGAAAAAATCCCAGGGAAATCACTTGGGTAATTTTAGATATCTGGCTCCTGCAGTATAGTTTAGAAAGCAACCAATTTATTTTAACCTGTAATTGAAATATATCTGACAATGCAGTTTCCTCCAGGGTATGACATAATGGCCATGCCTGCCTCCTCCATAAAGGTCTGCCATAGTCAACCACCTTTTTGTGGTGGTTACATCTCTTTTCTCTATTACCCAAGTAGTCTATAAAATATTGGATAGTCCATTCTTTTGTGTAGGGCTTTGCACATTGTAACTCAAAGCTGGCCTAGCAGATGATATTATATGTAAAGAAAAGTAAAAAGATTTGTGCTGGCAGTACTTAGTGAGAAAAGAAAGATTTCTACTCCCAATACTGAAGTGGCATTTCTAAGAGTTCCTCTCTTCAGCTGTCTCTCAGGAACAGAAGGCCAGCGTGTCCCCTGGCCTGATCTCCCTTGAAATGCATCTGGAAGTGCAGGTGTGCTCTGAAATGGACTGGTTTGTCTGGAGGGAGTGGACTGGGAGATTATTTCCTGTTTTCTTTGGGTGCGGATAAGAAAGCCCAAGCCTTATGTGCATCATCTGGCAGACCATGGTGCAGCCATCCAGGTGAGGCACACCTTGTCAGCACACCCCAGGCTGTGCTGCCTGCGGGGCAGGACAAGGGCTGGATCCTGGCAGGGGAGTCCTGAGTCCCTCAGAGCCTCTGCCCTGCCCTCTCTGCAGTGCACTGGGCATGGAATGCCAACTGCTTTACCAGCATGCATCTTGCACTTATGGAAAACAACCCAACACTCCTGTTGTTGTCCCCCAGTTGTCATGGGGAGTTTGGTGGAGGCACTTAGGGAGATGGAAAACTACAGATTTGTTTGTTGGTTTAGTGCCTCTCGACTAGCAGAAGAGTATTTCAGGCCTACTGACATGGTAAAAGCACTGAAGGAAAACATTATTGATTGAATGCTTGAATTCAAAATTTTTCAAAATTATATCAAGCAAAACAAGCCTTGGTTTTATTATTACTAAAGAGGGGTCATGGTAACAAATATATCTAGCCCTTGTATGTGCCCTGCCATCTGAGGGTAAATGTGAGCTGGTCGCCTCCTCTGGATGCTGTGGGCAAGAGTTCTTTTGTCTGGAGGAACATGCCAAGGACTCCCCTTATCACTGCTGCTTTATTCTGCACATTTTGAATAAATTTATTCTTGTTTTATGCACCAATCCCTGGAATTTGGAAATTCCCTCAATCGCTTCCAAAGAACTTCATGGTTGTGCTGGTTCAGAGATTCACTGTTGAGGGAGGACAGGAATTCACTGCCTATAAGTACTTTAGGTAGTATAGGCACCAGCATAAACACTTGACAGTATTCTCTGTGGGTGCTTTTATATTTATTATTTAGAATAATACAAAGTATTTCAATAGAATTAGAGCAGCAAACCCTCCTACCCGACAAAGAAAGAGCACACACCCAGACACTGCTTTTAGCAGAGTATCTGGCACGTTATAAAATTATAGCCTGGTTAGCTTCCTGAGAACTCCTGTAGCTACTCCATGGAGCCATTTGCCTGTTTGCTCTGCTGTAATTTTCAGTGCAGGCTACAAGGCCAGCTTAGGAAGATTTATGGCCACCAATCTGGCTGCACTTACCTATTAAAGAGTGTGGTGTGTGCAGAGTATCTGGGAAGGATAAATAAGGCCACAACAAGGTTGATATAACATTGAGAGATTACACTAAAGAGAATATTAATGACCAGGAAAACCATATGGCCTGCACAAAACCTAGAAGAAACAAATAAGTTAGTTAAAATTTAATTTTGCAGCCAGGAAATATCTGATGATAGGCTGTGAGGCAACTAATGCTAATAGTGGAATTAATTGTTTTATTGTGTTTTAACTGCTTTGTTTCTGTCATCCACTAATGTTTATAGTTAGTGTGGGAAGCTATGTGGCATCCAGGCATGGCCAGACTGCATTTTGGGGCTTTTTGGAGGCCCTGAATGAGGGTGGAACCACTTTAGCACGCCACAGGCAGGAGGTGAATCAGGCTTCTTGGCACACACGCAGCTGGGACAAGGCAGTACCTGAAAGTTTCGGGGTTGTCTTTAGGATTTACAGCCTGTCCCAACAAGGCTGTGTTGTTCCAGGGCTGAAGCCTGTTACTTTTTGGGTACTGATACTCCAGCAGTGCCACAGAGCGAGGCACCAATAAGATGAGACTCCAGAAAAGATTGGCAGGGCTGAGAAACAGTTTAGGAGAGAATGGTGTTGAGTGGATTTTTCTGGAGATGAGAAAGAAAGGAAGTGATCCATTCTAAAGTGTTCAGCTCCCCATTGCTGGGAGCAGGCAAATACCACATCACTCGTAAGCAACCAGGTTACAGGTATTCTGGTTTTTATAAATATCAAAGAAAGCTACAGGAAGATACTCAGAACTGAGAAGATAATAGAGCTAAAGCTGTCTAGGGCTGCCTCTGTCCTATCAAAAAATATCTTCCTGTTATTTTATCCTATACAAATATTCATTAAATATTTTTATTGTGAGATTTGGCCTCCTATAATAAACCTTTTTGTAGTAATTTTTTAAGTTGTTACACTGGAAATTGTTTGCCTTGGTTACAGGTTTATTTACATCTAGGTTAAAATTTGACAGTCGCAGTTGTGCCGTCTTGTCTCATACTGTGTTTCTAGCAATTGAATGCAAGATGCAGAACTTAGGAGGACTTTGAGATTTTTTTTTTCCTCATAATGTAACTGGGGGGACAGAACCATGTGTGCTTCAGGCAGAAACTTATGTATGAGAGCTGCTATCTCCACATTACTTGTAATATTTTTTAAAGTGAATTGTAGTTGTTTTATCCTCTGAACTACTGTTTCGAAGGCAGCTGGGAGCGAGCAAGACATTTTAAATGGAAAATGTATTTCCTGCTCCTTTCAGCCTGTGATTTCTCTCTTCCTTTCTCCACCCCTTCTGCATTGTTGCTGAGGGCAGACTAAGCCTCTCTCTGTGCTCTCCCACACATCTGCTATTATTTGTTATTCCTATTTTTACTGACTGTCCCAGCACCTGCTGAATTCTAGCAGTCTTCTTACTGAACCTGAGAGATTCAGGTAATTTCTGTACAAAAGAGGAGGTGGAACCAGTGCTTGAATGCAGCCATCAGCCTGGCATGATTCCCACAAGCTCCAGGGTCTTATTTTCTGTTGCGCTAGGCTGAGACTTCCTCAACTTTTCCACTAAAAGATTTTCTGACTTGTAGCAAAGACAGAAGGTCCCTGTTCAGCGCTGTCTATACAGTCTCAGATTTTAATACTGGAGAATTTTCAGTTGTAGAACAGGTGGGATTTCTGTGGTAGAAGAAAAAGGCTATGAAAGGCAGTTGCAAGACTGTAGAAATAGCACAATTTTCTTCTTGCTGAGCAGCAGCAGCAGGAACAATCTATTGTTGCCCCGTGGTGAATGGCAGCAGATGCTGGGGCTTTACAATACATCAGGTTCTTAGTTGAAAGAAAATAAGTTGCACAGACCTTGAAATATTTTCTGCTGGTCTGTTGCTATTCATAAGTTGTAAACAACCATGCTTGCCTTTGTCAGAGAGGATAAAACAAACAATATGGTATGCAGCCAGTTTTGCCAGAAGAAAATCCTGCTCAGATTTTATTGTATAAGGAAATATGTTTCCGAGGAAAATGTTCTATGTTCTGTTATTTTTCAGTCCTTTCTGGTCCAAGTCCCAGTCACCAGCAGTAAAGCTGCGTGCCCAGTACTGGGCAGTCAAAATAAAATAAAGTTAGCAAATAATACATTTACTGAAAGTGCAATTTCAGAATTGCTAGAATTGGTGATCAGGTCAGGTGAGATTAACTGAAAAATTTAAAATTTCTGGAGGAACGAAATGTTCTACAGTGTAAAAAATACCTGAGAAAAATGAGCAAATGCTGAAATTGACTGGAATCTTTTGTAGGCAATATTTCCAGCTTTTCTGAGGTCTTAAAATTAGAGAACAGACACTATTACTTGTGGGCGTGCTCTTGCTTCTCATTTTTCACTCTATGTAAACATCAGAACTCTTAAGGGTTGGCTCATTCTTACCTGGTGCTCATTTCTTTTCTGCATAGTCTACTATAATCTCGTGACAGACTTTGTAAAGGAGAATTTGAATGAAAATCTGGGCATTCCTGGACTACATCCTCATTACTAGAGTTATTTTGTTGTTTACCAAAAGGCTCCAAAATGTTTTCATGGATGTAGAAGAATAATTGATAGGTAACATCTCTCAGTGAAAAGAGAAAAAAAAAAGGCCATTATGTCAAAGACAGTGTTAATGTTCCCAGACACATTCCAGTAATAAAAGTCATCCCTCTGTTATTTATCATTCTGTTTAAAACTCAAAAAATTCAAGCTCACAGACAAGTGCAATAAAGACTTGGAATGATGACTACGTCTTTTAATAAAGTTCAACTTGCAAAGCTAAAATTGTTTTCCAGTCTATGGAAAAACATGTTTTACACAGGAAAAAGTGAAATTGATTAAAGAAATAATTGGCAGCTATCTTTAGGTGGAGGTTTATGGATACACAAAGGAGACATGATGAATCAGATTAGAATGATATTTTTAACAGTCACTTTTCTCCATTTTGGAGAAGACATTCATATAATGTTTTATCCTTGTCAACCCGAGTTGCTTCTAAAAGTGTTTTACTAATATCAGCCCTTTCAATTGTATTCACAGACTTTCACTAGGTGTCCTATTAAAAAAAAAAAAAAAACAGCTTTGTGGTTATTCCACTTTTCCTGTTATATTCTTTACCATCATCCTCTGATTATATTTGAATAATGGTTGTGTTACAGGAACCCACCAGCTTTACAGAGAAAGGTTTCTCACCCAGGGATGGGACACAGCTGCTTCCACAGCAAGCATCATTGGATGGATCCTGCTCCATTACTGCCAGCATGGGGGGAAAAAAAAAATTGTGTCCCACCTGTGGGCAGAGAGGAGTTTTGCTGGGAATAACTCTGTTGTGAGCTTCTCCTCAATGCAGTGCACTCTCTGGATTAAATTCTGCACCGAGCTTTTGATTCAAACAGAAGCTCAGGTGGCAGCCAGCACATTTCAAATAGAGAATTATAAGCTGGTTCAATCACCTGAAAAAGAACATTTTCCCACTTCTGGTTACATTAAAATGCAGGGAAATTGTGTTAGAGTGCATTTCTTTAGTTCCAGGCCTGGGCCTGACCAAATTTCCCTGGAAAACACAGGCTACCAAAGCTGCTGGCGGCTGTTATCCAGCAGAATACTGAAATTACATCTACTTGAGAGAGAGCTTTAGAATGAAGAAGCAGTTGGACCTGACTGGGGTGGAAAAGGGGATAAAAAGGTAATTTTTGTGTCTTCTAGCAGCTGTGACAAATGAGTAAGACTCCATCCTACAGGCCGTTTTCACTTTATCTTTTCTCCTCTGCTGTATCTCCCTCCTAACATCATCATCATTTATTATACCTTTAAGATTCATCTCACTGGCACAAAACTTTTGGATCATGAACCTTCCATCCATAATTGATTCCTCAATGGGCCATCTGTGACTTCTTCCTTGGTAAGATAGCTAGAAATTCAAAATTTGATTCCTTTCATTTTTATTCATGACACCTTTTAGGAGAGTTTCTGACAATTTCTGTTTATTGGGCTCTGTGGTGCCTGCACTAATTTAACAGCTGTATGGTGTGATTTTACTGAGGAATCAAGGGGAGAGAGATATTTTCTTCTGCCTTAGCTCATGCATCAGACTAAAACTTGCAGATACTGTTTTTATTAGATAAGTAATAAGAAGTGGTAAAGACCAGGATACCATGGACTAAATGCTCACCTGTGAAAAGAAAATTGCTCTTGTAATTTTAGATATCAGATTTTGGACTTTACCACCAGCCAACAGAAAAGGCAATAGATAATAAATTATTTTTCTACCATTGCCCTCCTTAGTGTGGGATGTGGCAGACATGCAGTGTGTGACCTTGCTTAGATGGTCATTTTAACAGTAGGTACCATTAGGAGGTGTTTAATTTTACTTGGAATTAATTACAAAGCTCAGCATTTCACTGGGATGTCATTAATACCTAGAAATTTTCCATGAGTTTAAAGAATAATGTATCAAGTCCATTTTCATACACAGGGGAGGGAAGGTTATTTCTTGTGTTGGCTTAGCCACCAGCAGGCATCTGATTTAAACACCCATCACCACATCCAGGCTAAGGATGAGAGACAATGGTGACTTCAGAAAACAGGAAAAACGAACAAGAGGTGCAACTGGAAAAAATTTCAATTTCATTTAGACTTCAAGAACTAGGAAAAAAAATGATTCTATTTAAATTTCTTTCTTATATCCTGTTGAAAGGTTTCTCTCCTTACTGATGAATTTTCACTTTATGGCAATGCAAAATTTTGTTTATAAAATTGACTTCCCGCAAAACCAAACCTGCAGTGAGTTTAATTTATGAAGAAAGGAATGGAAACAAAAAGCTGAAGCTGATTTTGTGAAAAGTCTTCTGCTGAATGTACTCTAACTCTTTTTCCAAAACCAAAAATCCACACCAAAATGTATCTAATCCACATTGTATTAAAACATAGTCTTCCTCACTCTCACACCCAAGAGGTAATTTCTGTCTTGCTTCTCAGAGAGACATTACCATGGCAAAATTTCCTGTTATTCTACACATATTCTGTTAGAAAAAGACTTTGTTACTGTATCTTCCAGTGATGCTACCAGTGCATCACAAAACAGTATCATAATCAAAAACTAAACCGGTGCCAGTAGCATAAAAATGAAGGCAGAACACACTGATGCAGAATACCTTTATTTTGTGTTTATTACTGTACTAATTTATAAAACTATTAATATGGTTATAGCTGTCTTTCTTAATATGTGAGCTCACAGGTGATTCTGTGCCAACAACAGGAAATGCAAATAAATATTCAGAATTTAATAACTAGAATGAGGAAACCAGCTTTTAAAATCTGGGATGATTTATCTTCCCAGTCTTAAATAAATAATTAAAGAGAAAACCTGACTATTTTTACTTTTGTGTTTTATTTCAGTTAATTGTTGCCCAAATTAAATTGAACCTAGTGTAAGGAGAAATGGGTAATTACTCAAAGACAATTAGAGATTCTGAAGGCTCTGTAGTGATTATGATTATTTTCTTTGGAAAACAAAAGGGCCATTTATCTCTAATATATGCTGTGTAATTAAGTCCATATGCAATTATCTTTCTCTTACTGCCCCCCTCCAATGGGAACTGTTTTTTAAAAAGTCTGGCAAAGAGAGAATATAATTGTGTGCATTGGGATACTCCAGTACATGAAGAATATCTAAGGTTTTGTCCAGTTAGGCTTCAATGTGCTTCCTAGGCTGATTTTACTTGGTGACTTTGGACATGGCCTTATTCATGCTGGACACTGGCACAGTCATTTTTCTGGCTCTTGTGCGTGCCACCCTATTCCTCTCTGAATTCTCCATGATTTATAACACCTTACAGCTTTTTTACAGCTTTATTACTGCCCCAATGGTCCTATAAGTTGGGCTCTGTGTAGTCTTGCTTGAGAGGAGATGGAAAAATTGTAGTGCAGCCCCCCAAACCTTCATTCTTGAACTTCAGCAGCCAGATAAGCAAAGGGGCAAGAGAAGCTAGAGGGAATGGAGAAAATTGCACTTCAAAAGAGGCCTTGTATTTTTTGTTGGTAAGTACTTGACATTGTCTTTTCCCTTCTCTCCAGGTATTTTCAGACCAGCCCTTTCCTGGCTTGTAGAAAGAGATATTTATTACTCCTAATGTCTATCTCCCTGAATTGGGAATTTCTGCTTGTATAGTTCTGAAGTGTCAGATATGGCCAGATGGCAATGCTGCCAATAAAGTGGAGTATTTTTTTCTCTATTAAATGTAAAGTAACATGAGGGCTTATTGGCTAAAAACAAGAGATTTATCATCCTTGAGTGTCTAAGCCACTAAATAATTGACTAATTTTGAAATAAAATGCACTGTGCACATTTGTTCACCCTATAATAATATCCTAAACCAGTTTCTAACTAGATATATGCTGTTTTATTTACACATCTCTAAATACTGTTAAATAATTATTCTGTAAAATATTGCTTTTGGTACCACTGATGCTTGTACAATTAACCAGATTTCTGGATTTTGCCACAATGGTGTGCTAGGCAAATATAATTTGATATATATAAAATTGTTCTGAAACACAAACTAACTGCCTAAGGCATAAATAAATATAAACACAAAGTGTTTGGTTTATCCTTATTTGTTTAAGATCTTAACAGATAGTCCTCAAAATTTAGGAGGGAACACCTACACTTAGCTCATTGCCTGTTGTTTCACAAACAAGTTCAGAATTTTAAAATTATTTATTGGTATGGATGCGAACCCCTAGCAATTTAGGCACCCACAGGTAAATAGCTAGACCAATATTTGGACTCCTAAACAAAACCAAACTCAACCTCATAATGCTGCAGAGAGTCAGTGTCTCCCTTTGGGGTTTGCTGATCTCAGCAACTCTTGGTAATCATGGTCTCCTGTCTGAATGCCTCAATTCAGGCACTTTATATTTTGGTTCAGAAAAATGTCATGATGATTTGCCCCAATGAAATTCTCAGTGCAGTTGCATTAATCAAGGACTAAATAGGTTGCTACTGTAAAAGGAAATTGCATTTTTTTTTAAACACCTGGAAATTTCAGCTAGCCTTCTCAAAGGCTCTTTTTTAATCAGCTTGAATATTCTTACCACAGTGTAAGGATAAATAATGACTTGGGTCATTCTTGTCTCAGCCAGTATTTTGTGGGAGCAAATATCTGAGTTTATATGGCCTGCATTGTACAAATAACTGCATTTTAATAATGAGTTTAAATGGAATCTGAGAAACAACATCTCATTAGTAAATGAAGGTTGAGGAAGAACTAGAAAGGGTATAGATCTTGCCTTGAAATTATAATGGTGCTAATTTTTGACATTTCATCCCCATTTAGTGCATTCCTTGATTAACCCCATCTATGATGCACAAAAGGCAAGGGAAGATGAACATCCTTGTGAATGAGCCCCCATTATCCATCCCACTGCCATGAGGAAACAGATTTCACCACTGCTTGGGCCACTTAAATATAAACTAAATGAATTGTGCTACCTACCAGGGGAGCTAATGAGATTCCTCTGGGGAAGAGAAAACATCCTGAGGCCTTTATTATGTCTGCTGGCTTGATTTTTGGGTTGGAGCACCCAAAAATGATTTTTCAGTTGGAGCATCTTTGCATGGCAATGCCAATAAGGCAAGGTTGGAAAATATCCCTGGTCTTAGGGCAGTTCTCCTGTGGTCAAGGAACAGGGAGAAAAGGGTTCCTGGAACACTTGCCATGCTCCACAGGGATCCCTCAGATCAAATGTGAACTTGGTTTGGGCAAAAATAGCAGAAAATGCAGCTGTAGGTGTTGTGGGTGTCACACACACCCCTCGAGGCATGGGTTGGCCTCTTCTGTGCAAGGGAATAGAAAGGGGCAGCTCTTCTCATTTATCCAGAGATAAATTTCTCAAAGGCTATATAAAGTGGGAAAGAATGCTGCTGCTTTACTATGCCAGAAAGAACATGAAATAATCTTTATAATTAATCAAAGAACAGGCTGCCTATATTACAACTTCTTTTCCAAGGTGTAAATTTTATTTCAAGCTGTGCAGGTGTAATACTATTCTGGTCACATGTGTAGCTTAATACATATTTTCCAGAGAAAGGATGATTGTGTAACATTTTTGCATCATTGATGATGAAAGTTTGTCAGCATTTTATTAGACAGCATATGCAATTTTTCTCTAATTACTTGAAGGGAATAATGCCCTCATGTTTATTGGACTAGTTTTTGAGACAGTGAGCAAGAACCTGTTATTTTATAAACTGTGGAGATACAAACAATGGCAATGATCCTGTCAGGACACACAATTGGAGTGTATGCTTTTAAACCTAAGCTGGATAGCCTTTGTTTAGTTTGAAAGACACTGCTGCACACAATGGAATCCATTTCTCTTTAAAGAACCCTTAGAGGAGGGTAAAATACTGTACCACTATTCTATTCTGTTCTATTCTGGTCTGTGTTACCTGATTCAATCTCGAGATGATGAAAGGAAGATCAGTCTTGCAAAACTTTGGTTAAGTCATGCTGAAAAATAACATCTTTCTGTTCGCTGGTGATTTGCTATCCTCAATTCCATATTAAATTCATGTCAAAACCCTTTGTTTCCAACAATCAGCACTTCAAGCTCAGTCTGAAACAAAACTGCTTCTTTCTGTTTCAGCAAACTGCCTGAAGAGTGTTTATTGTTAGTTGCTTGGTTTAGGAGGGCTGATAGCAAAATACAAGTCACTGGCTGCAGCTGTTTGCTTATACAGTCAAAAATACAAGTAAAATGTACAGAACTGAACAGTCCCTTCATATGTAGAGGAAGATGGGCTTCCATTTGCTTCTCCCACTGCCTTGGAACAAAGCAGAGGGAAAGCAATTCTGAGAGCTACATGAGAGAGGGGAAGTGGTTCTCCTCCACGATTGGTGGGGCATAATGTTGGTTTTAGATTTAGGAATTGCTTGAAACTTTGTTTAGCTGCTTTAGCACTGCTGAAACTGCCTCCAAACTGGACTTTACCAATGTGCCCAGGTATTTTTCTGGCTGATAGGAAGTTAATTATGTTCTTAGACGTCTGCTGAATTTTGGGTTATGAGTACATTCCCTCTCTATGCAACAGGATTGCTAACGGTGAAAAAGGCAGAAACTTTGTTTTGCCAGGAAGGAGTGGCCAGGACTCATTAAATGTCTCTGAGCTGGGTCAATCTCTTCAGCTCCTTTACCTGAGCTGAGTTCAAGAGCTGCAACAGGGAAGGAATTGTGTAAATTGAAGTGAGTCGGTTCATTCCTGAGGGTTACTGAGGAGATGCAACCACTTAAATAAAGGGCCAGGAATGAGGAAAGATGAAAGCAGCATTCAAAAGCTGAAAAGCTGTAAAATGTTCCATTGTTTAATCAAGGATTTTCTTTTGCACTTATTAAGTACTTTTTCACATTAAAATTCGTTTGAGAAATGTCATCTTTCATCTGATAACATGTATATAGATATTAGAGTATTTTTATCTTGCAGATGATGTTCCTAGTCTCAAAATGAGTTTTCAAAATCTACAGTACCTCTAATTTTCCCTTTTTTTTTAAAAAAAATTATTCTTCAAAAAGTATTTTTTGCCTTCCTTTTCCTCTGTTAAGATTTTCCAGAAACATTTGACTAGCTTATCCATGCATGCAGTCAAACCAGACATTTACAAAATGTTATTGCCTGCAATGATACTCTAATAATCACATTTATTCTTCACTATTTTAAACATGCAATTCATTATGTGATTATATTTTTTCCAAGATGTATGTGTGTGTATGTGTAATGTATCAGCTCAGATGACATGACTTTATTATTCTCCAAGCAGCCAGCAGCCCACCAAGTGTGACACTAACCCACATTCAATGTTATCAGTGGCAGAGGGAAAGCTGCTGCTGGCCATTTTTAAGGTACCATGGTTGTCATATTCTGGTGTTGGCAGCACAGAAAATCCATTACTTATGTTCTACTGCTCCTCTATTGATTAAAGACATATGAAGGGTAATTAATTACCATGGTGGGAAAAAAAAAGGGTGTGGGGATTTTTTTTTTTTTTCAGTTATTCAAACCCAAACTTCAATAAGGAGCACAAGTTTGTTCCTTCCCTAAACCTCTTCATTCCGCATATGCTGAAATGCTGGATATCTCTTGCATGGAAATTTGCTTGAATTGAAAAGAAAGATAGAAATTCCTCTAAGTTCAGCTTTCTTAGTTAATGATCTTGAAAATAAACAGGTTCTCTCTGCTGAGTGCCCATGCAGTAAAAATATGCTGTGTTCAGAGATGAGAATCACACACCAGGTGTCTTTTCTAATTCTTATACATTTTCCTGCTCTGACTTTTCCTTCTCTCACAGCTTGGTTAAGGTTTAGAGTTTAATATCTGAAACACTGATTCAAGTTACCATGAGAAACCAGAAATAAAATGGCATTAAGCTGCTCTAGTGTTCAGGATTTCACTTTCTCTGCTTGGAATCCTGAGCCAAATGACTATCAAATCATATTTTTATAAAGGCAGGAAAGAAAATTGTGCTAGGCAAACAAGCAGTAAAAACTGTATAAAATACTAATTAAAACAATGTTTCAGGGCTTCCTTTCATGAGACCAGCTATTATTTGTTAGAATTCTGCAAAAAATCAAAGATTTTTAAGCCTTGACTCAGTGATGTATACCTGCAAACTTAAAGGCCCTTTTAGTCCTTTAGTCCTTTCTGTTTCTTTCCCTTTTGCTGTGAGGGGAGTTATAATGTTGTGGCCTTTTTCTTGGAGTCTCTTGCCTAAAGTAGAATGTGAACTAAAGGAGGTTTTCCTTTACTTTATTCCTCGAGCAACAGGTTTATAGTGGACTTGAGCATGGATGGATTTGTGGGCATTTTGTGGGCCCTCCTTTGCTTCCTCGAAGCCTTTCTTGCAAAATTACACTTAGAAAAACGTTTATTTTCACCTTTTTCATTTTAATGGAACCCCCACTGCTATTATCTCTACATAGAAGAAGGTGTCTCCCAGTCCTGTGCTGTCTAATATCAGAAAGGCAGAGATCTGAATTAAAAAGAGAGATGAATACTCAGAGGTGAGGCAAAGAGTGCACAGGTGATGCTACTCAAGTACCCTTACATTTGGCACACAAAGTACAAATCCACCCATCTCAGCTTCCTGGATGTAATGCTCAAATATGGTTAGTCAGGCTCAATGTTAAACACTTGGTAGATTGGAAATAAAATTGTTTTTAACTGCAGAACGCACAGAGTTGTGTTGCCTTAGTGGGGTGTCCAGCCCAGGAAATTTGAGGATTTGTGGTCACAGCTCCTAAAGCAAAGGCACAGACATAGCACAGAGAATCCTGCTCTTCTTTTAGATTGCAGGAAGCCAATGATAAAACAAAGTTAATTTCCTCACTTTCCAGTGCTGAAATTTTTATTAAGTGGCATTTGACCTTTACCTTTCATACATCAGAGATTTCCTTTCGTTTGACCGGAACCATATATTAAAGACCTTTCTCTTAAGGTATTGATAGATACATAAAATCAAAGGCCAGATTTTTCTCCTGGGAATGTCATCTACAGCTGATCTCCTGCTAAAGTATTTGTTTGGCATTTCATAGATTTTAAGGGCAGGCAGGAGCACGCTGATTATTAAGTCTGACTTCCTGCGTTAGCTACGCTAAGTACCTCATCCAATTAATTTATGCTGCAAGACCACAGCTTGCATTTAAAGCTACAGACAGAGAATTTTAAATGGTACTGAGCTTGATTTAGACCCTTTTTGTACCAGAAAATCCACTGAGTCAGTAGGTTTGGCTAGATGTGCCTTATCACACTTGGAATTAAAATGTGCAAGGCATTATGAGTCTCATTGTTTGGTATTTTTCTTTTCTTTTTCTTTCCTAGATTAAGACTCTGAATTCATTGGCACATTAAAACATACTTACTGGCTACTGAAAGTTCAACACTACTTGACTTCCAGCTTTAAAAATTCATGGTGGTTGTTTTGGAGGCTATTAACTTGCAGTTAGACACAAATTGAAGTAAACTTAATTTTCCCCAAGCAAGGAAGTGAACTTTTGCTTTTCTCAGATGTGAAAACGTACACACAGCATGTACACATCTGTAAGATAGATCCTGCTTTTCCTTCCTTTCATTTTCTTCCCAGGAATGTTTCCACTTTCCCACTCATTCTAATCTGGTTGATTTTTAAAATTTTTTTTAAAATATTTTTATATAAGTTTCACATCTCCCCTGTCTCACTTTTCTATAAAGGCAGAAAAGCAGATGGGACTTCACTCCTGCCTGACCTACCTTGCAAGTGGCAAAGGTGTTGTCCCACTGAAATTCCTGAGCCAGGTCCTGTCTGGAAGTTGAGAATATCGTGTGTCCCACCCACAGGAGGCAGAACAGGAATGTGAGGAAATCAGGGAAGTCCAGTGATAAATTATTTTGATTGAAACGTTTGTTTTAACAGCTTTTAATAAAATACCTTTGTATTTTGGGCTCTTTGGCCAAAAGAGCAGAAGGTTGTTCCTGTCCTGTGAAGTCTCCTCTTGTAGTCACTTTCAACTAAATTTAGGAAGTGTCACTGAATAAGAAATGTCTGTTTTATTGAATCTGAATCACTGCACAGTTGAGGAATGTGGAATGGTTTTAAGAGAATCAGTCAGAAGGAAAACTAAAAGAAGTAAATGTGCATTTCTCTTGGAATATGACATTTTTCTTTACCTAAAAAGCCAACAGGTATATTGACAGGAAGTTTCATAGAGGTTTACAGACCAAGTCCAACTAACTGATAGCAAAATCACTGAAAAATCACTGTGGTATTTTGGGAAATGGCCAAGTGACACATTGCCAATCTGGGACTTTAAGCCTGGGAAGAACACACATGCCCAAACCTATGAAGACATTTCTTATATCTCAATGAAACTTATGGCTGTTTCATCTGAAACAATCATCCCTGCATTCTTACTGGGAAAATCGAAAGTCCTGTAATTCTCCCTCATCCTTCTCTGTCTAAAAATTTTATCTTTACAAAACAGAAACTCACACAAGAGAAACAGCCAGGTGGATTGGGTGACCAGTCAAACAGTTCAAACAGGGAATTTCAAATATTCAGCCTCACTAAATGGTTTGCAGACAATCATAAAGCAAAACATTTTGCAAAACATAGTCAAAGGTCAAATTCAAAAGTAAATTTGTTTACAAGGAGAGAATGTTCTTTCTTTAATGACACTAAATGCTAAATTTAATTGCAGTGAAAACTGGTGAAACATTAAGATAGCATAACTGGATTATAGTATTTGAAATATAATGAGCATGTGATAGTTAAAAAATAATTACATTCCGAAAAAACCCAATTAAATAAAAATAAAATTTCAGGACATTATAGGTAATAACAATTGCAAATGTATTTCAAAATTATTGACTTCTCTTTTTTCCCCATTAGTCATTTTCTGTGTGTACCTGCTCACAGTGTTCTCACATGGTCAGAGATTTAGTGCCATGCATTTCCAGAAGTTGAAAAATAGTTAGAAAAACTCTGTAGAGTTTAAACAATAAAAACAAACTTGCTTTTACAGAACAGAACTGTGGGCTTCTTCCAGGGCCCAACAGACAGAAAAGAGTTTCCTAAACATGTATTTTTCAGTGTGGAATATTTTTTTTCTAGCCATAACTTTAATGGTTGAAACCATGAAACACTGGAAAAACATAATTAATGATTCTTTTCGGCAAAAAAACCTTTAATGGCTTCTCTGGTTGTGGTCCTTTTCTTTGCTCTGAACATGACTCAGTGTTCTGAGCCTTCATTCCACTGGAGATACACACAGCACAGGCACTGTGCTGCAGTGATAGGTGATGAACAAAGAGTTCTCAGCTGAAGAAAAATCTCAGGGCTTCCATCCCCATTTGCATCGTGATGAATTGAGAATTAATGGGACCTCTCCCTGACAGATGAAATACTGTGCAAAGGCTTTAATCCCCCTTCCTCCCAGTGGACCTCAGAAATTTAAGGATTGCTTAATCAGAAATCAAAATGCATCAGGAGCCTGAAGGGGGCAGCTGAGACCAGCAGTGGTGTTGTGTATTTACAGCCACACTCAGCGGGCCACTTGGTCCCTTGGAGGTTTGTCAGCACAGTCCTGAGCAACGGGGACTAGAGGACAGCAAGGGGACATCTCATCCCTCCTCTGGCCCAAGGCCTGGCCAGCTCCTGATGGATACCTGCCTAAGACCAGACATTCCACTGCCTCCCTGGGCAATCTATTCCAGAGGGCTCCACTCCCCCATCATCATCAGATTTCTCATCATGGCTCACCTGAACCTCCTTTAACCCAGCCTGACCTCATTGCTGTTTGTCCCACTGCCATGGACATGGAGAATTTTTTCTTTCTACCACTTGAAAGCTGCAGCACTGTCCTCTCCTGCCAGGCAAATCCCCACTGTCAAATCACATTTTCGCTTGTTTTCACTCTCCCCTAGTCTCCACTTGGCCCACACCTTTCATGCAGAGGGGTCTGACCGAGTAGAAAGGATTTTGTTATGTAGTTTGTAGGCTGGCTTTATTCCTCCTGGTCCAAATATTTCCCATTCGTCCAAATGGCTGACATTGTTGATTCATGTCCAGTTTAAAATCCTTTAAAACCTGCAGATTTTTCCTGTAAGTTTACTACTTAGTCAGTGATTACTCCTTTAGAATACAGACAACTCTTTTCCTTTTTCTGTTTAAGTGAAGAAACTAATATTTATTTTGATATTTGCTTTGTCTCTCTGATTCACTGAAGGATCACTGAGAACAGCGATGAACTTCATTTCAACAGGGCTAGGTTGGGCATTTCCCTGGAATTACCTCAAATCAACACTTAAACCAGTCTTAAATCAGGACTGGAATGTGCAGGCTTGTGTAATGTCAAAATCAAACCCAATTCTGGTGTCAGCTAGTAATACTAAGAGATATTATTTTTTGTCTACACCAAATCTTTATCAATATTTATTGACATGATGGAAAGGTTTGTGAGATTCTGTAACTTGCATAAATAATTTTCCCCATTAAAGGCTGAGATACAAGAACATGAGCCACAAAACAAATAAGGAGGGACAAACCTATTTTCAATAAAGGGGAATAAAAGCCCATTCTAATGATTTTTGTCTAATATTGTTTCTGTAGCTGCTAAATTTGGACTGGATTTACATTAACAATAAGTGATTGCAGTCTGCAATTTTATTATTACACATACATATACATCTATTAATATATAGATACATATAGAAATATATTTATAAACAATAAATAAATAAATGATAGGTATTTCTTGATTTACAATTCAGTGGAAGCCAACAATAAATTCCCTCATGAAAATTATGTCCAGAATGCATCAAAAGAATGTTGTGTTAACCAACACAGCTATAAGGAACTTTTAAAAGCAGCTTACAGAGTATTGATAAATGTGACAATCAAGACTTGACAACCATTAGTAGCTTTCAGTGCTGTTTAGAGATATTTTTTAGTAAAGGTAGCCAACAAATGGATCTTTCAGAATTAAAACTTATAAAAATATACTTTCATGCTTTTCTTATTTAATATTTACTAAAATAGTTAATGGTAGAAGGCAGAATTTTAACTTAGAAAGGCTTATCTGTGAATATTTCTACTGTGTAACATTTGTAGCTTAAACTCAGTGCAAAACAACAGCACTTGTTTTTGGATGCCCAGTTGTTAAGCACAGAAAAAATGCTGCTAAATTGAAGTTCATAAAGATGCCTAAATAGGAAATAAATGTATGCAAATAAGTATTTTTTTACATCTGTCAAAATCTAAACTTTTCATGGGATGCTCTAGAATGTGATGATTGTTAATACTCAAGCTGTTGTGAAGTCACCTGCTGAAGTTCAAATATTTGGCACAGACAACATGAGAATCTCTCTTTCTGGGATAGGGGGTTCTAACTTTTAGATTACACACAAAACCCATGCTCCACACCACAGACTAAACATGCAACACCAAACTTTGCTCCCTGGTGTTGAATGTTTAACTCCACCAAGGAAAACTGCAGAGCAATTCAGTGACTCCAAGGAGAGTAAATGGCCTGGGATAAAATGTCTTTAAAAGCTTTTGTTGGTATGTTTTCAGTGTGCAATCTCCTTTGAAATTGTTTCAAAAGTCATTGTTAATATCGTGTAATAGTCTGACAAGTATGCTTCTTTGTAAAAACTCATGGAAAAGTGCTGCTCTCTGCTGAGGAAGAGGTTTTGTTCAAATGAAAAAAAGTTTATGCTCATTCTCTGTGCTGTCTACTTCACCAAACCATGGTGTCAAAGACCCTTGTAAAGCCTGTTCTATAAAATCTCTTCAAGAATCCTCAGAGATATTGTTATCCCTCAAGTGTGTGCAACAAAGCTTCTAATATGTCAGGGGATGCCCATTAAACCCTGAGTTTAATGAATCCCAGCTATCACTACACACTCCTGTCAGTGTTTTGTGAATTCCTCTTCTGACTCCAGATTTGAATACCATGTGCAGCACCAGTTGCTGTCACATTGGTGCATTTTCTAGGCAGTCCCTATGGAATGTGTTGGTGTAGTTCCTTCAGTCTTCCAGCTGCTTTTTCCAGCTGTTTTTTTTTTTTTTTACTGGAGCTGTAGCTCACCTTAAGCCCATGCAGACACACTCCTATGCAGAATTATTCTGCCCAAAAATCCAGTTGTCCTCCATGGCCACCCCCCAATTTGTCATCAGCCTGGCTCAGTAAAGGAGATCAAACTACTGTAGCTCTTTTCCACCTGCAGCCTCCATTTGGTTGTCAGAGAATGGCAATATTCCCTTTCAGCATGTTTTCATCTCATGAAAGTTCATGTGGCTTTGTGAAAATTGGCCTTGGGAGATAAACATAATTTTATTTGTTGGTTGGATGATGCATCTGGCTAAGAAAAATTACACCATACAGTTATTTTACTTAGATTTGACTTTGGGTTTAAAATAATTTTGAAAGAACTGCAAAGTTGGCTGACCTTAAAGAGCTTGACGAAAGAGAAGCTTTACTGAAATGAGAGAAATGTGGCAGAAGTCTTACAGAGCATATGAATCACCCAGTAAAATGGTTCCAGTCACATAAAATACTTTCTTGGTAATTTATATGACTGGAAACATGTCCAGTTGCAAACATGGATGCACTCAGGAAAAAGGAGGATGGGCTGCAACATTAAGGGAATGTGCAATATTTAGATAGCAGCACAAAAAAACACTCATTTGGGTCAGGCCAAAATCTTATTAGGGACCATAAATGAAATTTGTGTCTAATATTAGGAGTCTGTTGGGCCGTTGAAGACAGTACAGAGAAAAGTTGTCAGGGGATGTTCTGGAAGGAGTAAATGTCTTTATACTGCATAGCAGAATCACTGGATTTCTTCAGGGGTGAGTGCTTTTCTGGAAAATGCACTAGACAGAGACTGATTACACTTTAATTACATGCTTTTTGGAAATGGAGATCAAATTGGGTGATCAAGTGAACTGCCCTAAGATGTCTGAAAATGAAATTTTAATGGGTAACTAATATAAAGAGTAGGAATATATTTGATTATGTTTTTTTATTTTTCTCTTTATTTTTTTTTCTTTAAGCTGAAGTAAAAACAGAAAAGCTTTGAGTAAAAACAAATTAAGCCACTCACATTTTATGTTAGATAAAGATGAAGGTATTTGCAGTATTGGTATCACTCAAGACATTGCAGCTGACTGAGGGAACCAGCACAGGGTACTTTTATTTCTAATACTTCACTACTTTCAGTGTATTCCTTTCCTCAGCTGTTTCAAGTATCACTTAATTTTCCTACTTAGATGTTTTCTATTCTGTTTAAAACTACAAGGTCATTTCTAATAACTTAAAGTTATTGATACTTTGGTGTCTGAGGCATCATTAGCAAGACAGCTGATAAAGGTAGCAATGGTTGGAAAAGTGTCTGTTCTCTTGGAATCCTCAGAAAAGGGAAAGATAACTGCTTAAAAGGAACTTGTTTCATGATTCATGAGAGCATCTCAATGTCTAGGCATGTGAAGTGTCAGGATTTAGAAATATATAGGTGAGAAGTAAAAAAACTGCAGTAACTCTAACCGAGGGGTAGAAGAAAGGGACATGATTTTTGGTGCCTCACTTGTAACTTTCCATTACTCTTCCATGACTGGATTTCAAATTTATAAAGGCTTGTGTACAGTGATTTTTTTTTTTTCCAACTTTTTGTGTCACTAAACCCCCTTTAAAAAGTTTTGAAAAATATGTGTCTATATTTACTTTAAAAGAAATACTGAGCGAAGAGAATTGTCACAGAAGGTTTGTACCTGTACTGTGCTACTATGATAACTACTAAAATCTTTCCCTGCTGAAAAAAATTAGTGCCCTACTGGACCTTTTAACATTATTTCCCCCTTAATTTTTCATATTACCGTAATCCCTACTGGCAGATCAGTTGCTCCAAAGACTTATCACGTTATTAAAAATGGCACAATATGGCACAAAATCAGTTTTATTTCCTAAAAGGACAAAAAAACCCCCAAAGAAACTGAATGGCTTGCTCAGAGGCATCCATGAGTTCTGCCATAACCAGGACTCTGAATATTTATCCCAGATTGTCCCTGCCTGCATCTGGGGAGAATTCTCATTCCTCAGTCTTCTTAAATAGTAATGACAAATTTACTGGTGGCCTAAAATTTGGCTGTTTTGAAAGAACATTTGTGGAGCTGTAACATTTTGCTGTCCCTGATGGGGTTAGTGGAGCCTGCTTGCCTCCAGCTGTCAAAGTAATGGCATTAATCAAATTCAAGTCACAGAAGTACTCAAGACTCTCAGTAGAGAGATTCTGTTGGTAGAGCCAAAATATTTTTAGGTGTTTTACAAATAAATGAAGACTAGTTTAAGTTATAAATTATTAGAATCCTATTACATTTTTGCCTAATCAAGAGTCCACTGAAATGAATCTAAATAAGGTAAGGGACTGACAGAAATCCAATAATTTTACTGAATTTGGGGGTGAGTTCAGTGTGGTAGTCAAACAGTATCTCATTCCATGCTTGCACAAAAATTATTCTGTAATAATACAACAGTTGCTCTGTTTTTGCTGATTTTATTTGATTTCCTAATAACAAGTCACCAGCTTTAAAAGGATCATCTCTGCTGTCAGCCATAGTTTGGTGTTTTGAATAAACCTCCGGATGGACCAAGCTCATTTTTTCCCCAGCACAGCTGAAAGTGAAGAGGCTGAAACAAAAAAGAGACACTGCTTTAAAGAACAACCAAGAAAAATTCCTCTTGATTTTCAGCCAATTAGCGATTCTGGTGAGTTTGCTTTTTCCAAACATTTGGAAAAAGCAGTGCTTAAAGCAGCACAGACGACTGCTTTGCATGACCCCCTGTCTTCACCCCTCTGAATACTGCATGTAGCTTAGGTTGTGTTTGCAAGGTAAAGCAAAGAGAAAGCTGAAATATAACCAGATGATGGATGTACTAAATTACAAGAGGCAGTTTCCTTAGAGATCTTAAGAAGTGAAATGCAGTCCCTGCGATGGGAGTAAGATGCTGGCAGCGTGGCAACGGGAGGAAGGCAGTGCCTGCAGGAGGGAGGTCGGCGTTAAAAATGATCAGGGCTGCAAGATCACCTCTCTGTGGGCACTGCTTTCCCAAAGCAGCCCCACCTGGGGAGGCTCCAGCTGAGCTTGAGTCCTGGGCTGCTGAGGAGGGAGCAGCCAAGGCAGGGAGTGGGGCTCGCATGCTGTGAGCGGAAGCCTCAGGTGAAACTGGTCTGGCTGGATAAGGGTTACTGCTGCACTCAGGAGGGAGAAAAAATTACCCCAGGGCTCCCAGATTTGCAGCAGAGAGACCTTCCTGAATGGCAGCATTGCAAGCTCATTGATATTCCAGTCGCTCATAGCCCCTAGATCAGGGCCCACTGTGCTAATTAGAATAAAATCATGACTGCACGGTGATTGCAGTCTGCATAAATGAAGTAGGTGAACAAAGGCTAAAAAAGAGGTGTTGACTGTCCCACTTTGACCAAAACGCAGAGAAGAGCCTTTCTTACCCTAACACAGGTTAATGCCAGCTGCAGAACTGTGCAGTAGGTTTTTAACCTCTTCTTTATGAGGCTGTCCTGAAATTTCCACTGGGCCTTGCCCTCAATGAGAATGGGACCACAGAGCAGTAGGAGGGGAGATCTTGGGCAGCAGCTTCAGGCTCTGCAACCAAGTAACAGCCACAAATAATTCCCATGGCCTTCCAATAGTTAAAGGGCTGTGTTTTGTTACTGGAAAGTCCTGTTCAATTTTTTCTTTCCTAAGCTTTCCACAAGAGAGACTTAACTCCTGTAAAAATGGGATTCTGGGCTGTTTGCCAGGCATAGGTTTTCTGATAGCAAATGTGGCTACCTCAGGGTTAACTTAATATCATGGTTAGTTACTAGTGTGGGTCTATCGCTGGCATAACTGGAGCATCTCTCCACATAATTTCAATTGTGAACTAGGAGATGCTTTATATTAAAAAGTGGAATTCAGCTGCATTTCTATAAATGTCTTCTGAATTCAACATGAATGGCCTTTTCCACTCAACAGGCTGAGTTTTATAATTGTGTGAGCATCATTGGTTTTGAATACTCCTTTTGTCCCAGTATTTGAAAGAAATATTTGATAGTTCAAGTAATGTGAAAATTTGGGTTCTTTTCAGAGAACAATGAGTTATCTGAAGAAAGCTAGTGCAAATTGAGGCAGATGAAGGAACAATTTTCTACTGTTCAGACCTTTTGTGTTTTGAGAGGAAGCTCAAGCTTAGGTCATGTGAAATGGTAGTTTCTTTGAAGATAACTTACTCTGAAGCTCTGGGCATGAATGGGTCACACATTCTGGTGCAGCTCTAGTGAAGTCAGAAGGTATCTACTTTGTACCAGTAGCAGAACTGCAGAAGTTTTCTTAAATTCCATTAATTATTGACTTTTCCTTCCTCAGTGTAAGATGCATTTGTTAGAATATGTGTCATATACTAGTACAGTACTATTACCCCAAAACCTGATTTATGTATAATCCATCATTCAGAAAAGAGTGGAGGCAACACAGTTTACTTGGGTTTAGAAGTAACTTACCCACTGTGCTTATAATGGCAAGAATAAATCTGTCACTATCTAATTGCTTCCTATATGTATGCCAGGATTTTTCTGACTTTGTATCTCATAGCACGTCCCTGTTTCCCTAAATAGAAATAATTTGCTTAAGCACTTTCCTTCTGAATACTTTATTATTCAGCTCACTGTCTGTGTTGGTTTTCATGAAGTCTTAATCAGATATATCAGTCTCTCTCTGGATTGCCTTTTAACTATTCCAAAATTGTGCTTTCTTTTCACCTCCCACAAGACTCCAGGTAAATTTTCTAGTTAATCGTTTTGTTTTTTAACTTTCAAACTTTGTGAAATGTTTGAAAAAGAAAACACAACTTTCTATGTTTGTACTATAATGCAGCAGCAATGAACACAGCCATTGGCAATGTTTTCCTGCTCTAAAATGTGAAGTAAAGGGTGTGAGTTGGCTTCACCAGACAATTTTTTCAAACAGTGTTAGGAGTTAAGAAAGGAAAATTAGGGATGTGATGAACTGGTAGATGTGGTGATCTTGCCAGTGCCGTGTTAATTGTTGGACTTGAGGGTCTTAGAGGTCTTTTCCAACCTTATCTGTTCCATGATTGTGTGGTTTATTCAGAGTGCAATCCTCAGGTGGATCATACCTAGGGCTGACCCTAAAGACTGCTCAACATCTTAAAAATGCTTGAGTGCTACACAGAGGAACATTAATAATAAAACAGAGAATGATGTGTGGAAAAAAAAAAAAAAAGGAGGAGGGAGGAACAACTTGAAAGGGACAGGGGGAAGAAGGAAGGGAAGCAGATAGAATGGTGGTTTTCTTTCAAACATGCGCTGACCATCACTGCTGTCAACCAACATTTTTGGAGAGGTCTAATTTTCAGCTTAATCTTGTGAAATTCATCGATTCATCTTCTTTGCATGGAAAAGTAGCACAGCTATGCCAAGTGTCTCAGGCAAAGATCCCTAGATTGTCTCCAGGTCTCTGAGTGTTGATGGTGGAAGTTTAAGGTGTCCATTCAGAAATATTCAGCCACTCAAGGGAGCTGCCCTTGCTGTGGTTTTGTGCTACAACTGATGAACAGCAGTTTGTACACTGAAAACTGAGCACACACTCAGCCTCTGTGTACATCAACCAGCAGCTAATTGGTCAGACAGATCAATAGACAATCAATCAGTCTCTTTGTGTTTCTTTGCACTTGTCTGGCTGCACTTCTCCTGTATTTTTCTCATCTCATTCACAGGTTGTGAGCATTTTGGAATTGGCTCTATGTAATAAATATCTAGTTTGTGTTTGGGACGGGTGTTTGCTTATCCGTGCTGCAAATATTTGTGCCTACCAGAGCAGTAGGATGAAAATGGCAGTGGTAACAATAACAATATGCCTAGATCTGGAGGGGGATCATATTTATTAAATCTGACTGGGTTTCATACTGCATGTAAGACTAGGTCCATCTGTTCAAAATGCAGCTCGTGTATGGTGTTGTATTCCTTTTTAAAACCAGGGACCAAGCTGACAGCATTCACACTGCTACTTCATAATAAGGTGTCATATTATCCACCTCCAGCTATTTCACACCTCCAGCTATTCCCTTCAGGAAGATTCTAAAATGAAATTAGTGTGGGGGTCAGGAAAGATTATCACGGTAAAGAAGCAATGAAAAATGTTTGAAGGAATGTTAACCAGCACTTTACACCTTTATTCCCTGAGGCAGTGGAGTGATCACATACAGTACACATTTATCCCAATTCAACACAAATCAGTCAGAGTGGCCTGGGCATCACATTGAGAAGAAGAATGGAAAATACATAACATACATAAAATTATAATAAACTATCATAATGTAGACAAAACTGAATCTATCAAGACAGTCATTTTCACATATTCCAGTGAGCTGTTCCTCTGCTCCTCACTCAGGGACAAATTTCTGAGCCCTGGAGAGCTACTGAGTGTAATTTGCCTTAGGTATCCTTGTACCTGCCATTTTCCCTCTCAATACAGGCAGGTCCTTCTCCAGATCTGCAGACTCTGCCAGCTGCTTCCCTGTTGCCAAAATGATTGACATGATAGAATAAGCAATCCATGCCCTTGAGTCTCCTTCATCAAAGAGTCCTCATTGCCAGAGTGAACTCATTTAGGGTTTGTTTTAGGACGTGGCAAGATTTTCTGTAATCCTACAAATCCAGACCATCTCCTAGTGGATCAAATGCCACCCCCTAGGTCAGTTTGTTCAGAGCCTCATCCAACCTGTCGAACATTTTGAGGGATGAGGCAACCACAACTTTTATGGGCAACCTGTTCCCAGCTTGGGCAACTGAGGTGTGGCACCTTTATTTACATAGGAGGTCAGAAATGTTGTCTCTCAACTAATAATGAAGCCATTTCACCTCTGCATTTAGCAGGCAGTGGAGGTTTTCAAATTTCATCTTGTTTCTGTTGAAATTGCAGTCTGAATATTTAATGGTATTTTTTGTCAGAATTAAAATATGCTTAGAAAAAAAACATGCAGCTTTAAAAATCTGGTCATTTCTTAGCAAAAAACCCCCCAAACCTAAGCCACAACCAACAAACCATGCACACACAGTCACACACCAAAATCAAACCAAACAAAAAAAAAGAGACAAACCCGACCCACAAACTCACACAAGCACCAACTTTCTTGTATTCAAACCATCTGCAATAAGCTTATAGGTCAGGGATATTCCTTTATTTCTTTATTCCTTGAGAGCCATTGCAGTTTTATTGTCATAAAATTAGGGTTGGAGTTTTTTACCTCATCTTGTTTCTGCAGTCTTGTAAATCTTATCAGGTGGTACTGGAAGCCTAA